>CM065681.1:87919239-88021739 GCA_017654935.2 Phymorhynchus buccinoides
ACCTACCTACCGGCCAAAAGGTTTTGCTTAACTGCTTCAATTACAGGGCCTATTTTTTTTCTCAGAGACGAAGCATTTCCCCAAGTGCAAAGAAACTCAACGTAGAGCTGGACAACAGAGGGTCTTAAGAGTAGAACACCCCCCCCCCCCCCACTCCCACTCCCCTTCCCCCCGCTCCTCCTTGCCCCACCCCACCCCCTTCCCACCCATCCGCCCAGTCAAGTGTTTCGGTCCTGATGATCCTTACTCTTTTTGTTATTGTCATAGACGAAATTTATTTAATAACTACTACTACAACTACAGAGTTTACTAGTATGTCATGAAGTCTGTTTACAGCAATTCTTTTTTGTGTGCATTTGGTGACTGTGTCATTCACTCATTAACTGCTCATCGATCGTTCAACAAAACTTACTAAAAGATCCATACTGGATCTCATATGGAATGTCTCCGTGGGGCCATGTCTGAACCAGAGTGGAGTGGAAACTTTGTGACCTGTCTTGTGGACTGCAAGGAAAAGAAGAAAAAGAAGAAAAAAACACTAGAGCATTAAGACGCTAGATTATCAGCCGCGCGGCAGCATTTTTTTTAATCACCAGTGACCGTGACCTATGACCAATGACCTTCATTTTTGAACTTGGGTTATCCTGACTACCTATCTGGTTTAAACGTGTTATTGTCTTTACATAGCAAACATACAAAGCAACAAAACTGAAGCAACAACAAGCTAGGCTTATGGCGTGCTCAGTATAAGAAAAAGTGCATATCAGACAATATAGACGGATTTAAATAATTATATGCTTCAATCAAAATAAACTAACTATCTGCATCTGAGGACCACAACCTGCTAAGTTCTTCCGTTTACAGCTATCGATTATCACTATAGGCATCAATGAATTGTATGTGCCCTTATAATATGCGGAGTGCTAATCGTGCTTATTTGCATTGGTGGAGTGTTTTCTTAATTTAGTGTATTGCATTGTACCTAAACGCAGATGTCGTCATAACTATGTTGGTAAACAATGAATATGTTGAAATATGTGCCACCACCCCAAAAAAAAAAAAAAAAAAAAAAAAGAAGAAAAAAAAAGTTATTCCGTTTAAATGCTATCGTGTTAGCATACATTGATAGTCTGCTGGGCAGCCAGCCAGGAAGAGACGAACACCACTGAAAACATTAGCCTGTGACGTCAGACTCAACGGGATATTATCGGATGAAAAGTGTGAAATCCACTTCTCTCAGTCTCTATCTCTCTCTCTCTCTCTCTCTCTGTCTCTCTCTGTCTCTCTCTCTGTCTGTCTGTCTCTCTCTCTCTGTCTGTCTCTGTCTCTCTCTCTCTCTCTCTCTGTCTCTCTCTCTCTCTCTCTCTCTCTCTCTCTCTCTCTCTCTCTCTCTCTCTCTCTCTCTCTCTCTCTCTCTCTCTCTCTCTCTCTCTCTCAACACTATCGTTTAGATAGAGGTAGATCCAATCTATAAATCTGTGAGTGGTGGGGGGGTTTTGTGTGCGTGTGCGTGCGTGTGTATGTGCGTGTGTGTGTGCGTGCGTGTGCGCGGCATTGCGCTGCAGCATTATCTGCTCCAGTGATCTTGATCTTTACAGACCATAAGATTGTCATTTATAAATATAAGATGTTAAAAAACACAAAAACACTCAAAACTGACCCAAAACTGAAATGAATTAAGTCGCTGGGTAAAGTTTCTCACAACAAGGTTAGAAAGTTAAAAAAAATCATTTCAGTTTTGGGTCATTGTTGAGTGTTTTCTAACATCTTATCTATATGTTTTATAAAGGACAATCTTTAATATGGTCTGTAAAGGGTCTTATAAGTGCCTAAAAACGAGTAGGTCGATGCACTTTCTTCTGCAATTTAGATTGTGTTTTCTCAAAATGGCCGACACTCACCCTACATACTTTAAATGCTCATAACTCTGGGACGAATAAGATAATAATACAAGAAGGGTTCTTGTATCGTTAGAAAGAGAATTGTCTGAAGTTTTCAAATCTATAATTTTCTCAGAATGGTCAGTTTGACACTTAATGTCCCTTTCATGGTGCTAGCTCTTCATTTTCAAGTGTGATCTGGATATTCCAAGCGCCTATCTGCGTGCAAAGCTTGAGCCTCCTATCTGTTCAAAAGCTAATGTGTTAACATCGTCAGCCAGATAGGAAGGAACGAGATGTTTTTCTTCATAATATTATCGAGGGTTGCCTGCCAGAATAGCGTATATCGTGTTTCAGTAGGTTGGAGAAAAACGGAATTCAAAGTTTGAAGCTTAAGTAAATCAATAAACGAAACCTTTGTAGCGTGGAAAGAGTTTAGGCGTTTACTTTGATATCTTTGCCATTAGCAAGAGAAAGAAATGTAACAACACAATGTTTAGTTTTATCACAATAATTATTTAAAGTAGGTAGGGGTAGCGCTATAACAAAAAGGCCGGGGGCATTCAATCCACAAGGCGCTCTAAACACCCAGCCTATCACGAGTATAGTCAAATGTCTCAGTTCAGTCTGACGCAACGCGGGACAGAGACCGGCCGAGACTCATTAACATACTGGAGTACCCTCACGTGCTCTGCTCTGGCCGTACCAGTGGTGGTGAACATCAAAGTGACCCTTTTGTTATATGCCGACATACACTGAGTGAGCAATGCGTACAGGGTTGAAAATCACGTTTTCACGTAAAGCCAGACTGTGATACGTGAGTCAGTGGGAAAACAAAAAGCGTTCAGAAGGCCACCAAAGTAGTTTTTTTTTTTTTTTTTTTTTACAACAAACACTTTGATTTACGAGTTTGATAACAATTGAACAGGAACATTTAGATATTCAGAGTAAAAATAAAATGTTATGAAGTAAACAAACGCCTTCCACTCCTACCCTACTCGGGGAAAAAAGACAGTATTATGTAGGCCTACAACTGATAATCAATAAGATTTTATTGTACGATATTGCCCTTGTGTGGATATGCGATTTAAGGGCAGGCACAAAATAATAGTTTGTAAGAAAATAAAAGGTTAGTTGGTGAATGGAGAGGTAGGGGCTAAAATGGAGGTGTGAAAGGTGCTGTATTGCTGAAAAGAGCTTTTGCCTCTTGTGATCTTTATGAGATAATGGCAATTTGCAGAGTGGGCAGACTTACAAAAAAAAGGAATGACAGTCAAAGAAACACGATAAAAAAAACCATACACATTTCAGTATGTGTGTGTGTGCGCGCGCACGCGCGCGCGCGCGCGCGCGTGTGTGTGTGTGTGTGTGTGAGTGTGTGTGTGTGTGTGACTGACAGACAGACAGACAGACAGACAGAAAGAGATAGACAGACAGAAAGAGACAAACAGACAGACAGACAAACAGAAAGAGATGGACAAACAGACAGAAAGATTCGGACAGACAGACAGAGATTGAGAGACAGACAACATCGATAGCTTTTAGGTGACCCATCGTTTGTGATGTAGGTATGTGTCAGCATTACCGCCCTTGTGATCTTTGTGCGTTCCTTACTGTTTGGTCAACTACTATACCGCAGTACTGCATACCAGGCGGTAATGAAATACCAGGGGTAATTAAAATGGGGGGAAAGGGAGGGGGTGGTAAGCAGGATTGGAATGGAAAAGTGAACAATATCTGCATGACATGTAATCCCACGAAAACGTACGAATGTATGAACAATATTGTTTACTCTCTAACATTGGCAATTCACTAGAATGAAAACTGTTATGCTGATTAAAGACAAACAAAACACGTTTGGAGAGAGAGAGAGAGAGAGAGAGAGAGAGAGAGAGAGAGAGAGAGAGAGAGAGAGAGAGAGAGAGAGAGAGAGAGAGAGAGAGAGAGAGAGAGAGAGAGAAAGCCGCCACTAGCTCACGTAACTCACAAGATGTCCCATTACAGTCTGTGGTTATATGACCCTAGTCTTTCAAATCAAACACGCGCCTATGTTAAATGGTCACAAGTCACTGTCTGGTCCAAGTTGGAGGCCCTTGTGACTGAATTCCTTCCGACTGATCAAAGACATTCCTCAGTTGTCATCTGCAGCCGGTGTACCGCAGAGAAAGCGCTCGCCTACTTCGCTCGCTAAGCGCTTTCTTTGGCTGCGGTACAGTCCCACACTTCGCTTCGTGTAAGCGGTTCCAAAATGGCGGCTCCCGTCGATGATCCACGAGTATTGTTGACTAGAGGGCTTATAAACATTCATCTTTCATAACTACCCACAATCGACAGTTTGATTTTTCTTTTATTATGGTTACGGCCGAAGGGGTTTGATCTTCCAATATTTTTTTTAACCGTCTACAATACGCCTAGGCCTAATGTACTGTCGCTAGAAAAAAATGTACTGTCGCTAGGCCTACAGTAACATCATAAAATGGACGCCTCGAAGCCTGTAGGCCTATAATCGTCAGTTTTGCGATACGCGGAAACACTCAATAGAAAAGAGAAGGAGATACACTACTGCAAAATTCTCGACTAGACTCCTTTGAAAGGGGCATGTCGACTGTTCATTTCTGGCTGGGTTCGGGGTCAAGATGTGCAGATGTGCCCCCCCCCCCCCCTCCCATTTCTCGGTTAATTTCGTTTTTGCCTTTTACCAAACATGAAGCTGTATTTTACGAACATTATCTTTGTTCAATAATTAATTGTAGCCCCCCCCCCCCCCCCCCCCCTATATACTGCAGTACACCGCAGCAATTGTCACAGTCGTGGTTCATTGCGTGTTCTCGTCTTATAGGGGTGGGGGGGGGGGGGGAGGGGGGGGGGGTTAGTATTCCAAAAAGATAATTAGCTAACAAGGTTCATGAAATACAGCCTTATGTTTGGTAAGAAAGGCAAAAATTGAATTAACCGAGAAATGCAGGGATGTGGCACATCTTTACCCCAGACTGTCCTCTGGAGTGGTTTCATTTTGCATGCGTTGATCTGAAATCAAAGCCCAACCCAGTTTTGCCCTGACTGCACCTCAACAAGAATCAGCACACACAAAAACAACGTCTGGTGTGTGTGTGTGTGTGTGTGTGTGTGTGTGTGTGTGCGTGTGTGTACTTGAGACTATGATAATCATACTATTGCATAAAAATATCACTTAATCAGTATAATGTGCACATCTGTATGTGTGTTTATGTCAAAAACTACCCTATTTTATGGACTATAAAGTGATACTTTTTGCCCAGACTGAGACCACCGCCCCTTGCAATGTGACTGATATTGTGATAATAATAGTCAGAAAATAGTGTAACAAAATTTGAATTTTGTGTTAAGTTTGGGGGTGCACTTTATAATTAGGTGCACCAGAAGGTGTCACAAATTACTTTCTCCTTTTCTCAATTCTGACTGGAATGTTTACATGTCAATTTCTACCCACCTACCCATTTTTCTTTAACATATTTTTGTCTTGGATGTTTGTATACATACACTGTATTTAATTAGAACATTTAATTAGAGAAAGGTCTCACATCAGGATGTATGAATATGGTAGCAATATCCTTTAGACAATTTATAAATAAATGATCCATGTACCAGCAGATCTTTTGTACATTTTCTTTGATTGTTCTCTCATGTGTGATGCTAAAAATAAAGAGATATATCCCAGTAGTGGTGGAACAAAAATGAGTGCAAGGAAACATGGTGTGAGTCAAACAACCAATTTAAACCTTTTACTTTTCATTTAATCTTCTATGGAGAAGAGAGAGAAAAAGTAGGAGGTGGGATTAGAAGGAAGACAGAAGTACAGGCTTACTGGGTGTGACGTAAGTGTCCCGCGCGACCAAGCTTTCTTTATTTCTTATCTACACCCCCCCCCCCCTTTCTCCCCTCCCCCCACCCCCCACCCCTCTCCTTTTCATTTCTCTGTCCGGCCGCCACGTTAATTGCCACCCACCATCTAAAGAACGCCGAATAAGGCAATTATCTCTTTGAAGCAAGATCTATCTACCCATCACAAGAAAGTGACAACCACGGTTATCTCCCTTTGAAGACGGTTTTGCCTTTCCAATCACAAGGTTAGGAATGTCCGGCATGTGATAATGCTGTAATCGGCGCGTGATTGTTCTGTACACTCTGAACATCATCTTGTGACGTGTGGACTGTAATAAACCAATAGCAGGCTTTCATTGTTTGAAAGTGAAGGCTATAATTGGCGTAGTGAGAAAAAGTTTTTCACACAAGACGCTGAAACTGACTAGAGCAACACCTCTCCCAGCCAGAATAGCCCACCTAGTAAGTCTTATTGATGACTGGTGATTGAGACTGGTTGTTTGTTTGACTCTAGTTTTGATCTAGATCCTATGTTCAATAATGAATAAGGAGTAGATAGATATGTTATAGAAAAGAAGTGGTAAACATTCTATTCTATTTATGTGCACTGATTATTTGTGTGTGTGTGTTTTTGACTTTAACACTTTTGGTACCAGAACCGGAGTTTATGCCTACTAACCCTTTTGTCTATTTTTAGTAGGAAACCTATGGGCCGCAATCTTGCACTTTATGATACCATTCCTTTCCAGGTGTTGGATGGAGAGTGATGTTGGATTGATCACCTTTTATGTTTTACTGATCTCAGTTTGTTAACTGAAATTCAGTTTATTTATTAACTAGTGCTATTGTACAAGGGAAGCCTTCTAGCCGGTTGGGATTCACTAATTCCCTGCCGACTGAAGCCCCTTGTCTCTAAGCCATAGAGATCTACATCCACCTTCTCCTGTGATTATCAGCAGGGCATCGTGGGCCGGACGATCATCCCGGACTCCACCAAGCACCAAGACGGGTCCGTCGCCAAGACAACCCGCACCCAGAATCCGCGAGGAGACCACGCTTGAACCGTGCCATCCCGCGAAGCCGTAACCGGAACGACTGGGAGCTACTCTCATCTGACGAGCAAGCCCAGCCAACCCAGCACTCGCCGATCACCACGGAGGAACTTGAAACAGCTAAGTCCACCGGACTGCGCCAATCATTTGAACTTTCCTACGGACACTGAAGATAATTAGTAACCCTTCCGGCATGGGGCGAACCTTATAGAAAAACAAAAGTCTTGTAAATCCTTTCGGATTCCATTGTTTTTTATCCATATTTTGTTTTGGCGCCATTGAGCTGCTTTATTATTACTGTTGCATAATCTTATGCAGATTTTGGGAGTAAATAAAATACAAGTGTCAAATAATCCTGAACCCTTTGGTCAGACTGATGAGAGTGGGAGTCTTGTAATTTCATGTAAAACCCTACTTCTCTCTGTCTGCCATTTAGAGCAATTCAACCACTTGTATTTCTTACAACCATACGAGCCAGAACCCGGGCACAAATATAAATTTATTAGATGAAAAGGGGCCGGGAAAGTTGCTCATCTCCCATACCCTAGAGAAGTGGGCTAAAGGCAAATTTTCTAAAGTCTTCCCTAGGGACTTAGCCTTTTAACCCATTACCTCGTCACACTGGGTACAACTACATGTATTCTAGTATACAAAACCAAGGCTAATTTAATTCATCAAAATGGTGAAGACCAAGCAAGAGACAGTATCAAAGTATGACTAAATTTAGTACAACAATGCCATGAGAGAATATGAGAGGACAGAGAGACTTGGCACATTCTCTATTTTATGGTATACCAGGCATGATAATGGAGGGAAACAATTTTCTCTGAAAATATTATAGGTTTTGAGGAGATCTCTTGGTGTAGACAGTGGATTAAAAGCCCTTTATGGTGATCAGAAAGCAGTTGCTCTTGAAAATAACATGTAGAACTGTTCAAACTAACTTGGGCAAAGAGCATTTTCCTCAAGCTTAAAGCCCCTGCTGAGATTTGTTTTTCTGCATTCACTTTTCTCCAAATTCAGAGAATTCTCTAAAAAGTACAATGTCTGTATAATTATGTTGTTGTTATGAGCTGTCAATCACTTTCCAGTAGTAGCAGCTTTTTATTTAAAAAATGAGTATAGGTCTAAAATGTTTAGATAACTAGTGGATAATGGTGTGTGTGTGTGTGCGTGAGCGTGTGCGCGTGTGTGTGTACTGGGGATCAAAAGGTGATAGGACAAAATGTCCTGAGACAAGAGAAACTCATAGGACAATGCCATGCCCTTGCAGAAAATCAAAAAGACAAAGTTCATCTTTGTTTTTTTTAAAAAAGAAGACATTTTGTCCTGACAGCGGAAAACACTATCTGACATTTCAATTTTAATAGGTCAATGTCCTATGACCAGGGCCTTGGGACATCACAGGTATGTGTGCGTGTATATATATATATATATATATGTGTGTGTGTGTGTGTGTGTGTGTCAAGTGCTGTGTGTGTTGCACATGCAGACAAATGCTGACTTTTTATTTTGTCAACTATGATTAGTGTGACTGAACAGTTTTATTGTTGTTGTTTCTTTGTGTATGATGTGTATGGTTGTAAATTCTTGACATTACAAAACAACCACAAAATGCTCAAGAACAAATCTGAATTCTAAATTAGAAATTATTTATTGGTATCACACAATTTTAGGCACATGTTGATCAGTGCAATAGAAATTGAGTGATTGATTGACATGGTCACAATTTTTACTTAACTTAAGTATCACTTCTTCCCCACTGTGAGTAAACACTACAGCTGTTCTGTAGGAGTAATACTGTTTGTCAGTAGGCCTATGGCTATGCTAATGTGCAATCTTGCATTGTTTTGTGTCGATTCAATTCAATGTCAACACGCTATCTTTCATTTCATCCTACATAATAAATGTAGCCTTGATGTAGGCATATTCTAGTACACTAGCTTTTATTTGTACCATTCAAAATAAATGTAGGCCTATGCCTTCTTTTGTGCAAGAACACACATTATGCCTATATTTACACATCATATCCACACCCAAACTTCAGAGAGAGAGAGAGAGAGAGAGAGAGAGAGAGAGAGAGAGAGAGAGAGAGAGAGAGAGAGAGAGAGAGAGAGAGAGAGAGAGAGAGAGAGAGAGAGAGAGAGAGCACGTAGGCCTAGATTTGACAACTTCATGCACAGCCTACCATTCACAAACTGACAAAGTGGTCAGAACACATTATCTGCAGGCCTAACTTGTGTTAGAATCAAAGGTAGGCCTAATATCTTTCAGCCGAAGCTGTGATGCTTTACTTTCGTTTCCACACGATACTGTAGTATCTCCTGTGTGTTTCACGGTTCGGTTTGTTCAATTTGTTGTGACATGATCATCCTTGCACACAACTATTTTAGTTATAACAACAGAACTATCAAAACGATGATAGCGGTTTCAGTTGAAATAATGGTCAGAACTGACTGTGTCAACTATATTGGAAGAAGAAGAAGAAGAAGAAACGGCCTAGGCCGTGAACGCGCCGTTCACCCTGCGACTCGGACTGCCTCCATTTCACAGATCAATTATCGACTACATCGTATTTAATAAAGTTAAATTATTCACTATCTATTAGTCATTAATAATAAAATGATGACAGAATTATTTACCGCACTTTGTGACTGTCAATTCGTCATTTGTAAGGAGGCAATTAAAGAAACAAAAACCATCGAAGAGAAAACCGCACACATTCGACGCCATTTTGCTTCGCAAGCTAGAATGCTCCCAAGCAAGCGCTTTAAGCAGTTTGCACCAAGCGATGCGTACCGTACACAAAGCGGCCAAGCGCAAGGCGAGCGCTCGCTCTACGGTACACGATCGCTGAGCCGGTCAGTTGTAAGACGGATGTGTCTGCTCAGCACATGCTGATGGAAGTTCAGTTTAACGTCGTGTATCGGCTTTCGCCATGTACGACGGGCTGAACAAACCAACCAGGTATAACAAAAATTTATGTTCCTGAATCACTGTCCCAGCCAAAAGGCTGAGAAGCGATCAGTTGTCTGAACATAAACACATGCTGAACAAGTTGAAAGCGTTATATACTACTTCAGCGAGGGCGAAATTTCAAGTTTTAGACTTTTGTTGGTAAGCTGAAGGATACATTCAGATATCTCATGATCTGGGTTGCAGGAGTTTGGTCAGTTCTTGGATGGTAGCATTAATAACTCACAATTTACAAGTCATATCGCCTAAAACATCTGATAGCATGTAAATATACCCCTTTTAGAGTGTTTCTATGGAAAAAAATGAAAAACTCATTTTTGTCGATATATCATGACAGGCATATAAACCCAAAAAATAAAAAAAATTGAACCCTCCCCTGTGGGATCTTAAGACTTTTCAGTCCTACCCTTCAGGATCAACAGGCTGAGTTATGCCGTAGGATCTTAAGACTTTTCAGTCCTACCCCACAGCATCAACAAGCTGAGTAGTGTGATTGCGAGTGCAACAGTACGCGTCCTTGAGTGCCGATTGAACGGAAACACACCCCGTTGTAGGCAATACTACCGCGTCATACTAGAGCGTTAATACTACCGACATAGGCAAGATAGTATACCACTAGTAATAGTAGAGAGCGTAGTACCGGGCGGACCGTCACAAACTCTTGCTCGACTCATTTCGTTCATCATTGTAAATTGCGCACAAGTTACGATTACGATAGTCTTTAAGCTAATATATCTGTAGCAAATCTTCGCAGGTTGAATTGTTATTGGTGTAAAGTAAGATTTCAAATAGTACTACATTATTTTTGTAGGTTGTTAAGTAAAATAGTACAAGTTTTACAGCGACGAGAAGATACTATATAGATGTATTAAGTTCTGAAATACAAACGGGGACATTTAAAATATCGTAGACTTTTTCAGCTAAGTTAAAGATACACGGACGCGCCACGATTAAGTCCCTTGGTTTTTTCTGGGTAGCTGTGACCACAAAGCTAAAACGTCGGTGGCTGTGACCCAT
This sequence comes from Phymorhynchus buccinoides, assembly GCA_017654935.2. NCBI lineage: Eukaryota > Metazoa > Mollusca > Gastropoda > Neogastropoda > Raphitomidae > Phymorhynchus > Phymorhynchus buccinoides. Next base: position 87,930,026 of record CM065681.1, read on the forward strand.
ATATAGAAATGCCCCCATGTTCAAATTGAGGCTGCTCTTTAAAATGATTTATTTATTTCAATTTGGGGGCATTTGTATGGTAGTGAGACAAGATTTCTTACCAGCTATTAGAGGGAAAATACGTGAAACCCGTGATTTTGACACGTGATCTGTTAAAACAACTTTAATATGCTGTAAATAACTTAAAATAACAGAGATATAACTATCGCAAACTATCGCTTGGTCTATAACATAATGGTAAGTTTGTTTCATATTACTTTCATCTGCCATATACCCCCCTTTTAGTTATGATTCTTTAATGTTTACCAAGATGCTTTACCATAAAGGAGTAATACGATTTCAATTGGGGTTTTTAAAGCGGCTTACTTGACAAGGTGGACAACTCTTTACCGATTTTTGAGGCAAACAGAATAAGGGAAGTAATTTCATGTGGCTGCAACATTTCAAAACCAAGGTGAGCGGTAGAAAGTTGTAGTAAAAATTGATTATTTAAAAGTGGTGTGTGCGCGCGCGCGTGCGTGTGTGCGTGCGTGTGTGTGTGTGCGCGCGCGCGTGTAGTGCGTGTGTGTGCGGGCGGGCGTGCGTGTGTATGTGTGTGTGTGTGTGTGTGAGTTGCCAGTCGTGCGCATGTAGAGTGGCACAGAGGTATCGCGTTCGCCTCGTGTCAAGTAATCCCGAGTTTAGGGGATTTTTCCTCTCACTTTACACTAGGCCTAACGTTCTGGACGATAAACCGAGGTCCCGTGTGCCCATGCACACGTTAAACCCAGTGGCAACGAAAACGTTGTCATTTGGTCAACATTTACCCCCATCCCTTTCCCTCATCAGTCACAAAAATCGCATGCACATTTTTTTTTAATGGGTGGCGCGCCTCTGTCTGCGACGCGCTCTCCAGGTACGAACAACCCGAATTTCACAGAGACGCTTCTGTGACTATAAAGTACCCAAATAAATAAATAAATAATACTTTTATTGTTGTAAAACATTTTCTTTCTGAATGCATAATAATTGTTCTATTCTCCCCTTTGAAATAGGAATAAAAAGGCATAGGGCCTAATAAAATTGTTCCACTCTAGAAAGTCATTGTACAGCTCTCCCGTTACTATTAGCCCCCTACTATACAGGCATAATATGTCAATCAGTAAGATAAAATGGAGTTTTACGTCCTCTTGGTCTGAATCAGACACATATGGGACATTTGTAAATACAAATATGGTGGGAACAATACTGGAGGCAATGCCCGGAGGCAGTACGAAACCAGTAAAGTCCCGATTTAAAAAAATTAATACAGATAGCAGTAGCGGTGACCACGCCTCGGTTAAACCTCATCGGCTATGGCACCGTCACAAGTACTGATGATTGTACAATCAGTAACACAAGCAATTTGAGTAAAATACTTTCCACATTATTGAAAATCCATGGTGTGTGCAGCGCTAGTCCTTTGTGGAAGACTATGACTCAAACTAGTGGCCTTGTAATCATGAGTACGTCTTGGACACTCAACACAGGTAAGGCAGTAGTATGTAAATTCGACTACACGCTATCAAAACGATTGGCTGCTTAACCTAATTTACACACTACTACCCGTATCCGCAACAAACATATTCGTTCTGTCCGCCTCTTGTGCTGCAGCAGCTAAACGGATGTGCTGGACTTTGGGGACCTTCCTCAACGCCACCTGTGTCTTCAATTCCATTTGGCCGAGACTGAGATTGGGGATGTACCCTGGGCAAGGCAACCCCACAATTAAGAAATTCTCGCCCAGCCCGCCAGAGTATCTGCGTCCTCTGCTATCTGGCAGTCATGGTCGGAAACGACTGACTGGCATACAATTCGTTCGGTATTTGTGTTTTTCCTGCATTTCTGGATATGGGTCGTTTTAAGTTTTAGGAGCACTCATGATTACACGCCAGTGGCATTTAGGTATTTGATACTTTATAGTCACAGAGGCGTCTCTGTTAAGTTCGGGTTGCTCCCACTTGGAGAGTGCGTCGCAGCCAGAGGCGCGCCACCCAATTTTTTTTTGCATGCAATTTTTGTGTGACTGACGAGGAAGGAAAGGGGGGGGGGGGGGGGGGGGGGTAAACTTTGACCAAATGACAACCTTTTCGTTGCCACTGGGTTTAACGTGCGCTAAGTGCATGGGCACACGGGACCTCGGTTTTATTATCGTCTCATCCAAAAGACTCCACGTTCAGACCGTAAGGCCTAGTGCAGAGTGAGGGGAAAAATCCCCTGTACCCAGGCTCGAACTCGGGTTTACTTGACACGAGGCGAACGCGTTACTTATGTGCCACTCTACACCACTGCCTTTATAGTGCTGCAGTCAAAGGGATTGGTTGGCCTTTTGGGATCTTCCCCAATGCCAGGTTCTATGGCCAAGAGAGTGGAGATTTACCCTGGACAAGGCTTCTCCACTATAAACAAATTTTAGCCCAGCCCGCCAGAATAGCAGCTGCCCCCTCTGCTATCTGACAGTCATAGTCGGAAACGACCGACTGGCATACACACATACATGCATACATACATACATGCATACATACACACATGCATACACACATACATACATGCATACATACATACATACATACATACATACATACATACATACATACATACATACACGTGTACATGTGTGTGTGTCTGTGTGTCTGTCTGCGTGCGTACGTTGTGTGTGAGGGTGTTTGTGTATGTGGTCAGTCCATGCGGCTCGGTTGCTGTGGCTTACCGAATGGGGTATGAACGAGTTGGCGTCGATAATTGTGTGTGTTTATGTGTGTGTGTGTGTGTGTGTGTGCGTGCGCGTGCGCGTGCGCGTGTGCGTGCGCGTGTGCGTGTGAGTGTGCATAGGGGAAGACGGGGTAAAAAGCGCATGGGCGGGTAAGAAGCCCACCCCAATTATCTCATGAAATGAAGCAAATTTCAGTCTCATTTTGCCCATGAGATGAGCGTTAATGTCTAGCATTCGTCTCATGGGCAAATTTGACTGAAATTTTATGAGATAATTGGGGTGGGCTTCTTACCCGCCCATGCGCTTTTTACCCCGTCTTCCCCTACACACATACATACATACATACATACACACATACATACCTACAGAGATACATATCAAACTGCTCCATTAATTTTGTTTTTCAAGACGTGAAGTCCTTGCACTTGTGCAATTTAGTTCCCCATCCTCATCTAGCCACCCCACCCACCCCCACCACCCCAATAAAGACACACACACGTCATCGTCACCATCATCATCATCATCATCATCATCATCATCACCATCATCATCATCAACCTACCCATAGAGATGGTCATGCTGCTCTTTAGTAAGTACCAGGTCCAGTCCATCAAATATAAGATCACTGGCCATTCCTGCAATAAATGGCATAAATACACACACACATGCACACGCACACGCACACGCACACACACACGCGCGCACACACACACACACATACACGCACGCGCGCACACACACACACATACACACATGCACGTACGCACACACAAGCACACACACACACACACACACACACACAGACGGACAGACAGACACACACACACACGCACGCATGCATGAACGCACACACACGCACAGACACACACACACAGACACACGCGCGCGCGCACGCACGCACGCACACACACACACGCACATATACGGACAGACAAACAGACAGAGAGACACACACACACACACGCACGAACGCACACACACACACACACACACGTGCGCGCGCGCGGTAGGCTTATAATTTTAATCCTGTGGAAGCTAGAGAAAGGCTTTTTTGTGTTTTTACGCACGGACAAACACACACAAGGGACATATATTTATTATTGACAGAGAGAGAGACAGAGAAACAGACGGAGAGATGACCGGAGGGAGATAGACAGAGTGTGAGAGATAGAGATAGACAGAAAGGGGTAGATACATTGAGAGAGAGAGAGAGAACACTGAACACTGAACGATTTTAATGAATAGGCCATTGGCCCATGTCACGAGGGATGGTTACAAAAGAAAGTGGGCTAATTATCATTGATTTCAAAGAACATGCACATCCATAATGATAATATACAAACAATTAATCAAACATTCTCGCGCATTCGATACATATGGATACAGGATTCACTCAAGCATATTCAAATAACGTACCTTGAATGCCTTATCTAAATACACAGCTGAACGTAAAACCACAGATTTGTTTTCACATGCTAATAATAAAGTCAGTCTAAAGAGAGATGGAGTATTATAATATTTAGCAGGGATATATTGTTGCCTTAGGTTATCATACATGGGACATCGTAACACAAAATGGACCTCTGTTTCTCTTTGGGATTTACAAAATGGGCATGCTAAGTCTTCCTCTCTTACATTGATTCTGAAACGTAATTTGTGGATATTAATTTGTGACACACCAAGTCGAAACCGTATAAGACTGATTCTCGCTTGAATGTGTTTCAGATCCAACAAGTAATGTGAAATTATTAGGTCACTTTTGAAAGTGCGGTAAAAGGAGAAACGTTCACTATCATGAAGTTGAGAACACCATTTTTCTTTAAATTCGTTAACTAGTCTTAAACGTAAGAGTGCAAGAAAATGCTTTACATTTCCAACTCCCTGATTCTCCCAGACTTCTTGAAAACCATATTTATGAAGCATAAAACAGACAGATGTGGCCCACGTGTTTCTATTCTGATGATGCAGGAAAAGTAACATTTTATAAGCTTTTAGGGGTAGTCTGTATTCTGGCATCTCAATAACTTTCAACCAATACTTAACTGATCTTACATGTAAATTAATGTACAAAGGGAAACGTCCAAGCTCACCGTATACCATTGCATTGGGCGTTCTGATACTCACATTTAAAAATCTTTTCAATGCAAATAAATGCACTTTCTCTAAGATGTCTACGTTTGCAATAATACCCCAGATTTCAGCACCATAACTTAACATCGGTTGTATTTGTGCATCAAAATTTTTGAAAAATATACTTGGAGATCTTTCACCAATCGAATTTAACAATCTGAAAATATTAATTACCCCCCTTCTTGCACGACTAGCCATGTCATGTAAAGTATGAGAAAATGATAATCTGGTTGACAAAATAATACCTAAATATTTATACATATTTACAACATTTACTTTAGTTTGTCCGTAAAACCAATTTTCTGTTGCTGATAAATGCCCACCATTCCTAAACACTACAATATTAGATTTATCAAGATTCACAGACAGTCCAAGTCTTGTCGACGTCTCATGCAAAACATTCAACTGATTTTGTAACCCTATGACAGAGTCTGATATCAAGATTATATCATCTGCGAACATCAGGATAAGTAATTCCAATAGATCAGGTATCAACTGAAGACCATGTTTTCCCTTATTGATAATATCACAAGCTAACTCATTAATGAATAGTGAAAATAGCACAGGGCTGCATATTTCACCTTGTTTAAGTCCTAAGGGGCACATGAAAGCACCACTAAGCTCACCACCTGCTCTCACCCTTGCTTTAACAACTTTATAAATACTAGTAATAGCATTATGCATTCTTCCCCTTATACCCCTTTTCTTCAAGACATTCCATAAATTTGTACGAACAATCGAATCAAAGGCTTTACGAAAATCTATAAAACCAACATATAACTTTTTATGATAGGACAATTGCTTCTGTACTAATGCAAAAAGCGTAAACACATGGTCGATTGTACTGTATTTCTTTCTAAAACCAGCCTGACTTTCGTTTATAACATTATTTTCCTCAATCCACTTACTAAGTCTTTGACTATAAAGTTTACTGCAAATATTGAGAAGAGAGATCCCCCTGTAGAGAGAGAGAGAGAGAGAGGGAGAGAGAGAGAGAGAGAGAGAGAGAGAGAGAGAGAGAGAGAGAGAGAGAGAGAGAGAGAGAGAGAGAGAGAGAGACTTATAGAAAAAAAAGCCACATAAGAGACGTCAGAGAAAGAGAGTTGAAGAAAAAAACTAAACAAGCAAAGTGTGTTTGATGTTGGTGGATTAGTTATTACACACGCGCACGCGCGCGCACACACACATACGCACGCACGCACGCCCACACACACACACACAGTATTTTTTCTTTTTCTTTTCATGACGACAGGATGAAAAAAAGCTTGTAGCTTACTTTTGTATCGTCATTAAAGATAATTTTGACTTGACTTGACTTGACACACACACACACACATACATACACACACACACACACACACACACACACACACACACACACACACACACACACACACTCTCTCTCTCTCTCTCTCTCTCTCTCTCTCTCTCTCTCTCTCTCTCTCTCTCTCTCTGTTGCTGATTTCCACGTTCTCTTACTGTTCTGCCCGCCATTTGCCTGCATGAGGACCTCATCAATGGTCATGGGAGCTGTCCCGGAGAACGTCCGTGGGCTCAGGTCATCACCACCAGTAGCCTCTCCCACCTGGACATCCGCAACAAACATATTCGTTCTGTCCGCCTCTTGTGCTGCAGCAGCCAAACGGATGTGCTGGACTTTGGGGACATTCCTCAACGCCACCTGTGTCTTCAACTCCCTTTGGCCGAGACTGAGATTGGGGATGTACCCTGGGTAAGGCAACCCCCACAATTAAGAAATTCTCGCCCAGCCCGCCAGAGTATCTGCGTCCTCTGCTATCTGGCAGTCATGGTCGGAAACGACTGACTGGCATACAATTCGTTCGGTATTTGTGTTTTTCCTGCATTTCTGGATATGGGTCGTTTTAAGTTTTAGGAGCATATGAAGGCTATATCAGGTTTATCAGATTCACATGCATACGTCATTGTGTGCGTGTGTGGGTGCGCGTGGGTGTATCTGTGCGTTGTTGTTGTTGTTGGTGGTGGTGGTGGTGGGCGAGTGTGTGTGTGTGTGTGTGTGTGTGTGTGTGTGTGTGTGTGTGTGTGTGTGTGTGTGTGTGTGTGTGCATAAATATAAATATATATATATATATATGTGTGTGTGTGTATGTGTGTTGTTATTGTTGTTGTTGTTGTGTGTGTGTGCGTGTGCGTACGCTCCTGGCTGCGACGCGTTCTCCAGGTGAGAGCAACCCGAATTCCACAGAGACGCCTCTGTAGCTATAAAGTAGGCCATATCAAATAAAATTTAAAAAGACCAGGATACATACAAAACGTACTTGCAAGCAAATAATGTCTTACCGTGCATTGCAGGCCTAGAATAACAGAGAGACCTGCTAACAAACGGGTTCGGATCGCCATCTCAGTTGTGCAGGCAGAGCTGACTCGAACGCTGCCGTTAGGTTTTCAGTTTAAACAAATCAGCATCATTTCTTACAATAAAGTTATTATATATGTCCCAGACTCGCAAAACGATTAGACCACAGCCAATAATATGTCACTCCGTGTCAATAGGTCTAATTTACATAGTGCATGTGTAAACACAAAACAAAACAAAACACTAGAAATGCGCTGTGACAGTGTTGGCCCGCCCGACTTGAGCAAAACGGAAACGCCACGACTGTCCGAATCACGGCTCTCCGAATCTTTGATCTTTGGCGGCTCCGTATCAGTGTCATCATAATGATCAAACTATCATGTCTGTTAGAACGATAGCCTCACGGCTGTCCGAATGCAGTGAAATGTTTGCGGTGTGTGTGCTTGTATGTATGGACCTGCATGTGTTTGCCTAAGTGTATGCGTTTTTTATGTATGTATCTGTATGTGTGTACATTAAGTTGTGCATACTTGAGAGAGATGAAATGATTCATACACTCGTGCATGAATACGTTTTCGTAGAGCACAGTAGTGATAAATTAAAGTGAAGTATGATATTGAAAAGCACATATTTGCGAGCTCGCACGCGCACTCACACGCATACGAACGTGTACGATATTTTAAGTTTGAGAAGAACGCCGCAACCATTCTATCAGTTGGGGCATTGCGTCTTTCACTTTTCAGTTGTGTCAGATTCTTGATACACACACACACGCACGCACATAATTACACGCAAGCACGACCACACATACACACGCACTTACGCACGCAATCTCTCTCTCTCTCTCTCTCTCTCTCTCTCTCTCTCTCTCTCTCTCTCTCTCTCTCTCTCTCTCCGCGGTAGCAGTCCAATCCTCTTTGCTCACACACACACACACACACACCACACACACACACACACACACACACACACACACACACACACACACACACACACACACACACACACACACACCCCCACACACGCACACACACACGCTAGGCCTATTGAATTAGGCTAGGCCTAACCTAATACAGTTTGTGGATGTTGCTGTGCAAAGGGAAAGTACTGCCACGGTGAATGGAGATGAGCCTGTCTCTGGAAGGGATTGTAGTGGGGAGGGGGTGGAGGAGGGAGAGGAGGTGGAGGTAGGTGTCTGCTGTACGGCCACGCTGGAAAAGGGATAGCTTATGGAGAAGACAGCTGAGAGGGGAGGTAGGGAGTGAAATAATTGTATTGGGGGACGGGTAGGGGATGAGGATGTTGCTCATTGGAGGTGGGAGGGGGCCGGGGTGGTGGTGGGGGGGAGGATGAGCGGCGTTGTTCCGGTCAGGGTTTGGCACTGTGTTGGCAGTCTGCTTGTCAGGATTGCCAGTCACTGAAGGATCAGTGTCACTCACCTGGCACTGAGAAATTTTGGTGTTTGGGGGAGGTTGGGAGAAGATGGAAGGGGGTTTGTTGTCACGTTGGTCTGTCTGTAGTTTGGGGAAGTGGGAGTCGTTGAATGGTGGAGGGGAAGGAGGGGTTTTCATGTGGCCTTTGTTGTTAGGCTGAAGACGAGGAGTCTTTGGGGTAGGGAGGAGGAATCGCCGTTGTGTACGGAAGAGGCTTTGTGTCATACACAACGCCCCCCTGTTGCTAGGGTGAAACGCACCGGCATAGAGTGCCTGCCTGGGGAATCCTCTGGGTGTGAGGAATGATGACCGGTGGTCGATGAATTTCACCCCCAGAGCGGCACAGGCCTCTTCCAGGCTGCAGTTGCTGCGGTTGATGATGGCGTTGACCGGGAGCTGCCCTTTAGCAGGGATGATGGAGGAGGCCTGCAGCATCGCTCTGGGGAACACACGGCGACACTGCCTGATGAGGGCTGACCACTGCTGTGTGGTCACACCTTCCGCTGTTGCTGGTGACGAGCTGTCCAGGCAGTCGTTGATGTCAACGTGAGAGAGAGAGTTCTAAGAAAATTTCTGTCATTAAAATCCCTACGTGGGTGGTACCTTGGTTGTTCCAAAGACACTCAAATAGTCTATGGTTGTACTGAACTTGATGTCTTCCCATGTAGTAATGAAATTAAGCTGAAACAGGTTACCAAGCAAGACCAGTGTATTCCTGGGTCTATCGTGACATTTACGTTTGAAGATAAGATAAAAAAAAGCATCTGTTTAACATGACAGCACAGCAACAAACAAATAGACTAATCACACACACACCCAAAAAAAACACCCAACCCAAACAAAAATCAAGATAGCACGCACCAAAACTGGTTAGATTTTAAATAAAGGTACTCCCTGTTTAACATGAGACTGAGACATTGAACTGAGAACATCATTAATTTAATAAATTCTACAACAGAGAGAATATTGATTACTACCACACAAATTAATTTGGTGCGCCTCTATTCGCCTACGTGCGCTTCGCCTAAAAAATAATTAATGACAGCCAATTGCTGACACACCACGCACAAAACAGGAACATATACACTAGCCTTTGCCATTGACTAAGAACACGAGCAGTACTGTTAATACTAACAAATATAGTAACAAATAGTTTCAAAATATTAAGAAAAATATTACTGTTACTCATTTTTTTCTTTGTTCTTTTTTGGGAGAGAGAGAGAGAGAGAGAGAGAGAGAGAGAGAGAGAGAGAGAGAGAGAGAGAGAGAGAGAGAGAGAGAGAGAGAGAGAGAGAGCGAGAGGGAGAGAGAGAGAGAGAGAGAGAGAGAGAGAGAGAGAGAGAGAGAGAGAGAGAGAGAGAGAGAGAGAGAGAGAGAGCGAGAGAGAGAGAGGAGAGAGAGAGAGAGAGAGAGAGAGAGAGAGAGAGAGAGAGAGAGAGAGAGAGAGAGGGAGAGAGAGAGAGAGAGAGAGAGAGAGTCTCACAACATTCGTTTTTAATTGCAACGCGCTCTTGGTTGAAGTTTAAAAAAGTACAGAGAAAAAAGTCAAGATTTATAACCATCTTATGTGTTGGCAAATATACTAGGGATGCGGTGGGCGAAACGAAACAATAAATGCAAATGAAGCGGCAGATTACGTACATCAAAGCCGGAGTAGGCGAAGTGGACGGCACCCAATTAACCGATAACTTTGCCTATTTTACGAACGTATACTTTTTAAAATGAGTTTAATGTTTCTTCTTCTTTTGCGTTCCCAGGCCTTAAGGCCATAATGGGTGAGGTGAGTACGTGTCCGGTTTTCACTTTTCACTGGTCTCCACGCTGCATTCAGCCGACACATTCTGATTTCGGAGGAGCTCAAAAGAGAAAATTAATTGGAATTTTTTTTTTTAATAGAGGTAGGAGAATGGGCCAATAAGTCAGAAAAAAAATAGTGAGATGAGTGTTTAATAAATTACACAGAGCATAAAAGACACAACGATCATAATTGATCCAAAAAATGTGTTTGCTGTCAAATGTTGAGCTTTTTTAAAATATTCCCTTCATCAGATGATGTCATCAGATGAAGAGGAGTAACCCTGATATGCTGGCTTTTGCTCTAACAAGGTCAAGAGAGTAATATCCCCAGATCATTTTGACAGATTGGCTCTATCAGTTGTATTTTTCATGGCATGATTTGCCCAATTATTTTTTTCTTTAATTTTCTCTGGTAGTCAAGGGGTTAAACCGTACTCTCCTGGATATTTTTTTTAGAGAGATAATGACATAAAGGATAGGCAAGTCAACAGGTTATTAGCGGAAAACGTGTGTGTGTGTGTGTGTGTGTGTGTGTTTGTGTGTGTGTGTGAGAGAGAGTACACCTTAATTTCTAAGCAAAATAAACACACAATAATACTATTTCAACAAAATTATCTTTCAAGTATTTCTGGTAAGAAACAGAAAGGAAAAGAAATTGTAGGCAAACAGACAGACAGATACACACACACAGTGACACTCACACTAACAGAGAGAGAGAGAGAGAGAGAGAGAGAGAGAGAGAGAGAGAGAGAGAGAGAGAGAGAGAGAGAGAGAGAGAGAGAGAGAGAGCAGAGAGAGAGAGAGAGAGAGAGAGAGAGAGAGAGAGAGAGAGAGAGAGAGAGAGAGAGAGAGAGAGAGAGAGAGAGAGAGAGAGAGAGAGAGAGAGAGAGAGAGAGAGAGAGAGAGAGAGAGAGAGAGAGAGAGAGAGAGAGAGAGAGAGAGAGAGAGAGAGAGAGAGAGAGAGAGAGAGAGAGAGAGAGAGAGAGAGAGAGAGAGAGAGAGAGAGAGAGAGAGAGAGAGAGAGAGAGAGAGAGAGAGAGAGAGAGAGAGAGAGAGAGAGAGAGAGAGAGAGAGAGAGAGAGAGAGAGAGAGAGAGAGAGAGAGAGAGAGAGAGAGAGAGAGAGAGAGAGAGAGAGAGAGAGAGAGAGAGAGAGAGAGAGAGAGAGAGAGAGAGAGAGAGAGAGAGAGAGAGAGAGAGAGAGAGAGAGAGGAGAGAGAGAGAGAGAGAGAGAGAGAGCGAGCAAGGGGAAGAGTCATACAGACAGACAGGTAGACATGAAAACTGAGATTAATATACCTGTTTCCTTTCTTTTATTAGCAACAATGCATCCATATTTACACACACAAACACGCACACACACAGATGGACATGCATGCACACAATGCAACAGTAAAACTTTTAACTGTTTTCCAATGAAAATGCATAACCATGCCCCTTCAATCCCACCTCCACCATCACCCCACCCCCCAAACACACACACAAGTGCACGCATGCGCACACACAAACACACACACACAATCAAACGCGCGCACACACACACATACAAGCGCACACACACATACAAGTGCACACACAAATACATGCACACACATCCCGCTCATAATTCAGGCTCCCATTGAAAAATGGAAGCCTTAGGCCGTGTACACACATAAGCGGATATTCCATGCGGAAACCCGTGCGCAATCCATAAAAAAAGTGAAACAAAGAAGGGAAAAGATTTGCGCACGTGTCCGATTTTCCCCTATATGCGTACACTTTTATCCTTCTTTCTTCCACTTATTTAGGGCTTTCCGTACGGAACTTACGCGTCTAATGTGCAGGCATCAGAATAGTCTGAAGTCCAATCCTCTGAAAACCGCGGTAAAAGGGCGATCAAGGCCTCAGACTGAAGAGAGACAACACTGAAACGAGTTCCCAACACCACCACAAAGGCTTAACATAGTGATAATTCACTTTAAAAATGCTATTTAACACAAAGAATAACACTCAATAAAAAGGCAAAACCTCTGACAAGAGAGGCCAATCCTCTTAATCCTCTGAAATCCTCTGACAATTCTGATGCCTGAATGTGAACCCGGCCTAAATCCCTTCTGAAATCGGTCACCATAGCTAAAGGGCAGCCACCCTGCATGCGACTCAATCAATCCAACTGCGATCCGACTGCAACATTTGTGAGGCAGGATTCTTGTGAAATACTACTGCTTAAATCAGTAAATGAATCTGATGAAATCCAGCTAGTTTTGTTTGAACACTATACAGTGGAAACTCCATTATAGGACCTTCAAAAATCATCCAAACTGAGGTCTTATAAGGGAGGTAGTTTTAATATTTACAAAGAGAGAGAGAGAGAGAAAAATAGAGATTTTACGCCTTCTGGGGGTCAAAGGGCCATTTGAAATTATACAAAGAAGGGCAATGTGTCAGAGAAATAGGTCGTATATGGGAGGGAGTCTTATAATGGGAGGTCTTATAAGGGAGGTTCCACTGTATTTGTAGTCCCCCGTTTACGAATCTGATGAAATCTCTTTTTTAAAAAAAAATTTATATTTTTTTTTATCTCTTTTTATTATTATTATTTTTTAAAAATCAGAGTTTCATGAGATTCCTGCATTGGGGTGAACATGAGCGTAGTGACGACGGAAGCATTTCACGTGAATCATGCGTCACAGATTTTGTCAGTTTCAAAGACATTGCATGTGTTCAGACCACATAGACATGCATCCATATTTATGCAGAAAACTAACATTCCCATGGAAAAGTTCCTACATAATAAAGCCGTTGGACACTCCAGAGCATTCACAACCCCAGTAAGAGAGCAACACTGAGAAATACCCCCAATAACAGACAATTTTTAGTTAGTTAGTCTATTATAGTCCCGTCAACAGCTATGGTTATCGCATGACTGTCACCGCGAAACGTTCAACCACGTATAGCAAAACAAATCCATGAATCTTAACAACGTACAAAACCTGAAAACAAAAAATGTAGTACAATTCATAACATGACACTTCCATATAGGCATAGTTGAAGTTTTGGTCAAACAGAGATTTTGTTTCTATGGAGTATAGCTTACACATGATGCACTTCGACAATCAAGAAACAAATAAAAATCAACCTGATTTGGAATTTATATTTGTGACTTGGCATGACAAAATGCACATTAAGTCGCAGGGCTAGTTTCTCACAATAGGCCAAGAAAGTCAAAATCTCATTTATATTGAATGGGTAAATCTAATCTTTCTTTTTCATAATGGATAAACAAATTCAATTTTGAGTCAAAATCTCATAAAAATTTAAAAAAATTATGGGTATTTTTGTGTTCTCTAACATCTATCCTTTCTTTTTCATAAAGGATAATCTAAAGGATTAGATAATATAAAGGAACGAAGGTGGCATTCACCTGCATGAGTGACCCGGGGTTCGAATACTAGCCTCGCCCTTTCTTTCTAGTTCGACGGGAAAATCACACTGAACGTTGAGTCCTTTGGATGGGGCCGGGATTTAAAGCAAGTTTGACCTGTACATAAAAATCCTACGGCAGCTAAAAGCTAGTAAGACTAGGGAAAAGTCCTGCTGCCTGGTATGACCACTCCCCCCCAAAAAAAAAAGAAGAAGAAAAGAGTGTGCTGTGCTTGCGGCGACATGCTCGCCTGGTGAGAGCAACTCAAATTTCACAGAGACAAGTCTTTGTGCCAAGAATATACCAATTACTAAATTATGGTGTCTAAATCAGGCATGGTAGTGGGGGCAAAGTGAGTTTCGCGGAAGAATATCCAACCGATTCTGCATTTCATTTGAAAGATGTCGACTCAAACTAAAATGATGAAGTTGGGCGTCAAAATGAAGAAGAAGAAGAAGAAAAAGAAGCACTAGGATCACAAATCTGGAAACGTGTGGCGTGAGCTAGGCCGCGCACGACTGCTAACTTCGGCGGGAAGTTGCTTGTTCAGTCATTCACATCCGGTTCCGCGAAGTGATTGCATAGGTTTTAACGCAATGTAATTTTTAGGCACCCGAGTGAATTTTTACCCCAGCTTTTTTTTTTTTTTTGGGGGGGGGGGGGGGGGTGTCAAATTTTCACTTTCGCAGATTTTCCGCGATTCGCGGAGGTCTACCATGCCTGCTAAATACTCTCCTAGGTGCTTTAAAATGAGTAGGTTGATGCATTTTCTTCAGCTAGCCTAGACTTTTAGACTGTGATTTCTCAAAATGGCTGACATTCACCCTACCAACTTTAAATGCTCATCATTCTGAAACCAAAGAAAAGATACAAGAATGGTTCTATTATTAATATTTGAAGAAGAAAAAATTCTGAACCAACTGTACCATCTTCTCAGATTCAGAATGGTCAGTTTGACATTTAATGTGTCTTTTGTGGTGGTGGTATGACTGAGTATAATAACAAGTAAAAATACAGTTATTTATGCCTTGATATAAATACTGATATTCTGGTTCTTGTAGACAATTTCTTTGCTTTTAGTTTCAGTAATACTCAAACTATATGCTGCATGCCTCATGACTGGCTGTCTCATGCTGTCATTGTAGTATATAAATGCACTGAAAAGTCACCAAAGTTCAACTGATTGGAATAACAACCAAATCATGGAAGTTTTTTGTTGTTGCTTTTTTCAGATTTTACAAATTTTACCCTCAAATGTTCAGTACCATCTATCTGAACTAAGAAATCCAATGCACATTGTTGTTGTTGTTGTCATCATACCCAGGATAAAAGAGTCCAGGGATCATCCCAACAGCCAAAGCACTTGAACACTACTGTACAAATGCACCAGCTAGGAAAGAGAACATTTTTTGATTACCCCGCCGTGTGGGCAGCCACACTCCGACTTCGGAAGATTTGGGAGACTGATGATGTTACGCTAGGAACTCGTCATGGCTAAAGACAATCCCCGCATAACTATGCAGAGCATAACATTTTGATGTAGCCTTGGTGTTCTAGCCTATGTTAAGCCAAGGCAGGAATCCAACACATAAACTAGACACAATCAGTGAGAGTCGTACAGGTACACTGTTTTTCACAATGATTTATTTCACCTTCTCTTTAATAATGTCTCTGAATTTAATGCAAGGCGTACGCAGTCAACTCAAACAAACAAGTACTGAACTCACAATCATCTCGATCTCAACAGTTCACCTGCGTCTCCTGTCATAATCCTCCCTGTCTCTATCGCGATCCCTTCGGTCCTCTCTGCGATGGTGATCCTGCCTATCCCTCCTACTGTTGTCTCCATCTCGTGATCTGTCTCTCCCGCTTTCGTCTTGATCTCGAGATCTGTCTCTCCCGCCGTCTACATCTGTCTCGATCTCGAGATCTGTCTCTCCCACTTTCGTCTTGATCTCGAGATCTGTCTCTTCTAGCTTTGTCTCCGTCTAGCGGCGATCTGTCTCTCCGCCGCTCGTCTCTTCTAACTTTGTGTTTCTCCTCTCCATGTCTGTCCGAATCTGAAGACTCACACTTGACCCAGACTTCCTCTTGGTGTCGAGTAGCTTGTTGATCGTAACTTCTAGATCTCGAATCGGAGTGGCTCACGACTGGTTTGACATCTTCTTTGCAGTCCCGCTCTTGTCGTGAGGGGGTTTGGACTTTGCGGTGGCCGTGAAGCGCCTTGTCGTAGCCCCTGTCTTCTTTCTCATGCTTCAAGTCGTCAGGGCGGAGCAGAGAGGCGGCGGGTGATTTGCGCTTGCGTTTGCCGCCGTCATCGCTGTCATTGTCATTGTCATCTTCGTCGCTGCTCTCCTCGCTGCTGCTGCTACTTTCCGAATCCGAGCGTCGCTCCACCTTCACCGTGACTTTCATCTTCTTCTTCTTCTTCTTTTTCTTCTTCTTCTTTTTCTTGTCCTTGTCTTTCTTGGACTTCTTGGCTTTTGCTGCACACGAAATATAATTAAAAATGGTGAGAGCAGAAATAACAGATAGTATTTGGGATAAGACATACATAGCATTATAAAATATGAAAGAAAAAGATAGCAGCAGTATAATTTATTAGAATCCAAAGGATAAGTTATCAACCCATCTTTGGACTTTACAGATGTTTGTGAACAACACGGTACAACACACTCGGGTGAAGACAGATTCATGAATGAAGTGACATCATGCACATTTCAATACAAACAAAAGATATGATAAACATACACTAAGACTAATACAGTTACTGATACACACATGATAGGAGGAAATAAGGGATAAGACCAAGTCTCCTTCATCCAAATTTGTCAAGCGCTTCGAGTTACTAAATTCATGGCCGATGAAAAAGGCCATGAACTATCACCGGGGAAAACCCCCCAGAGTGAGGCTACGAGACGGGAATTGTAAGCGGCATGGAACTGGGAGTAACACCACTGCTTGGGTGAAAGTAAAACATTATCTCAATCCTGAAATGAAGCGTTCTACTGTTCTCTGAGTATTCCTAATCCTGAAATGGTGACCGCATTGAAAATCATTTCCAATCTGTGTCTGTGTCTGTGTACACAGGATGTGTGGGGATAGTGTTAGAATTGCATATCGTCGGTGAAATTCCAAAACCTCGTACATCGATTTTTTTATATTTTTAGTTAGATACATAGTCAGCTTTCTAATTTTTCCCGCCATCATCCACCCAAAGCTCGCATCTCTAACAACTTTCTATCTGGGGTAAATGAGGTTGTGAAAATAGACGAAAAACTCGTAAGTCACAAATTCAGATCTAGTAAAGGACAAAAACCTCGTATCTTCTTTCTTTTGAAGTGTAAAAAAAAATGTTGGAAGTAATTTTAACAAAATGCAGGACTAAACTCGCAATGTCTTGAACAACATATTCATCATAGTTAATCAATCGTAGTCAACGCGGTTAATTTTTCATTTTTTTCTTAATTTTTCTCAAAACTACCAAAAATTGATATACAAGGTTTTTGAATTTCACCGACGATTTATCTATCATCTCGTTTTAATCTGCCATCCATTTTGGCAGAAATGTTTGATTTTAAATGACCGTGGTTCCAGATGACCAGATGGCCGATCCTGAAGACTCTTTCCAACAGCTATTCAATCCTGATTTCAGGAGCATGCCTGAACTACTTTCACCCATGCCACTGAAAGATGGGACAAGAAACAACAACAAAAAGAAAAAAAAGAAAGGTGTGTGTCAGCACTTACCAGCTCCACTTGGGGGCCTGATACTGAGGGGCAGGTCTTCCTCAAACGACGGAGCGGAGAGGGCAGGTGGTAAGGAGGGTGGGTGGGGCACTTTAGGGGCACAACCTTCCGCCCTGAGCTGGAGGGTGACCTCATCCTCGTCACCCTTCTCCTTGGGCTTCTTGTAGTCTGCCACGTGGTCCACTCGTACGATCCGACCCAGCAGCTGGTGAAAGAATAAACAGCATCATTGTTGTTAAATTGCTAATTTCGTCATCATCACCTACATCATCATTACCACTATTTACTACCCTGTTTTATAGACTATAAGGTGATAGTTTTCTTCTCCAAACCCCTGCGCCTTAAAATATGACTAATAAAATAGTAAGAAATGATAATAACAAAGACTGAAATCTTGGTAACAAATTGGGGATTGTGCCTTATAATAGGGTGTGCCTTATAGTTATAGTCTGTAAAATATGGTAACCGCTACAGATTATTTGAAAAGTCATATGCCATTGGCAACCCCCCCCCCCCCCCCCCCCCAACAACACACCTTGAAAAAAAAAAGCCCCCCCCCCCTACCTAAAAAAATCAACAACAACAAAATTCAACTATACAGAGCTACACAATTTTTATGTTTAAAAGCCTGAACTTAAAATGTGAATTCACACATATGCACACACTTACAAAACATGTATGCATGCATGCACGCACGGGCACATGTTGATACACACACACACGCACGTATGCATGCGCACACACACACACTTTAAAACAAATTTTGTTGTTGTCTGAATCACTTTTAGTGGAAGGACGTTAAACTGAAGAACAACAACAACAACACACACACACACACACACACGCATTCATGAGCTTGAGAGCACATCAATCAACCGCTTTTTTGTACCTTAATTGTGTTGAGATTGTCCACAGCTAGGATGGTGCTGCGCTGGTCTTCGTAGCAGAGGAAGGCAAAGCCCTTCGACTTGCCCGTGGACTTGTCTCGCACCAGGTTTATATTCACCACCTCACCATACCTGGTAGTGGAAACACAAACAGTTTTCAATTCCCTTGTCATTATTTTAATTTATTTATTTTTTTGCTGTCCCATCTTCTGGGTCGTACAGTGGCGTTGCTCCCACGCCGCTCATTCCGAATCCCAATTCGCAGCTATATCCTGGCTTATTCAGGTCGCAGAATCCGAGACCAGCAGTCCAAGGGGAGCGAATCTATGCTAGGCTGTCAGGAGGTAACCAACCGAGGAGACACTGCACTGCTGCTGAGTCACTTCGGTGGAGTTCAGCGGAGCCTGTTCAGGACACCGTCATTATTTTCTGCATCATTCTGATAGCAAAGGACTAAGGAGAGCTCTGTTAGTGTTACAGCTTTGTCTTTTTGTGAAAGACTATGATCTACGATGATTCTCCAAACTAGGAGACTAGGACTGTAGGACTGTAGAAGGCAATTTTGTGATTGTAGTACCGTGTTTTACGGACTATAAGGCGATACAGACTTTCATGAGAAAACAAAGGCGAACTGATAACTCAAAAACGGACTTAAAAAACACTGGATAACTCAAAGTAATTTGTTTGGGTCCCACTCCCAGTATAATAATCACTATGTTGAAAACTTTTTTAATTCAAAATATTGGCTATCTCAAAATAAAATTTCAGTCCCTTCAATTTTGACTTCAGCGGATTTTTTACTGTACTTACTGTGAAAAGACGCAGACAATGTCTCCCTCTGACAGGTCATAGGGCAGGCCCCCGATGAAGATCCAGGCGCTGTCTTTGTACTCATCGTGCCAAGATTTCTTGTTCTTCCCCGTGATGCCCAGATCTAGCTCTCGCTGGTTCAGCTTCTGCAGATTCTTAGCATTGCTGCAATAATCACACACAGAAGAAAGTAGCATTGCATTGCATTGATTGCATTGAAAATAAGTCAACATTTAATTCCACAAGCTAGATCATTGTATTAAAGGGGTGTTAAATGGCAGTCTGTTCTCTTTCGAGGACATGCCTGCTTGAAGGGGAAGCTGAGGGGGGAGAGGGATAGAGGAGGGGCACTTGATGGATTATCACTGTTCCTGCACCACTAACGCACAGGGGGCGTCAGCAGTGAAGGCATCAAAAGTGTCCAGCTCCAGATCGTTCCACTCCCTGAATGGTCCTTGGGAAAATTTGACCGATATCTGGTGCGGCAAGGAGGCCAGGTCAGTACACAGCGCTGATCTGATCTTGTGAAGCATAGAGAGCCTAGCTCTCTGCCGTCTGCTCTCCAGGGAACCCCAGCCCAGGTTTACCAGCATACATTTGTGTGTGCGCGTGTGTGTCTGCATAGATCTGCATCCGTTACGTTGGCAGAATAACCAATTCTGGTTATAGTACACCAACGGAAAAACTTTGGGGAGAGCATAAAAATCAATAAATAAGAAAGATAAATATGAATAATAAATATTAAAAAAATAAGATAAAATAGTGATTTGTTGTTGGAGACGAGAGGCGGTGCTTGAAGGCCTCGATCGTCTCTGCTCCCACTGTGTTATCGTAGAGGCTGTTTCAGTCTCGCACCGTTCGTGGAAAGAACCTGTTCTTGTGTGTGTGTGTGTGTGCGTGTCTGCCTTGGTGCAGACACACCCTTGAGGATGTTAGGGAGGTCAAATATCTCGGCGTGAACATCACCACTGAGATCACATGGGACAGCCACAAAAACAATATCTGTGCCAAGGCAAACAAGACCTTAAGTAGGATTCCTAAGGCGGAACTTAAAGATTGGCAGCACCAGCATCAAGGAACAAGCTTACAAAGCTTTTGTACGTCCCTTGCTCGAGTATGCCGCTATGCATGCTTCGTCTGGGATCCACACACGGAGGAGAACATTGGAAGGGTGGAAGCAGTCTAGTGCAGGGCAGCTTGCTTTGTGCTTAACCAGTTCAGGCCAAAGTTCAGTGCAAACACCATGCTGGAGAACCTGGGCTGGGACTCTCTGGAGAGCAGACGGCAGAGGACCAGGCTCTCCATGCTGCACAAGATAAAATAAAAATCAGCGCTGTGCACTGCCCCAGCCTCCAATCCAAGCTGGAGTCTCTTCCTCCTCGGCAGCAACGTGGCCACAGCCTACAATTCAAAAGATTACAATGCCATACTAAATACCGATCCAACGCATTCCTCCCAAGGACCATCAGGGAGTGGAATGATCTGCGGCAGGATGACCTATGCTCCTTCACTGCTGTCACCCCCAGTGGGTCAGCGGTGCAAGGGAATCACCCAAAACCCATCAGCCTCCCCCTCCCTCCCTCAACCCCTCCACACCCTGCTTCCAGGATGCGGCATCACGTTCAGACCCGAGCAGCGGGCACAAGCTGGCTGGGTCACTACAACTCAAACACCCCATGTCCATGCAGCAGCTTAGGCCCTCTATCAGATGGAATCGACTGCCCTTTTTTCAGTCTTTGTTTTTCCTGAGGGTGTCAGAATTATCAATTGATGGTGGGACCCAAAGAGAAGAAAAAAGAGAAGAAGATGTGTGTGTGTGTGTGTCTGTGATACTCAATGACTGAATGAGTCAATGTGTCATGTGTGTATGTCTTTGCGCGTCTGCATGCGTACCCAAAGCATATTAACATCTAAACATGTAATTATGACCAAGAATCTGTAAAACTGACAGCAGTAGAGTATAACTTAAACAATAGGCGACGAAATAGCTTACGTTATTGGATTCATTTTCTCCTTCGCATTCCTCTTGGAAAGCCGGAAGAACAACCCGGAAGTTGACAAATTATTCCATTAATTTTAGACAGATTTGTTTCCCCTGATTTCACAGAAAGGGTGATGCATTGCAAACGCCTCTTCTTATGTTTTGTCTACGTACTTTTCAACTGTTTTAGATTTTCATTTCAAACTGATAGATTAAATAGCACCACATTATGTTAAGTCTTTGTTGCAACCCAACTGTTTTGTGGGTTCTTTTAGCAGACGTGTTCCTTTCGTTTTCACAGGAAACGGAAATAGATTTAGGTCCAGATGTCCTTGACCCCATCTAGGCCTAATGGCCATGTAAACTAAACACATAAAAAATCGCAGGTAAAGGGCTCAGGTGTTCTTTTTGCATGATAATGATTACATAGGCGTACGTGCCTCCGTAACAGACTTGATAGTTGATTGTGACTCCTAAGCCGTTAAGTTAAGTTAAATGGAATTGCCTGGTTTCATCTTCCTAGGGTGCTTTTAAAAAGAACTATGTAAAGAATTATCTGTTCCACTTTGTATGTTATTTAATACATCTATGGAATTGGAAACATTTCCTACTGAATGGAAAAATGCTTGTTACTACTACTACTACTAGTTACTGCCTTGTTTAAAAAGGTACGAAAAGTGATCCTAATGACAGGACAGTGAAGAGGCCTAACTACCTGACCTGACCTGACCTGACCTAGTACTAGTAGTAATTATAGAACAGTGAGTCTAACATCAGTAACTTGTAAAGTAGTACTTCTTCTTCTGCCGTTGAGTATCCACAATCATCAGTTTGATTTTATGATACTATATGCGGTTGAGGTCCGAAGTCGGGCATAAAAAAGAAACAAACAAAATAAAACAAAAACCTACTCTACGAAGATGACCCAGCCAGTCGGGTCTCGCTGATTGAGCCCCCGACGTGATGCTGAGTCGGCAGGAACACCTAAGCTAAGGGGGGGGGGGGGGATTTACATCTTGATGGGGGACTAGAACGTGCCGGCTGAAGAAGCAGACACAGCCTCCTCAGGTAACGAGTTGACCTGACCAGACCTGAGTTTCAGTCTTTGATGGTGCACGGGAAAAAAGAACTTGTATTCAGTCCGGCACTGGATGGTGGATAGTTGCCGGCTGTGTCCTCTTCTGAGGCGAGTTGGAGCTGACTTCAGTCTGGTGTTGTCGACTTTGACGATGCCATTCAGGATCTTATAAAGCATTGTCAGCCTGGTAGACTTTCTGTGGTGCTTAAGTGTGGGCCATCCTAACTGAGAAAGCATGTCAGTTACACTTGAGGTGTTGTGGTAGCGGTTTAGCACGAAGCGAGCCGCCCTTCTCTGTACAGCTTCGATTTTGTCCATGTTCCTCTGAGTGTGGGGGTCCCACACAGAACTGGCATATATATTCAAGCAGGGGTCTGACAAGGGTCAGGTATGCTTTCTCCCTCAGTTCTGATGAGCAGATCTTCAGATTCCGTCGTAGAAAGCCCAACATTCTGTTTGCCTGTGATGTTATGGCCTCAACATGCAAGTCCCAGCTGATGTCCTTCTGGATGGTGATACCTAGATACTTCACTGAAGTCACTGTGTCCAGGATGTGGCCATGCAGGTCATAGCTATGGCGGAGTGGTGTTCTACTCCTTGACACTTGTAGGACAATACACTTTTGGGGATGGAATTCCATATCCCAATTTCCTTCCCAGTCTGCCAGGTGTTGGATATCCTGTTGCAGCTGTCTTTGGTCCTGTTCGGAAGTGATGGTTTTGTAGAGTGCTGTGTCGTCCGCAAACAGTCGTGTTGGTGAGGTCACTTGTTCTGGCAGGTCATTTATGTAAGCGAGGAAGAGACAGGGTCCAAGCACCGATCCTTGGGGGACGCCGGATTTTATGCAAGCATCTTCCGATCGGGCTCCCTCGATTACAACTGCCTGAAGTCTATCTGTCAGAAAGTTCTTGATCCAGCCATTGACTTCGCCCTTAATGTCATAGTGGTGGAGTTTGTGCAGGAGAAGGCTGTGGTTTACCTTGTCAAATGCCTTGGCAAAATCCATGACAAGGATGTCTGTTTGTTTGCCCTCTTCCATGCTGTCCACCAGTTCACTGACAAATTCTAGGAGCTGAGTCTCACAGGACCGGTTCTTCCTGAATCTGTGCTGCTGGCCACAGGATGTTATTTCTAAGTGATCCATCACAGAGCTGACAATGATGTGCTCTAGCAGTTTGCACGAGATGCAGGTAAGTGAAATGGGCCTGTAGTTTGCTGGATCATAATGTTCACCTTTCTTGAACACTGGTGTGATGTGAGCACATCTCCAGTCTGCTGGGACTTGACCAGTGGTGAGAGACGACTGAAAGATGGTGGTAAGTATGGGAGCCACTTTGTCAGCGAGTTCCTTCAGCACTCGGGCGCTTATACTATAGCATCAGGCCCACTGGCTTTGTAAGGGTCCAGATTCATCAGCAGGCGTCTGACACCTTCCTCAGTGACGGTGTTGTTATTCAGTTGTGGATATTGTTCATCCTTCATTTGTCAGTCTTGAAAGTATTATTAGTATATTAGAGATGTTATCGTTGATCATATGAAAATTAATAAATTGTATACAGAGTATCAGCATGGTTTCCGTCAGCATAGGTCATGCAATCAAAAACAATATTCTGAATTTTTAAAAACCAAGGAAGGTCAAGCTTATGTGAAAAATAAACAGAAAAAGAAGAGGGAAGAATGTAATAAGGTGATTAAAAAATCAAGAAAAGCTTATGAACAGAATGTTGCTGATAATAGTAAAACAAATCCTAAAGCATTTTGGAGATATATAAAATGAAAGATGTAAGACTAATACAGGTGTAACTGTAAGTGCACTAAAAAAAAGAAAATGGCGAATATGTTGTTGCTGATGAGGATAAAGCTTAAATTCTTTAAAAAAAATGTGCCCAATGTATGATAAATGACAATGTGGCATTCCAGTAACAAAATGTGAAAATGAAAAAGACTGAGGCGTAACTTTTGATAAGGATTTTTCATTTGACAAACATGTTCAGAACTGTATTAATACTGCTAATAATATAATATAACAAGGAATGCATATATGGTAAAGTTTTTATTAAAAGGTTCTGATCATATAACACCTCATCTTCGTAACTTGCACTGGCTTCCAGTAGAGGCTAGAATCAAGTATAAAATAGCTTGCCTTTGTTTCGGTGCTGTTCACTCCTCTGGTCCCGTCTATCTCTCCGAACTAGTAACTGTCTACTTACCTGCTCGCTCCCTACGTTCTTCCTCTGACTGCTGCACACTCAAGGTTCCTCGGGTCCACACGAAATCGTTTGGTGAACGATCCTTCTACTATTTAGCACCTCACTTATGGAATTCCCTCCCACAACATGTTCGCTCATCTGACTCTATTTCCGCCTTTCGCTCTGCCCTTAAAACTCACTTGTTTCGGACATATTATGATTGATTAGTGTTTGTGAGTGAGGTGTGTGTGTGTGTGTGTGTGTGTGTGTGTGTGTGTGTGTGTGTGTGTGTGTGTGTGGGGGGGGGGGGGGTCCGTTTTATTGCAGAAATCTTGTAAAAAAATTATTTACAATTATTTTATTATTCGTATTTTGTATGTAGAATGTCTACGTCTTGTAAACTTTAAATGCTTGTCAATGAGGTAGAAGGGTATTTTTGTTTTTGCAAAATTTGTCTATTATAATTAGTCATGTAATTGATATGTCGATGGCAGTATGATTTTATTTCAAGTTGCAGTATTGTATTCAAACTTGATTGGGAATGTGAATGTGGTCTCTATGTTTCTTCTTAGAATGTTCATGTTGTAACTATTTTACTTGTATAATTAATTGTGTGCGAGTGTGCGTGTGCGCATGCATGTGTGTGTGTATGTGTGTGTGTGTGTGTGTGTGTGTGTGTGTGTGTGTGTGTGTGTGAGTGTGTGTGTGTGTGTGTGTGTGAGTAAGGAAGTAAGAGAACGTTGTGTGTAGGCATCGTGCTTATTTTACTTTCTAATGATTAATTATTTGTTTGCCTTTAAATTTAATGTTCTTGTTATCAATGTAAAGCGCACTGAGCTCATGTGAGAAAGAGCGCTATATAAATTCCCATTATTATTATTATTATTATTAATACTAATATAAGAAAACATTGTTTCAGCATCCGTGTTAATAACTTCTGGAATGAGTTACCTATTAATCTTCTAAAATGTGCACCTAATACTAACACATTCAAAAATCGCTTGGATGATTCTCCAAAATATTTAAATATGTTTAGAAGCTTTGACAATTGATTTTTTTTTTTATCAGGAAAATTGACCGTAATAATACACCTTGACCACATTTTTGTTGTAATACTTTATGTCCAATACGATGGGACTATACAAAAAGCGTAACAGCTTATTTTGTCACTACTACTAGTAGTAGTACTACTACTACATGCACCACACAGTTACTGCAGGTAATGAATGATTTAACTAAACTATTAGATCAAGGTAGTAACGTAGATGTTATTTGTTTAGACTTTAGAAAAGCGTTTGACACTGTACCCCATGAAAGATTACTTATTAAACTACAATATTATGGTATAAAAGGTACATTATTAGCTTGGATTGATAACTCATATTGTGGCAGTACCATAGCCAATGAGGTTTAACCGAGGCGTGGTTACTGCTACACCTATCTGCATTGTTAAAAAATCGGGACTTTACTGGTGTTGCACTGCCTCCGGGCATTGCCTCCAGTATTGTTCCCACCATCTTTGTATTTTACAAATGTCCCATATGTGTCTGTTCCACTTCCAGACCGAGAGGATGTAAAACACCATTTTTCTCTCTGAATTGATAACTTTTTGAAAGATAGAAAATAATTAGTTAGAGTTGGTGACGCTAAAAAAATGAATTTCTGAATGACGGCTGGCAAGTACAAGACTAAAGAGGCTGATCTAAACATCAAAGAAAAATTAATAAAGATAGGTACATTTTATAAAGCGATTTTCACTGTATTCTGTTTGCAGTGAACCTGGCCCCACAAGCTGGCAAGCATGATGTGCGTGAGGTTGATGGTGGCCCTGCTGACTCACAGTGTACTGGTTCTAGGAGGTGAGACATTCTACTCTGCACAGTTTGTTTGGTTTCAATGGTTTCAAACCCTTTAACCGTTTCGCCGCCAGCCATTTTTAGCCAAACATTTTTGTCAAGCGTAGCTGGGTAAAGAAAAGTTGGCGTCAGCAATACTGTGAACCCCCCTTATGACATGTATCCAATAACTGAATGTCTTTGATTATCCCCCAAAGTTAACAACATGAGGTCATAGAATAGCAGATTTTACTTTCACACCTTTTAGTGACTTGGGTCATAATCAGTGTGGTGCTAAATTGCGACATTGGCAGTGAAAGGTTTAATTCCCCCCGTGGGGATAACAGGGGGTCTTCCGTACAAATAGTTCCTCCACCTTCTGGAAGTTATGTGCTTGTACCTTCCTCTAATCTGTCTCTCTCTTTAACTCTGCCTTTTTCCTTTCTTTGTGTCATCTACTATCTTCCTGACTTTTGGCCCATTCTCCTGCCTTTTTCTAAAAAAATCTTCCATATAGGTTTCTCCTTTGAGCTTCTCTGAAATCGGAATGTGTCGGCTGAATGCAGCGAGGACACCAGTGAAAGTTGGAAAACGGACACATACGTAACCATTGTGGCCTTATGGCCCAGGAACGCAGAAGAAGAAGAAGAAACCCTTTAACTGCCAGCCATTTTTCAGGTCAGAATAGGTGTGCATACTCAAGTGATAGCCATGCTGGTTTGTGATATATTGTTGTTTTCTGTAGTACGTGTTATCATTATTGATATTACTCAATTTACTGTGATGTCATTATTATCTGTGATTACTATTTTCATGTGTGTGTGTGTGTTTGATAATGATATCTATGTTTTATGTCAATTACATGTGCTTTTATGTTATTTTAGGCAAATTGTCTCTTCTGTTAGGTTATAACAATGTCTTATTTTGTCTTCATTTTTATGTGCATGCCGAAAAACAAATTTCTTGTTTGGAGACAATAAAATTGTGGAATTGGAATTGGTGGTGGAGGGAACATAGTTATGAGTATGTTTGAAAACTGACTACCCAATATTTATGAGTATGTATGAAAACTGACCACCAAATAGTTATGAGTATGGGGTGGGGGGTGGGGGGTGGAGGGAAAAAAAATGTTATGAGTATGTATGATTTCTTTCAGATGGCGGTTCTTTGCCCTTGTGGAAAACTCAGCTGGTGCACTACCCGAAATGGGAGGGTTATTTCGTGTACCAGAACAGAAGGCACGAGTGTAACATGACTGTGCACTCTGTGGAACAAGGCAGTGACAATGGCGCCTTTGTCGCCTTCTCCGCTGACAGAACCAAGATTGACATGAATGGTAAGCCACAGCTTGAAAGAAGCAAGTAGGGATCACGTTTGTTTCATTTGGTTTAGTTGATTGGATGCTTTTTTTTCAGTTTTAGTGTATGTGCCATTCGATGACATTTGTGTTTCACTCTGTTTCATTTACATTCTGAGCTGTTTTATTACGGCTTGTCTCGTTAACGTCCAAAACTGAAAAAGAATAGACAATATTTTGGTATTTTGGTATTTGGTATTTGGTATATTCTAGTCACAGAGACTTTGTGAAATTCGGGCTCCTCTCCTCCGGATAGCGTGTCGGGGTGTGAGGAGGGGGTGTGGGCACACTTGGAAAACCTGGCTATCAATTTGGCCATACCAGGCAGCAGGATGTCTCCCTGCTCTTACTGACTTTCAACTGCCATGGGATTTTTACAGCGCACAGGTCAGACTAGCTTTAAGTCCCCATCCGAAGGACTGGACGTTCAGTTTGATTTTCCTGTCAAACTAGATTTTTCGATTTTCCTGTCAAATAATCGAGTTGTTTGGAGCCAACTTTGTAGTGGAGACACTGCACTGCTGCTTAACTACATCAGTGATGTTTAGTTGGGCCTGCTATTACTATTGATGCATTGTTGCAATCCAGCATTTGCAGAACATCGGCTGGTAGGAATTCTATTGATGATAGAAAACTGCTTGTACCACTATGTCTGTGCATTATAAAGAGTCTTCATCAGTTAGGAACTCAATTGATGATAGAAAACTGCTTGTACCACTATGCCTGTGCATTTATAAAGAGTTCACGAAAGAGTTTAGCTTGATACACTGTGCACAGACTTTATCTGGGACTGCAGCATGGAGAGGATTATAAACTTAGGTCTGTACATTGTTTATACCAAGGAGTTTTTAACTCTTCTAGCACCTACACTCCCACCAAATGCAAAGACATTCACTGTCAAGCACCCTGCCATGTGTTTTTTAAATAGAGGTTTTGTCACTGTTTCTGCCGGTCGCATTTTAGCACCACAGTGATTCACCTATGTCACTAAAAGGTATCAAATTGGGGTCTGCTATCCAAAGACCGTATTGTCTTAGTTTTGGGAAGTAAGGATAGACCTTATTTTATATATGTCACAGAAGAATCCCCAATACTGCAGATGGATTTTGTCCTCTACCCAGGTAATTGTAATGGACATTTTTGGCTGAAATATAGCTGGTGGTGAAAGGGTTAAAGCAATGGGTGCGCACTTGAAAAAAAAAAGTTGCTTCCCTCTTGTCAGTTGAGATGCAAGGACAAACAAGAAACATAAAAAAACACATCCTGGATACTGGGGGGTCTTTTGTATGAATAGTTCCCCCACCTTCTGGAAATTCTGTGCTTGTAATTTCCTCTAATCTGTCACTCTCTTTGACTCTGCCTTTTCCCCTTGCTTGCTGTCATCTACTATCTTTCTGCCTTTCCAGTCCATTCTCCTGCCCTTTTTTCAAGGAACACTTTCAAAGAGATTTCCTCTAGCCGAAGTCGGACATGCTGGGCCTAATTATTTCTTACTTAGGTGCATAACAGCAGCATGATGCATCTGCTCTCATAATTGACAGGAAACTGATCGAAGAAGAAGAAAAAACAGATGATGCTAGAAGAGTTATGTTTTGCAAAATCATGTTTGCAATTTCATCTCTGTGTGTGTGTGTGTGTTATACAGTGGAACCTCCCTTATAAGACTTTAAAAAATCATCCAAAATGAGGTCTTCTAAGGGAGGGGTCTTACAAGGGAGGTCATTTTAATACTTACAAAGAAGGACAATGTCTCAGAGAAGTAGGTCTTATATAGGAGGGAGTCTTATAATGGAAGGTCTTATAAGGGAGGTTACACTGTACTTTATGCATAAAGTCTCGTATCCCTGAATTTGGGCACACTGTGCATGCTTGCAGCCCTTTCCGACAATGACATCAGCATCGTGTTCAAAGCGGAGGCGATCTACGAGCCGGGCGACCACTTCTACACGGGGTTCCGGTTTGCGGTGGAGCTGCTGGACATGGGCGTGTACCACGTGTTGCTGGGCAACATCACCCACCCAGCCTCCAACGCCAGCACCATCCGACTACGGCCGCAGGGTAACAGATGCAAAGTTCTTTGTTCTCAAATAGTTTTTGCGCGTTTTCACGTGTGCTCACACATACACAAGTATTCGCAAAAAGTCACACGCAGGCAGGCAGGCACGCACTCACACACACACACACATGCACACATACACACACACACACACACACACACACACACACACACACACACAGAGTACACTGGAAGGCAGTAACATTGTAGAAATATCCTCTAAGCAGTACAAATCATCAAATTGTTGATATATGCAACATCCTGCAAGAAGAAGCATTCATGTGTGTGAGTGATCTGTATTCCAAGCTGTAGAACCTAAACTACTGAACATCAAAGTGAAGATTACAAGAAATGTGCATGTTGTCTGTCCCGCTGATGATGCTCATTATGTTACCTTAACCGAAATTCTATTATAAAACAAAAGACAACCCCAACGCACACACACACACACAAAATCAGAGAAAAGGAGGGAGAGTTTAGCGGGTAAATGGAAGCGATCTCCGGCCCAACCTTCTTTCCCTAGACAGCTATCATGCGGTGTGTAAACTACATGGGTGCAACTACACAAAATGAACAAACCTGAAAGGCCGGGGTCCAGGGGTAATGTCCCCCTGCAGCTGAAGCTAAATTGATTTATGAAGGTATTTTAGTTTGTTTTTTCCACAATTATACAAATGCTTATTTAAAAGTGTTTAAAAAATACAGTAAACACACAAAGATCGTGTTTGACAAATTAAAAAAAAAGGAATTTCCTTTTCTGGTAAATTCAAACAGGAAATCCTTGTATACCAGGAAAAGCTGCACACATGAAACTACAATTTAACCTAACGTTTCTGTGGTGTGTTTCTGCGTTGACAGGTAACTCCACCATGCACAGCAATGTGATGAGGTCTAACGGCCTTGCTGTGGTGTGTGTGTGTAAACTACAACATAACCTAACGTTTCTGTGGTGTGTCGCTGCGTCGACAGGTAACTTCACCACGCACAGCAACGTCATGAGGTCTAGCGCCCTGTCCATCGGCCTGGCCGTAGGCATCTCCCTGTCCCTGGCCGTGGTGTGTGTGGTGGCCGGCATCCTCTTCCTGCGCTGGGCCATCCGCAAGGGCTACCTACGCCACGTGGCCATGTCCTACAAGAGCTTCCGCAACCCGCGCGACGACACGCCGCCCCCCGCGGAGCCCCCCGTGACCTTCACCAGCGCCCAGACTGACAGTCGACCCGAAGAGGTCAATGTGCATATTTAATTCCCCCAGTCACCTTGACCAGCCCCACCCAGCCCGACAGTCGACCCGAAGAGGTCAATGTGCATATTTAATTCCCCCAGTCACCTTGACCAGCCCCATCCAGCCCGGCAGTCGACCTGAAGAGGTCAACGTGCATATTTGATTACCCCAGTCACCTTGACCAGTCGCCCAGTCCGACAGTCGACCCGAAGAGGTCAATGTGCATATTTGATTCCCCCAGTCACCTTGACCAGTCGCCCAGTCCGACAGTCGACCCGAAGAGGTCAATGTGCATATTTGATTCCCCCAGTCACCTTGACCAGGCGCCCAGCCCGACAGTCGACCCGAAGAGGTCAACATGCATATCTGATTTTAAAAGACGTTTTTGTTTCGAGTGCCATTGGTTTTGTGGGGTATGCTGTTTTTATTTGAAATGTTTTGTTTTGTCGTTTGTTGTTGTGTTTTTAGTTTGATTTTCATGATGTATTAACTCTTTCTGTGCCGTCTGTTAGTTCTGTCTGTGTTGCTTCTTTGTTTTGGGTGCAGTGGTTTTCATGATGTATTAACTCCTGTGCCGTCTGTTAGTTCTGTCTGTGTTGCTTGTTTGTTCTGGGTGCAGTGGTTTTCATGATGTATTAACTCCTGTGCCGTCTGTTAGTTCTGTCTGTGTTGCTTGTTTGTTCTGGGTGCAGCGACATTGTGACTGAGCGCCGATGTACATATACGTCGGTGGCAAGTACTGAAGCATTAGAGATGACATCTATGCACAGTGGAACCTCCCTTATAAGACCCCTTATTATAAGACTCCCTCCCACTTAAGACCTACTTCTCTGAGACATTGCCCTTTGTAAGTATTAAAATTACCTCCCTTATATAACTTCTTCCCACTTAAAGTTCCACCAGATCACGTGTCAAAATCACGGGTTTCACATCTTATGACTGGAAAGAAATCTTGTTTTGACCAAGTCTGACTCCCATGTAATTGGCCCCAAATTCAAACCGACACATCAGTTTAAAGAGTAGCCTCAATTTGAAGTTGGGGAAATTTGTATGTGGGTCACAGCAACCCAGAAAAAAACAAGGGACTTAATCGTGGTGTGTCACTGGGTCTTTAAGACCTTATTTTGGATCCCGATTTTTGAAGGTCTTCTTTTTCTTCCTCGTTCGCTCAGACAGTTTCCTGTCATATGAGCGCAGATGCATCATGCTTCCGTTGTGCGCCTAACTAAGAAATAGTTAGGCCCAGCATGTCCGACTTCGGCTGAAGAAATCTTTGTAAGAATTCATAGAAAAAAGGCAGGAGAATGGACCAGTGAGATAGAAAGATAGCAGATGACAGTAAGCAGAGGGAAAAGGCAGAGTCAAAGAGAATGACAGAATTAGAGGAAGTTTCAAGCACAGGACTTCCAGAAGGTGGGGGAACTATTTGTACAAAAGACCCCCCCGGTATCCCCAGGGGGGAATTTTGAAGGTCTTGAAAGGGAGGTTCCACTGTACATAATTTCTGAAGAGGTTAATGCCGAATGGGATTGATATGAAGGTTAATGCCGAATGGGATTGATATGAAGGTTAATGCCGAATGGGATTGATATGAAGGTTAATGCCGAATGGGATTGATATGAAGGTTAATGCCGAATGGGATTGATATGAAGGTCAATGCCGAATGGGATTGATATGAAGGTCAATGCCGAATGGGATTGATATGAAGGTTAATGCCGAATGGGATTGATATGAAGGTTAATGCCGAATGGGATTGATATGAAGGTTAATGCCGAATGGGATTGATATGAAGGTTAATGCCGAATGGGATTGATATGAAGGTTAATGAGGTCATAAGGACTGTGCTGGTCATTGTCTTCTTCTTCTTTTCCTTTGGTGTGTGCTTATTTCCAAAGACACTGAAAAGAAAAGACTAACATCCGGTCTCTTTTCCCTATATGAGTAGTGAGGACAGAAACACTGGTTATGTCCCTTAAAAACAGTACACATTTACACGTCTTTTAATTACTTGACTGATTCCGATCGCTTCTCGGCCTTTTGGCTAAGACAGTGATTCAGGAACATAAATTTTTGTTTATACCCTGGTTGGTTTGTTCAGCCCGTCGTAGATGGCGAAAGCCGATACGCGACGTTAAACTGAACTTCCACACGTTGATAGGCCAGTTGAATTCTCCGTTCAAATTCCAGTCTGAGTTTTTAGATAGCCTCCACTGTGTGTGGTGTACTGTTTCCACTAACGATAACTCTATCAGCTCGGTTCGCCATAACTCTTAAGTAGTCCATCTTACCCTTTTACAATCTTTGTTATTTCTTTGACTGTCATAGTTTGTTTTAGTCATTATTATTCATCTCTTGTGCCTTTTGAATGATCACCAGATCTGATTTGTTAAATTTGTTACATTGCTTTTTCTGTTCTTGTTTGGTTGTTTTGTAACGGTGGAGTTTTCCTCAAAATTGTACTTTGTAAAGTAATTTGCCTATTTAACATTTTCGCTTGCGAAACATTGTATGCTATTAGTGTTTTTAATTTTTTTTAATCTTCATTGTTGATCTGTGTAGTGTTGAATATGAGATCCATACATATCATTGTATACAAAGCACATTCCGCCCAGCGTTAAACTAAATATTGTTTTGTGAAGGAACTCTGCTCACAGTGTTGTTTGTTTCAATATTGATGTTATTTAATGTATCTTTTGGGTTGGCCTGGTTGTCGAGATTGCAGTGTGATACACTTTCAACGTTATTATCCCCAGGCATCAAGATTGTTTTTTCAATATTGAGTAGCTCATTTTTTTCCTGCGCAATTTTCGCTGTCTTTTCTGTGCACATGGTTTTGAACGAATGTTTCATTTATTTTTAACAAAGTTTGTGTCATGTTTTCTTACCTGCCTGTTTTTATTTTTTATTTTTTTGGGGGTGTGTGGGGTGGGGTACCATTTTTTTCTTTCATTTATATTATTTATATTATTATTATTCAAGTTTAATCACTTTTGGAGACTGTATCTTTTATGTAAATATTCTTCTTTCTCAACGATTTTTACTATAAAATAACAACTTTACAAATGTTCATAGTTCTCATTGTAAGCTTCTCATTCAATAGCTTGAAAAAAGATCTCAGATTTAATATCCGACAAGTTTATCTTTTGTCAGTTAGTTATCTCCTTTACATGGATAAATGTAAATGTAGCTATGTCAGCTGAATGTCAGTGTTGTAATGTGACTTTTTTAAAATTTTCTTTTAAAGATTTAACTATATACATCATGTGAAAATGCTAAGTGTTGGTGAAAGGTACTTATCGTCGCTGTCCGACGCTAACCATGTATTTACACAATCAGTGATTTTACAGGAGCATCAAAAAACATATTGTCGCCTGCTACAAAGTCAATCCCCATTTGATATACGCTTGACCCTTCTTCTTTACCGATGAGTAAACATGTGACACAATAAAAGTTGCATTAACACCCAAAATGTTCGTGATAATTCAGTTACACGGTTAGTCACAAAGTTAGTGCATTGTTCTCACAATGGGAGATACGACAGCTGCCGGCAGTTACACAATTAGCGTGACCAGTTACACGCTTATCGCGTCAAAACCAGCAACAACCCGCCACATACACGATTATTTCCGTGGTATCATGTGACAAATTTGAGCATTTTCATTGGTCGCAGACACAAGATATTTATAGAAGACCTGTGTGAGGTCACTGGAAGGAGTTTCAGTAAAAAATCTATTTTTGTCAAATTTTGTAGATACACGGTTAGCGTCGGACAGCGACGATATACATGTACCAAAAATTTGTAACAGTTTGTCATCATTTTTTAATTTCTCATTGTTATATTCACAATCTTTGACATGTTAGCAAGTATGTATTCATGTGTGGATGAATACACGTACAGTATAATGTATATACATATCAGTCGGAATTTATGCAAAATGGATATATCATATTATCTGTTATAAGTCCATTTTTATTATATAAAATTTTTTACCATTACCATTTCCGCAGTTTTTTCTTCCACCCATAACACAATGGACCCATTTTTGAAATTCTGAACAGCAGGACATTTTTAGTCTGTACATCAGAAGAGATATAGATAACCAGATGTTTTATTCCAAGTGCACTATTCAGATGTTACACTACAGGTCTTTTAGAACCTATCATTATGTTCTTTAACCCTCTTGCATTCAAATTGACCAAAGCCGGCCGTCTAGAAGTTGCCTCCAGGTATTCAAGTTGGCTCAAACCGGCTGTGGCTTGCCCCCATTCAGACCCCCCTCCTCCTCCTCCTCCACCCTCCACCCCACCCCACCCCTGATGGGATTTTCATCACTCACAAAGTTCTGGCTTGTTATATACACACTACATATGAAGAAGCTTCTCACTGGCAGCGATGCAATGGCAATTGTATAGTGCTCTGTGTGCTTCAAAAGACAGATTTTCTAAAAAATAAATGAACGCTAGAAGAGGAACAAATGTGAGAGGGTTAAGTGTGGTTGTTGGATATGGCAGCATATAGAATAGACTATGTGTGTGTGAGAGAGAGAGAGAGAGAGAGAGAGAGAACTCGAACTCAAATTTTTTAATTGCACAGACAAACGTCCTTACAATATCCAAAGACAAACAAACAAAATTGAACACAATACAGTTGTAATTGTTATACACAACATAAATCATGCAGAGCTATAAACCTGATACACACACATACACATATATATGCACAAGAGAGAGAGAGAGAGAGTAAGAGAATTTTGTGAGCAATTTTTTTTATATGAGAAAAATATAAAATTGGGACATATCAGTTTGAAAATATTTTACACACTCTCGAAATGAGTCCTTGCATACATGTTGGCATCCATGGGAGCATTGAGTATGTAAACCTGCTGTGTGTTGCATATTTTATTAGTGTGAATATAATCATTACTTTTTTCTCTCTCTTTTCTTCTAGACTGCAGTATGTATAATATAGTATGCACTCTATCATCGGCACATGTAAGAAACCAAACCAACCATTTTTTTTAACTTTTTCTTTTAACTTTCTACTTTTACTTTGAAGGTAATCTCACAAATACTTTGGCAGCAGAACCACTTTCATTTGATGATAGGTTTATTGAACAGTGAATAACTTGTGCCTTTCGGGGTTGTTAACTCTTCTATTACCAAGTATTACTTAGACTGTTTACTGTTGCGCACCAAGTAAGTTTTGCCGCTGCACTGATTTTTTCGTACACACTCACTTTAAAAATTCATTAAAAAAATACTCGCTCGAATCATCACTAAATTTACCTGTGTCGATCTGCTGCTGCAAACCCAAGATCGTTTCAACACTTTCGATGCTCTTTTTGATTCGCCTAAATTCAGATTCTGCCACTTTTTCCACAGTAAATGCTTTGTCGGCACTATCGCCATCTTGTAGAGGTTCACGCCAAAAGTTGTCAGTTTCCATCGTCGAAAACGCGATGAAAATCGATTGAAAATTACAAAATTTAGCCTACAAATGAAGATGGAGGAAGATTGTGCTTTCCCTGAGCGAACTGCGCATGTCATGGAAGTAAACGATGTGATGTCACTTGATATAAATAGCGCAAAGGGACACTGGGGTTTCCCTAGTATCTGGCGGTCAAACCCGCCCGTGGCTAGCAACGGAATACGGTAAACCGGCGGGTCAACCCGCCGACGGTAGTAGAAGAGTTAAAACAAGGGATGGGGGACTTCTTATCGTTTAAAAAAAAGAAGAAAAGATTTTGCAGTTTATAATTTCTCTACTGATTTTCTCTTTTTCTTTTGCCTTTTTTATTTACTTATCTATTTTGTATTGTATCACATATACTTAGGTCACTTAGACCTTAAAGGTTAAGCGCTATAGACATGTTCTTAATAAATAAATAAATAAATAAATAAATAAACCCAGGTGAATTTTCAGTACCGGTATACTTTTGCCAGCAGAACATCAGTCAGCGCCAAATTCTGAGCCTACTTGTATCACCAATTTTTTGTTTAGTCAGAATCCATGTTTTCGCAAATCATTCCATCTTTTCCAAGTTACCTCCCTTCATCTCTCTTCTCAACTTCTGTTCTACTTACATTTGCCTGAAGTATCTAAAATTTTCATTGTGAAAAAAAAAGTAACATAAATTGGCTTCATATGACCCAGTGATAGTGAAACAGCCGAACAATTCAAATTGTGGTGCAACTTACGACTATTTCGAGGTAAAAATTAAATTTGAATCAACCTGCAGTGCTCACAGCTGTTTCGGGAGGAACATTTAATTCATCTATATTTTCAGAAGTTTATTCAAGCCAACTTTAATTTACCATAACTAAGTTTTCATAAATAACAGTCAAGAAAATGTTGTAGTATATGACTCAATTAGTTGTATTCAGTGGAAATTGCTAGATTTTCACTCTTGGGCGATTTGATTTATGTTTGCGATACTAAGTGAATTATTTAAGAACATTTTCTACAAAAATTTAATATGTTTTATGATAATGCTCAACAAAGAAAGTTTTTATAGTTAATCTGATGAAATAAATTTATTAAAATACTATGTACAACATACAGCAAAAAATATTTTATAGGGACATGCTTGGTGAATTTTTATTATCAAAGAATTTTATATTCATTTTTTTAACTAAATAGCTTGACTTTATGTGCGACAGAACAGCTGTGTGCTGTCAAAAGTGATTCACAGCCAGTAATGAGTTTTGTTACACTGCTCATATCTTTTTTTCATCTAGGCAGCCCCAGGCTGAGAATGATGCTGGCCTGAGGCAGCGATGTCTTGTAGGGGTTAACAAGACCAGGAAAACTGTTTCTGTTTCTGTCTGGATACGTCGCAGACGGTACTTCTGACGATAAATCACGACGGAACTTGGAGGGTGCATGAACCTACTAGAAAACATAGAAGGAGAAAGACCTACTGCTTACCCTGAGTTAAGACCATTAAACCCCCCAGTTCAGCCGGAAGGGCTCAGGCCCCACTTCCAGAAGCAAGCAAAAAAACCAACAACAACAAAACCATTGGTATTTGGTATATTCTAGTCACAGAGACTTATCTCTGTGAAATTCGGGCTGCTCTCCCCCGGAGAGCGCGCCACCACAAGTGCAGCGCCTACCCAATTTTTTTTTTTTTTTTTTTGGGGGGTCACAGGGTGAGGAGGGAGTGTGGACACACTTGGAAAACCTAGCTATCAATTTGGCCATACCAGGCAGCGGGATTTCTCCCTGCTCTTACCGACTTTCAACTGCCGTGGGATTTTTACCTGCGTAAAGCGCACGGGTCAGACTAGCTTTAAGTCCCCATCCGAAGGACTGGACGTTCAGTTCGATTTTCCTGTCAAACTAGAAAGAAAGGGCGAGGTCAGGATTCGAACCCGGGTCACTCACGCTGCAGTCACGCTTTCACTTTCATTTGGATTTTTTTTAAACAGTGTGGGTACTTAATTAAATTTAGGAAACTGTCCCAAATATTGCTGACATCAATGGACTTTTTTGACATTCCAAAATATCCTTAGCCCTCTGCCCCCTTACAGAGCGGGGGGCTATTGTGATCATTTGTGCCTGTTTTGGTTTGGTCGATTGTCTGGACAATGAATTGTGAACCACAGTACAGAATTACTTCACATTTTCTCCCCATGGGGGGTATTGTTTTTTTTGTACAAATACTTCCTCCACCTTCCGGAAGTTCTGTGATTGTAACTTCCTCTATCTGTCACTCTCTTTGACTCAGCCTTTTACCGTTGCTAACTGTAATCTACCACTATCTTTCTGCCTTACTGGTCCATGTTCCTACCTTTGTTATAGAAACTCTAGTCTTAGAGATTTTCTCCAACCAAAGACGGACATGCTGGACCTATTTCTTAGTTAGGCGCATAACAACAGCATGATGCATCTGTGCTCACATGACGGGAAACTGTTCGAGCGATTGACGAAGAAGACTTCAAAATTTGTATGGTGGTGCATTATCTGAAACTGGCGCGTCCTGTCGAGCCAATATTGCAGGGGAGTGCTTCTTGTTGTGTGTGGCGACATCCTCATAATAGATTTAGATTTATGTCGGGATTCACATTCCTTACAGCTTTTTTGCACCCGCTCCATTCTGCTACAAAATTATACCCTTCTATTAAATCATCAGAGCACTTAATAGCCTTAATCTATCAGTGTAAGAATTGTGCTAAATATTTCAGATTTTATGTGCAATGGATGGTGAAAGCACTATTTTTGTGTGATTTTAAAAAAATCAAGTGGCATTATGAATAATAAAAAGCATAATTTGTACGAGTTTTGTGCATGTTCTTTATGCATGTAAAATGTGTACATCTTTGGGTGTGTGTGTGTGTGTCCTGTGCGTGTGCGCACGTGCGCGTGCGCACTCATTCTTACAAAAATATGAAAGCCTGAATGAAATAGAACACAATTTTATTTTTATATTTACAAATGTTTTACACATCATAATTCAGCACAATCAGACCGGATGTTTTTTGCAGAGAAGTTTCCAAGTCAATCTCTCATTTCACCCAACTCAATTTGTATTGCTACTTTTTTTTTCTTTGTTCTATTCAAAAACTCCCCCCCCCCTTCTTTTCAAGTCTGTGTGCTTGTGTGTGTGTGTGAGTTAGAGTGAGTGTGTGTGTGACTAAAATCCTGAAAGGAAACACTTTGTGAATAACTAGAAAATATGTACATGTACGATTAAAAAATTGTTTTAATTCAATAACTTTGTGGAATAACTTTTATTTGTCAGCTAAGTCGAATTCCTTGAAACAGTGATCCTTAGTCACTTAGCTGTCTTAAGTTATTTAACCGGAAAAAGTAAAAAAAAAAAAATCTAAACTGTAAATTGACTGTGACAATTGATCAATGATTTATTTTTCCAAGGTGTAAACAATTATTCTCCTTTCCGTTTAGTATGTATCATCACACACTGACTTATCACCTTTTCACAATATCACAGAAACTTGTTAAAAAAACAACCCAGCCCCACCCACCTCCCAAACAACAGATTTCGAAACAAAAACATACCCCCAAATAATACAGAGAGATAGTAGCGTGTGTTGTTGGTAAACGCTTGGAGGAACTGTCGGTGTCTCTGTTCGCTACTTCTTTCCTTTCTTGCCTTTCTTTCCCTTCTTTCCTTTCTTCTTCTTGGCGAAGGGGCCGAATCCTTTGCGCACCATGACTCCTCTCCACCAGGCTTGGAGCTGTGAAAAATGCAAACAATATGGGTATATTGTACTTTTCGGCTCATTAGGCGCTGCTGTGTATGAGGCGAATAGGGCAATTTTCAAGAAAAATCTGAACAAATCCAAGTAAAAGGCGCTCTCGTTTATAAGGCGATACACACCTCACAAAACAAACTCGAACTTTGAAGCCCGTACACGTCCTGTAAACGCTTACCAACCGCATTTATTGTTGTCATAAACGAGAGTTGGCTCCTCTCTCAAATAATCGAAACTTCCGTTTTTGCGACTTCCGGTTGTTGTGTTTAGACAATTTTTCGTGAAAACTGGTAGAGTTATGGCATTTTAAGCTCTACAACGATGCTTTTTACATCCAATGAAGGGTTATGGCATCTGTTGGACGGTATCTCGGACGATAACAGGGATTTTGAAGCATTTTAACGTGAGTATTCGTCGTATCAGCGACTCGTTACCACTTTCGATGTTGTGACTTACAGTAGACTGTACTGAACACAGCAATCGTTGCCTCTCTTCTCACGATTTTGTTCACTAATAGGGTGCCCTCGTTTATTAGGCTCATAGGTTGAAATTGGATAAAAAAAAATATCGCCTTATAGTCCGAACATTACGGTAACTGTTCCCCCACCTTCAGGAAGTTCTGTGCTGGCGACTTACTCTACATCCATCACTCTCTCTGACTCAGTCTTTTCCTATTCTTACTATCATCTACTATTTTTCTGCCCTTTTGGCCCATTCTCCTACTTTGTTTTCTAAAAAAAAAATCTTCCAACTAATTTTCTCTTAATTTGAGCTCCTCTGAAATTTGAATGTGTCGGTTGAATGCAGCGAGGAGACCAGAAAACTGAAAAGCTGATGCATGTGTCTCACCCATTATGGCCATAAGGCCTGGGAATGCAGAAGAAGAAGAATACATTGCATCAGGATGGCAAGCAAGTGTTTATTCATGCACTCACAAACATGCATGCATTTTATATAATGCTCTATTCACATAGAAATAGACCCAAGAAAATCTTTTGAACAATAGGCGCCGAGATTCAAAGCAATGACAGAATCTCAGTAGTGTGATACTTTAACCATGTAGCCAAAGACCTTAGCAGTTCATGAG
Source organism: Phymorhynchus buccinoides (assembly GCA_017654935.2). Lineage (NCBI taxonomy): Eukaryota > Metazoa > Mollusca > Gastropoda > Neogastropoda > Raphitomidae > Phymorhynchus > Phymorhynchus buccinoides. The sequence continues at coordinate 87,971,325 of CM065681.1, forward strand.
AATGTGTTAAATAAAGTACCTAAATAATGTTTCTTTCCAAACATAATTCATTGTCGTAATTCACAACTCTCTCTCTCTCTCTCTCTCTCTCTCTCTCTCTCTCTCACAAACGCCTTTCCCTTCTTTTTTTTGCCACTGGATGATTAATTGAAAACCTAACATGGCACTGGCAGTGTAACCATACTGCAGACAAGACAAGCACCAAGCATAGCCCACCTTGATGCATGCACGGAGTTCAATGGCCTCCTGTTCCAGCTTGCGCCGTGCCTTCTCCTTTTCGATGCGGTCCTCAACCACCACTTGCTCATACTCTTTGTACTGCGCATGACGAAGAAACAAGAAATTCATATCCACCGATAACACCATGGTTAAGATCATCAGTACAGGTCTATAATAGTAAACACAAAATAATGTTTTTGGGTCAGTGGGTGGATGCCTCGTGCCTTCATACAGGGAGCTGGACGACTCTGTACCCTCCACGAGTCTCCCCCCATGGGGATACAGGGGGTCTTTTAGTACAAATAGTTCCCCCACTTTCTGGAAGTTCTGTGCATGTAGCTTCCTCTAATCTATCACTCTTCGACTCTTGCCTTTTCCCTTAGCTTACTGTTACTGTATGTACTATCTTTCTGCCTTACGGGTCCATTCGCCTGCCTTTGTTCTAAAAATTCTTACAAAGATTTTCTCCAGCCGTAGACGGACGTGCTGGGCCTAACTATTTCTTAGTTAGGCGCATAACAGCAGCATGATGCATCTGCTCATATGACAGGAAACTGTCTGAGCGATTGATAACAAAGGAAATATGTTTAGCTCCTTGACTGCCAGTTAATAGATATGCTTGATGATATCACTGATGATGTCACAGACTATAATAGTTACACGTGTAACTATTATAGTCTGTGATCAGATGAACGTGTATAACTTGCAGATGCAGTTTTCGCTGTTGTCTTATGACAATCAGGATTTATATCTCCAAGCCATTTCACCAGGTTGACACAAACAATTCCATCTTTTGCTTCATTATTCTGATTGTATCTTCTTTCTTAAAGAAACTTATTCACACAAACATGCTGATAACTTTAGGGACACCAGTAGTAGTATAAGCTCATGGCTTGCACAACCGTTTAGGACGAATGAGCCGGAGCCGGCTCATGAGAGTTTTCAAGAGGTTTTAATTTCTGGCAAGTAACCAACCTTGCAGCGTCATGTTATATAATCTATTTTTAGCTTGCTTTAACCTTTCCTCTCTTGAAATCAACCAATCATTGCAGACTTTACATCAGTTTGAAAGTTCAAACTGTTAAGAATTTCTTCATTTTATGTATTAACTGTTCCGGTCAATTGGAGACAAATGACAAAGACATGGAATCTATTAGTGCATGGTGTTGCTAATCATTTATGAAAATATTGGTCTCTATTTCTTCATAACGTATGTTTGGCGACTTGTTTTGAACCTAATCAAATGGCCTGTCCGAAACGGTTGTAAGAAGAAGCAACCGGCCAGTGCCGAGTGAGTTAATGACTCAACATCGACTGCTCTTTATGAATCAATGGCTGGTTTCCAGGCTCAGTGTGACCTGGGACTCTCACTCAGAATGAGCGGCGTGGGAGCAACACCACCATATGGCCCAAGAGACACATGGGTGAAAGTAAAACATCCTCTCAATCCTGAAATGACACGTTTCAATGTTCTCTGAATCTTCCCAATCCTGAAGCGGTGACCACATTAAAAATAATTTCCAATGTGTGTGTGTCTGTATGTGTACAGGATGGGTGGGGACAGTGTCAGAATTGTGTGTCTATCATCTTGTCTTAATCTGCCATCAATGCTGGCAGAAATGTTTGATTTTATAAGACAGCACTCCCCGTGGGGATACCGGGGGGTCTTTCATAAAAATAGTTCCCCCACCTTCTGGAAGTTCTGTGCTTATAACTTCCTCTAATCTGCCACTCTTTGACTCTGCCTTTTCCCTTTGCTTTCTATCATCTACTATCTTTCTGACTTGTTGGCCCATTCTCCTGCCTTTTTTCAAAAAAATCTTCCAAATAACTTTTCTCCTTGGAGCTCCTTCGAAATCGGAATGTGTCGGCTGTATGCAGTGGGGAGACCAGTGAAAACTGAAAACCGGACACATACGTACCCTACCCATTATGGCCATATGGCCTGGGAACGCAGAAGAAGAAGAAGATAAGACAGTGGATCCGGATGACAAGATAGCCAATCCTGAAGACTCTTTCTATCAGCTTTTCCAATCCTGATTTCAGGAGCAAGACTGAACTACTTTCACCCTTGGAGATGGGACAGAATAGAAAAACAACAAGCGTTAGCGTAATTGAGGCATGCATCCAAGGAGCTCCACGAGGGCTGGCCCGCAGTACTGACCAGCTTGGTGAGCTCCTGCAGCCTCTCCAGGTCCTTGGCCTTGGAGGCCTTCAGCACGTCCAGCTCGTGCTGCTTGGCGTCCTTGTCCTTCTCAAACTTCTCCATCCAGTACTCCTGCTTCTTGGTCAGGTCCTGCCCACAGATACATACCACATTCGCCTTGGCTTAACCCTTTCACCGCCAACGTCTCTTTTTAGCAGCAGTGATTTAACACTCATGTCACTAAAAGGCATCAAATTGGGGTCTATTATCCAAAGACCCTATTGTCTTAGTTTTGGGAAGTAAGGATAGACCTTATTTTATATATGACAGAAGAATCCCCAATAAGATGTCTACCCAGGTAAATTCAATGGAAATTTTTGGTTGAAATATGGTTGGCTGTGAAAGGGTTAAAGACCCACCACGTCACGTGTCAAAATCACCACGTGTTTTCCCTCTTATAGCTGGTAAGAAATCTTGATTTCAGTAAGAGGGAATGTGACACGTGACGTGGGGGGTCTTTAAGGCTTGTCAGACCAATGGACAGATAAGCTAAAAACAACAAGCGCTACATCTGTTATGCTATGCATTCCGGGGATTGACCTTTAGCCATGGCAAGCTCCTAGCAGTATCAGTCTCCAAAATTGAAGACGGAGTGTGGCTCCATGTGGCGGGGTAATCAAAAACGGTCACACACGTAATGTTCCTTAGCTGATGCCTGTCAGTGTTCAAGTGCTTCAGCTGTTGGGATGATCCCTGGAGTCCTTTTAGCCAGGATAAACCAACAACAACAACAACATACCGCATATGTGCACAAATAGAGAAAATTCTACCCACAATTTTTTTTAGTAAATTCCTCCCATGGGGATACCGGGTAGTCTTTCGTACAAATAGTTCCCCCACCTTCTGAAAGTTCTGTGCTTGTAACTTTCTCTAACCCGTCACTCTGCCTTTCCTTTGCTTACTGTCATCTACTATCTTTCTGCCTTACTGGTCCATTCTTCTGCCTTTCCCTTTGCTTACTGTCATCTACTATCTTTCTGCCTTACTGGTCCATTCTTCTGCCTTTTCCCTTTGCTTACTGTCATCTACTATCTTTCTGCCTTACTGGTCCATTCTCCTGCCTTTCCTTTGCTTACTGTCATCTACCATCTTTCTGCCTTACTGGTCCATTCTTCTGCCTTTCCTTTGCTTGCTGTCATCTGCCATCTTTCTGCCTTACTGGTCCATTCTTCTGCCTTTCCCTTTGCTTACTGTCGTCTACTATCTTTCTGCCTTGCTGGTCCATTCTTCTGCCTTTTCCCTTTGCTTACTGTCATCTACTATCTTTCTGCCTTACTGGTCCATTCTTCTGCCTTTCCCCTTTGCTTACTGTCATCTACTATCTTTCTGCCTTACTGGTCCATTCTTCTGCCTTTCCCTTTGCTTACTGTCATCTACTATCTTTCTGCCTTACTGGTCCATTCTTCTGCCTTTCCCTTTGCTTACTGTCATCTACTATCTTTCTGCCTTACTGGTCCATTCTCCTGTCCTTTCCCTTTGCTTACTGTCATCTACTATCTTTCTGCCTTACTGGTCCATTCTCCTGCCTTTCCCCTTTGCTTACTGTCGTCTACTATCTTTCTGCCTTGCTGGTCCATTCTCCTGCCTTTTCCCTTTGCTTACTGTCATCTACTATCTTTCTGCCTTACTGGTCCATTCTCCTGTCTTTTCCCTTTGCTTACTGTCATCTACTATCTTTCTGCCTTACTGGTCCATTCTTCTGCCTTTCCCCCCAGAAATTCTTACAGAGATTTTCTCCACCGGAGACTGACATGCTGGGCCATAGCCCCCTCTAGCCCCGTAGAATTAGTAAGTTATAAATATTTTCAATATAAACACAATATAAAACTAAAGAAAGAAATAGAAACTTACCGCTGTATGAGCTCGGAGATAGGATTCAATTTCTGCATTAGCTCTGTTCTCCTCATCAATCTTGTTTTGAAGTTTCTGGAGACAACAAAATAACATAGCACAACAATCGTATCGCTGCCTGGAAATCAAACTATCACATGTCAAAACTGTTCAACTTTGATGTGATGGACTTACCAGTTGATCACTGCAATATGCATAATCTAACAAAGCTGTTAGAAAACAATTTGCAAAGAAGAATCACTGACAGTGATGTTAAATGAAAAAACAGGACTTAATTTGACCTGAAATGACAAAAATATTGAGTTTTTTATTCCTCATGTGAAATGATGTCTTTCGACTTATGTCTCTATGTTTTGCACAAAGCATTATAATAAACTAGCTAGAATCCTCATGGTGAACATTTTTTTCAAAAATAAAATCAGATAAAGCAATTCAGGTCTTTAGGCATCATTAACATTTCACTCACGCACACACCCACACCAGAGCACGCTAAACATTACATATTAACTCTATAAACATCTTCTTCCTCTTACCTTTCACAACCCCTTATTTCATGCCAATGCTCAAATTTATCCAAACCATATATTCATATATCCCTACTCACCCCCCCCCCCATCATGTGCCCTTACCCCTCTCTCTCTCAGGGCTGAGTATAAAAAAACCCACTCATGCTTATTTCATTACTCTTAGGATATGAAACAATGGGTCTTTCATGGTACTGCAGTATCTCCAGGATCAACCCACTATCTTTATAACTACAAATGTCCCTGTTCCAGGTTGGAGGATGCTAAACAGATTTTCTTTCATCTTATTACTAATAAATAAAACGTTGTACAGTGGATTCCTGACAACTCACAAACACTGGAAAACTCACAATAATTTTCTGGTCCCAGTTTAATAATCTTTATGCTAAAAGGTCTTTTTAATTCAAAATATTAGCTATATCAAAATAAAAATTTAGTCCCTCCAATTTTGACTTAAGCAATTTTCACTATACATAGTTTTTGTATTTTGCTCTCTGTCTCTCTCTCTCGTAAATAAAATTTTGTTTGTATTTTTTGTATTTTGATCTCTCTCTCTCTCTCTCTCTCTCTCTCTCTCTCTCTCTCTCTCTCTCTCTCTCTCTCTCTCTCTCCATTTCTTTCCTTACTTTTGCCCCAGCTTCACCAATGTTCGTTGTGTACTGACCTCAATCTCTTCTTTCAGTTCTTTTTCAGACAGCATGCATCGCTTCTGGGTCTGTGCCACCGCCACCTCCGCACACTTCTTGATGTACTTGCCCTCCATGTTGCTTTTGGCCTGTACCGAGCATCGACGTTATCGTCATTATCATTGCCATTCTTGTCGTCATCACCACCATCACCATCAGTATCGTTGTCATCATTATAGCATCATCATCATCATCATTATTATTGTCATTCTTGTCGTCAGCACAAACATCATCGTCAACATTATCGCATATCCATGGATGTTCCTGCTTTCAGGATGTCCAGAAATGCAGGATTTTATCATTGCCTGAAGCCGGCATCGCCGGATTATGAGAATTTGAGAAGCAACAAATTTCCGATTTATAAACGTTTTGTCAGTTTCTGACATGTGTAGAATATAAAAGAAATGAATTCAGATCAGTATTTACATGCCTTTACCAGGAACTTTATATTTTTAGGATTGCTTAAGTCATGTTGTTAACTGGGCGGCCCCTGGACCCCTGTCTTGCAGGTTTTTTTAAATTTCCCAAAAGCACCCATGTATATCATCACTATCATCTTTTTGTTATCATCATCATCATCACCATCACCATCATCATTCTTGTCGTCATCACAACCAACACCATCAATATCATCATCATCATCACCACCATCATCATTCTTGTCGTCATCACAACCAACACCATCAATATCATCATCATCATTCTCGTCGTCATCACAACCAACACCATCAATATCATCATCATCAATATCATCATCATTATCATCATCATCCTTATCATTATCATCAATATCATCACCATCATCATCACCATCATTATCCTCATCACAATCACCATCATCATTACCATCACCATCACCATCATCATCACCATCACCATCACCACCACCAGACCTTCATCTCCTGTAGCTGGTCCTTGAGGTGGGAGATCATCTCGTTGCGCTGCTGCAGCTCAGACTCCTTCTCCACCTTCACGTCCAGGATCTGCTTCTGCAGCTGCTTGACGCGCTTCCTGCCGTCCTCCTCTCTGCAGCCAGCACACGCACAATTAAAGGGGCTGGTCAGTCGTGCCTCAACTTGCTGGCGGTAACTTCAAGATTTTAAATGCCTGGACTACCATATTTTTCGGACAATAGGGCGCACACCCCTAAATTTTTACACAGAATTCAGATTTTGTTAACTTTACACCAAAGTGGGTCGCTCTCCTGAAAACTGGTCCAATATGTGACATTAAAATAAAATAGGATATATTGAACAGAAAATGCATGCATAGAGTAGCTATATGAATCAACTTTCTTATGACATGAAAACAAAATCGGTCAAGGCTATCGTTGCTGGGTTATATGACTTTATATATATGCGTCCAGAGCTGGTAGCGCTGACAACACGGTGTCCTTCATTACATAATTTCATCAACTTAGATAAACTAAATTATGCATTTATCACTTTAGAATAACAGACTGTCTTGAAATAAAGAGTTATGAATGATTTCATCAAAAAGTTTAATATTGGTGTTGGTTTATACCGTCTTTTGATCTTACCATAATTGATTGTGTGTTCTTGAAGACTTTAAATGCCTGGACTAATGATGGATGTGTCAATGCTCAGTTTCGCTTTGCAAATGACTGGCGCAAAGCTGGGCTAAGATTAAGGCCTGATCGTTGTTCATGTTCAACTTGTTGATCAACCTACTCCCTTTGCTTGACCCGCTCCATCTCACCACCCACATACACTTGATCATTTCACTCACTTAATCTTTCCATTATGCCTTGATGGAGGTTTGTACTATGCAAATGTGCCCTACTGCACTGCTTGGAGGATGATAATCAAGAACGCATGGGTCTTGGGGTCTCTAGCCAATAGTTTTCTCGTTGTGATATAAATAGTTTGGTTTAAACAAAAATTTTTTAATTGAAAATCAATATAGCAGTAACATAAACAAATGTAAATAAGCACAACAAGCTTAAAGCTTATACAAGGCGCTCAAACACAGATATGATACGCAATATTGACTGTCAAAACTAATAAAACACTGGAACAGAACAGAATAATAAAATAACAAGAGGCAAAGCCTGCAAGGCTCACGTCTGATTTTTATTACTATAGCACGGATTAGCAGGCATGGGAATTCCCATGACAATTTCCATGCCTGTATAGAGAGAATACTGTTATGTAGACACTTGTGCATCTGAAAACAGAATTAATTTTTATTTTACTGTGTAAATTAAAATTATTTCTATGCACCCCTACCCCTTTCTTTAAAATTTAATTATATGTATGCGCATGTAACATAGTGGAGCCCTACTTTTATTTTTGGCAAACAAGTAAAATTGAAAAGCATATTGACCAAGCTTTCAGAAAAAACATAGTGACCAATCCCCCCCCCACCCCCCCCGCCGGGGTAAGGGGGGTCTACGGACACCTGTAGTAGGCCTAGTCTTTGCCTATGGGTCTAAGCCTCTTACTCTTAGAAAATTAATAATTGAAGTTGCGTGATTCGTAAGGCCATACTCCTGATCTGTTACTGTTTTAAACTGATTGTTCATGCGATGAAAACTTGTTCCACATCATCTACATTTCTGTAAGATATTTTATATTAGTCCTAATATTTTATTTTCGTTTCGTTAATCCCCCCCCCCCTCTCTGCCACAAAGCAAAGGTCAAGGTCACAGCCAGCAAGCTCATCCATGTTTATCTTCCCCTGTACAGTCTTTGCTCATGGTGATCAATCATCTAGGCCTAACAAAGGATTCGTACGTCGAAGGCAGTGAAATCGACGAACCCTGGATTTTCCGTATATTTTTTTTCAAGACTGAAATGAATGTGGGCTAAATGTTAAGTACGTCGTCTTGATTATGAGGTAAGGCATGGACTCTAGGCCTAGGCCTTGTTGCCGGAAGTGCGGTAGGCTAAGTTATGCGCAGAGATGATGGGCAAATGAACACGAACAACCGTTACTCAAAGGCGCAAATAAAAGCTAAACAACCGGGCCGTCAACGCACACACTCGGTACATCCATTTGTTACAGAAAATATAAGTTGACTAGGTTAAAATGTACCTATTTGTACACACCTGAAGTCTTGTGTTTCTTTTTAAAGAGCGTTTTTGTATATCTAATGGAGAGTCTTCTTTCCAGTATGTATCTCCTACTCGGTACAACACAACAGTTACAGTAATCTCTGAAACAAATGATTTTCTTTCTTTTGTTCCTTACCGATGTATCTGACTGCTTTGATCGCCATGACTTGAAGGCTCACGTCAAAATCAAGTATCCTGCTAACTTTAACCCTCTAACATGTCATGTTTTTTTGAGAAAATGACAACGTTAAAGTTTCAGTGGAGAGTGAGAGTCTTCTTTAGTTTGAAGAGTGTGACTGAGTCAAGGTTAAAGGTTGCACAACAGTAATCTCTGCAACAAATGATTATCTTTATTTTGTTCTTTATCAATGTATCTGACTGCTTTGATCGTCGTGACTTGAAGACTCACGTCAAAATCAAGTATCCTGCTAACTTTAACCCTCTAACGCCTTTTATGTTTAGAGAAAATGACAACGTTAAGGTTTGAGTTAAGGTTAAAGGTCGGGGCCACGGACGCAACACACACACACACACACACACACATACACACAGACACACAACCGAACATGTACGATACTATAGACTCACTTTGTTTTAAAAAACGACGTGAGCCAAAAAGCAAAAAGGGAACATTAAGACAGAATAACAAGTGAATGAATATACACAATACGAACAAGCAACAACAACAAAATAATAGATAAATCTCACAAAACTATAACATAGAATTTGAATTTGAAGGGGGAAGAAAACCCAATTAATTCCAAAAAGTACAAAACCGCTTACGACTCAGCATCAAGACAACTGATAATTTAAATCATATTTTCAACATATTTTCAGCCACGGTCACAAACTAAATAGTTTGAGTAGTTCCTTGGCACAGGTTTGTGCTGGAGGTTTGCACCGTACTTCCTGAGTGATGGTTTTCAGACCACACACACACACACACACTCCTCACTTTTGAATGGTGTTCTGTAGCGATGCTTTACGCTGTTTTGCCGCCTTCACAGCCTCCACCAAAGCCTCGAAGCTGCGGTTCTGAGCCAGTTCCGCCATTGTGCGAGTCATCACAGACTCCACAAAAGCTCTGAAAAATAACCACCATGAAATGTTAACGACAAAGAAAAGGTTCTATACTTGAAAGATCAAGAAAAGGCTCTACTTGAAAGACCAAGAAAAGGTTCTGCATGAAAGACCAAGAAAAAGTTCTACTTGAAAGACCAAGAAAAGGTTCTATTTGAAAGACCAAGAACTTGAAAGACCAAGAAAAAGTTCTACTTGAAAGACCAAGAAAAGGTTCTACTTGAAAGACCAAGAAAAGGTTCTACTTGAAAGACCAAGAAAAGGCTCTACTTGAAAGACCAAGAAAAGGCTCTACTGCCTGTACAAATCACTTACGATCTAGAAAGCTTTAATGACCACCAATACAACAAATCCTCTGAAAACATAATCACCACAAAACAGCCAAGATCTAGAATTCATAATCAAAGACTCCACAAATCTTACAAAAAATATTTACCATCTTCAGGATCTAGAGAGTATTGGATCATTGACTCCATAAATGGCTTAGAGTCTACAAAGTTTTATCAATGACCCCCGAAATCCTCTGAAAAACAATCTGAAAACAATCCTAATGAAATGTTCAGGATCTATAAATTGTCATCACTGACTATAAATCTAAAGTGTGTGCATTTACTTCTATAAAAAGAAGATGGCCACCACCACAGAAGAAGAAGAAGAAGAAGAAGAAATCTGTTAGGATTTAGAAAGCGTCATCATTTACTTAACAAATGCTCTGAAAAACAATCAGAATTACATTTAAGCAACTAGAAAGACTTAGTCTTCACAAATCATCAGAAAAAAGCACACACTTAGATTGCATAAATCATTACAGACCCCCCCCCCCCCAAAAAAAAAAAGAGAAAAAAAACCTCACCATGAAATGTTCAGAATCTTAAATTAAAAGCATTCTCTTTGCCTGCACATATTCCCTGCATAATAAGCGTGACCCCCCAAAACAAACAAAAAAGAAAAAAGAAAATAAGAAAAAAGAAGAAGAAACAAGAAAGCGTCATCATAAACCAGTACATGATACAATGTGTGGTAGTCAAAGGTTGAATAACACACACACAAACACTCACAAAAAACAACAACACATTAAATCCTTGACTGCCATATAACGTATCATGTACATGCCTGATGATGTCACTGATGACATCATCATATGAAGGGTAATAACTCTGGTACGCTGCTTTTTACTTTAACGTAGTCAAGAGGGTTGTTATACCCCCCAGAACATTTTACCAGATCGGCTCTATCAGTTCTCTCTCTTGTGTCATGATTTTTAAAATGACTTTTTCCTCTAATTTTCTCTGGCAGTCAAGGGGTTGAAAAAATGTGATTCAAACAAACAAACAACATAGAACTCTCTCTTCCAACAACGGAAACATGATCCACCCCCCCACCCCCCCATCCTTCCCAACCTGTCCTCCTGGATCTTCTGAATGTTGTCGCCGGTCAGGGGATTCTGACGGAGGGAGCGGCCAAAGACATGGGTGGAGTTCTTCAGGTCGCCCCCGACCCGATTGAGGTCCTGCTCGGCGGCGCGCAGCTTGGCGGAGTTCTTGGTCTTGGAGTGCAGGTGGGCCTTGCTCTCCAGGGCCGACTGGAACTTGTCCTCCAGCTGCTTCTGCCCGTCCACAAGCTGGTCGATCTCACTGCGCACGATCTGCCAGGGAAGCAAAGGACAGTTCAGTCAATCAAAGGACACTTGGGTCAATCTCACTACGCACGATCTGCCAGGGAAACAAAGGACAGTTGGGTCAATCAAAGGACAGTTGGGTCAATCTCACTACGCACGATCTGCCAGGGAAACAAAGGACAGTTGGGTCAATCAAAGGATACTTGGGTCAATCTCACTACGCACGATCTGCCAGGGAAACAAAGGACAGGTGAGAGAGAGAGAGAGAGAGAGAGAGAGAGAGAGAGAGAGAGAGAGAGAGAGAGAGAGAGAGAGAGAGAGAGAGAGAGAGAGAGAGAGAGAGAGAGAGAGAGAGAGAGAGGGAGAGAGGGAGAGAGAGAGAGAGGGAGAGAGAGAGAGAGAACAAACACATTTTATTTATAGAGGGAAATAGAATAAGTAAATACTGCATGCACAGTGGAATCATGATAACTCAAAAATAGATAACTCAAAAACACTGGGCAATTCACAATAAGTTTTTGGTCTTTATGCTAAAATATCTTCTTAACTCAAAATATTGGCTATCTCAAAATAAAATTTAAGTCCCTTCAATTTTGACTTAAGCGATTTTCACTGTATATGTCTTTTTTATATCCTGCAGTTCTCAAGGAAAAGACAGAGAATCAGAGAGAGAGAGAGAGAGAGAGAGAGAGAGAGAGAGAGAGAGAGAGAGAGAGAGAGAGAGAGAGAGAGAGAGAGAGAGAGAGAGAGAGAGAGAGAGAGAGAGAGAGAGAGACAGAGAGAGAGAGAGACACACACACACAAATAAAAAAAAAGAAGAGAAAATACAGAAACAAGCAAAGCAGCATTGATTTTAATGTAAAGCGCTGCACTATATATCTGACCTCAACGGCATCGGGGCGCATTTCGAAGGAGGCGGGCATGATTCTGCCCAGGATGGCCAGCTGATCCACACAGTCTTCAAACACAGTGGCCACGTGGATGGCATCCACCGCCTTCAGCAGCTGATCGTCCATCTGAACACACAAATGTTACCGTATTTTACAGACTATAAGGTAATATTTTTTCCCCAGACAGTCCCTGCGCCTTACATGGGTGCAACTACACAAAATGAAAAAACCCTGAAAGGCCGGGGTCTTCTAGTGGTAATGTCCCCCTGCAGTTGAAGAAAAAAATGATCTTTGAAGGCATTTTAGTTTGCTTTTTCCACAATTTATACAAATGCTTATTTTAACCCATTCATCGCCACTGTTGCCTCTTGGCACCACAATGATTTAACACCCATGTTACTAAAAGGCATCAAATGAGGGCCTGCTGACCAATTACCTTATGTTCTTAATTTTGGGAGGTAAGGACAGGCCCTAATGTATGCATGTCATAGAGGAATCCCCAATATTGCAGACAAAATCTGTTCTCTTCCCGGGTAAGTTTAATGGTAAATTTTGGCTGAGGAATGGCTAGAGTTGAAAGGGTTAAAGGGTTTTAAGAATACAGTAGACGCACAAAGATATTGTTTGACAAATTAAAAAAAAAGGAAATTCCTTTTCTGGTAAAATTCAAAAACAGGAAATCCTTGTATAGCATAAAAAGTTGCACCCATGGCTTTATAATATGATTTACAGTATACTATGAATATAGCCCTATCCTACAACCAAGTAAGAAAGTTCGGACGAGTGATGTTCCTTGCGTGCCCGGGTGAGTTCCGGTCACACACACACACACACACAGACACACACACACACACACACGCGCACACGCACACGCACACACACACACACACACACACACACACACACACACTATGACAGTAAAGAGAAAGAGGAGCCGCTGTAGCTCAGTTGGTAAGTCCGAGTCGCTAGCTCGTAATCCGTCATGGTTTGCGAGTTTTCCGTGGGTAGTTTGTGCACTTTAACAAGTACTTTGCTGGAAATCACCTGCGACACACCAGAGCAGGGGCATATAACGCTAATTGATCGAGTTTCGGGAAAGGGCTATAGGAAGAAAATATAAGAACAAAATCTGAATTTTGTTTGTAATAACCGAAAATAGTACATGAATACATGGGTGTAACTGAGTATGCACAGAAAGGTGTACACATGAATATGGAAAACCACACACACATATGCATACATGTGCATGAGTGTGTGTGCATGCACACGCGCACACGCACACACACACACACACACACACACACACACACACACACACAAGCATAAACAAAGAAATGTCCAGCTCACATAAACATGCATAGATAAACATACACACATATACCTATACATGTACACACACATATACTTAAATACATACACACACATATGACATACATACATGTGCACACTTACAAACAAACATGCACATATGTCACACACACACACACACACACACACACACACACACACACACACACACACACACACACACACAGAGTTTAGAAAAGCAAAAGTATTCTATATGAACAGGTAGGGTGAAGAAAACATGCACAAGTTTATAAATGTACACGCACAAACACAAGCACAGATACAGTCAATCATTTGCACTTACATACACATACACACACGCGTACGCACGCACGCACACACACACACACACACACAAAGTTATAAACATACTCACACAAACATAAACACATTTGCAGAGTTAATCTCAATTACACATGAGTCGCAGCACACACACACACACACACACACACACCATCTTCTCCATCCCTACTAACACCCCCAGGGGAATGGCATACAGCTGGAGACAGTAACCGTATCGCCAGCACGTCAGCATGCTCATCTTTTGCCTGCCATGTACACCCCCAGCCCCCCTTTCCACCTTCATCCAACCCAAACTTTGCCACCGACATCACCCCTCAGCCAGAGATACCCTCAGACCCCCCAGACCCCTGTTGTATGTACCAGGAACTAATGACATTGACAACCAAGAAGACTATTTGAATCCAGTATCAAAGGCTCTAAAAAGTTGAAATCTCAATGTAAATATGAAAATAAATAAGTCTAAATGTAAAAGATCAACGTTTTTGTTATGCTTACCGAAAACGGCCAAAATACATTTACTATATCATATGGCGCGCTATAAGTAGTGTTACTTGTGGACCGATCAAAACAACGTCAACTAGAGAGTGAAATGCTAAATCAAGCAGCAGCCTGGCAACATTTTCGGCTTGAGCGTTGCCTTAACCCTCATGCATATTCATTAAGCTGAGTCGAACAATGAACAGCTGAGCCAGGCCTATCTCATGAGCTTAGCGCCACAACTTGGAGCTCTTGGTCAAGGTGAATTATCTCCATTGAGCAACTGTCGTCTGCTCCAGTGAAGTAGATCCACGCCTTTGGCTCCTGTGACCTTGACCTTTGACCAATGACCTTCATCTTTGAACTTAGCCTAAATATCCAACCTTCCTATATCTGCATGCAAAATTTAATATTAGAAAAAAAATCTTTTATAGCAGAGTAACAAAGTTTTGGAATACTTTTCCTGCACATATTAAATGAGCACAAAATCTAACACAATTCAAAGACCTCCTTCATAATTACACCAACATCTCAAAACTGCAATATGAGCATGACTAGAAGGCAGATTTGCCAAAAAACAAAATAGAAAAACCTCTCAACTGTGCCAAAAGTTCAAACAAAAATGAAACGACAGTGAAGAGGCCGCGAGGCCTAATGTCATAACTAGCTGACTTGACCTGACCTGACCTTGTATTTTAGTTTTCACATGGCATGGGTTCGCCTTCTTCTTCTTCGTTTGATCTTCCACCTTCATTGTACTGAAGATTCTGAAGATGAACTTGGAAAAAGGTTTCTGCGCTTACTTAGGTTAGGCTTCTGCTTTAAAGTTTTGGCTTGGTATGAGGGGTAGGGAGGGAGTCGTGGATGAGGGTGGAGGGAGGTAAGAAGGTAAGAAGGAGGGAGGGGGGATGAGGAGGAAGAAGGGATGATGAGGAGGAAGGGACGGGAGGGAGGGAGGGAGTCGTGGATGAGGGTGGAGGGAGGTAAGAAGGTAAGAAGAAGGGGATGAGGAGGAAGAAGGGACGGGAGGGAGGGAGGGAGTCGTGGATGAGGGTGGAGGGAGGTAAGAAGGTAAGAAGAAGGGGATGAGGGACGGAAGAAGGGACGGGAGGGAGGTAAGAGGTAAGAAGAAGGGGTGAGGAGGAAGAAGGGACGGGAGGGAGGGAGGGAGAGAGGGGTGGTAAGGGGGAGGGGGAAGGGGGGGGAGGGGAGAGAGGGGGGGGGGGGGGGAGAGAGGGGGGGTTAGATATGGCTTTTGAAGGCTCCCACTGTGGCTGATGACACTGCCACAGATGGGAGCAGGTTCCACTCGGCAATAGTCCGAGGGAAGGACTGCTGGCGGTACAGAGTCCTGCATGCTGGCAGTTGGTACGCCTCCACATGCAGGAAACGAATAGATCTTGTTGGAGGACTTCCTGGAGGAGTTGATCACCAATTTTCCATGGTGGAACTTGAAGGAATTGGTGAGACGTGCCTTTCTTCTTCATTCTGATAGCAGGGACCATGCCAGTTCAGCTGCTTATATTATGGAGTCTATGCTGGACGTCTGGCGGTGTCGGTTGATGACCCAGCGCGCCCCCCTCCGCTGCACAGCTTCAATTTTCATGAAGTTTTTGCTGGTGTAAGGGTCCCACACACTACTTGCGTACTCTAGTGCTGGTCGTACTAGTGCTAGGAAGGCCCTTTCTTTGATGCACATACTCCAGACCTTCAGAGTAAGATGAGAGTTCTTCTAATAAAGCTCAGAGTTTTGTTGGCTCTATTGACGATGTTGGAGATGTGGGAGTCCCATTGCAGATCGTTGGAGATGGTGACACCTAGGTACTTTATCTCCTCGGTGTTAGAAAGGGTGTGGTCATGTTATGAAGATGATACTGGCTCACTGTGGGGTTGCGCTTTCTTGTGAACTGTTAAGTTCTTCTTCTTCTTCCCTTGAGGGCCCACGGTCAATGAGCTGGTTAGGTTAGGAACTTACCATCCTTAAAATTCAGATGATTATGTGGAGACTTGATAAATGTGCATAAAATTTGTCATAACCCTGACAAAACTAACAAATGTTTGTTTAAATTATCTAATGATTTGAGAACCTGTAACAGCGAACTAAAAACACTAACCCAATAGTGGCAATACAGTAGAACTAACATGAGGAAAAACTTCTTTTCTAACAGAGTCACTCAGTACTGGAACAATCTGCCTGTGCTGCACAAACTAAACTTGCTTCTAACATTAACAATTTCAAAAACCTCCTGGATAGTGATCCCAAAATTGCTGTATTGAAATTTGATTATGAATAATGCACCAATGATTGCTCAAAACGCCCCGCCAGTGCAGCATTATCAGCGCTGGGCGGTCCACCAGGGCCTGCACCAACTAAAAACTAAATTAGGGATTAGGGGCCATAGATCAGAGTAGTGGTAAATGAAGGGCAGGAGCTGTGCCAGTCGGGGTTTGTCCCCGTTGACCGCTACGGTAGCCGGATTGGTCTTGCCCGGATACTATGAAAGAAAGGACTATGGCCAACAAAAAGGACAGGCTGTCATTACCATCAAGACAGCAACCGTAACTCTTTCTGTGTCAGTGCCATCAATACAGAAGCTTTAATTTCCTTCTGCATCTGCATCGTGGTATGTCAGCAGGAACCAATTCTGGCATATACACCGCTTGAAGACTTTGGGGAGAGCATTAAAAAATATATAATAAAAATAAGAAGGAGAAAAATTAATAAATAAATAAGTTGCTGGTTGAGACGAGAGGCGGTTCCTTGAAAGCCTTGATCGTCTCAGATGTTACTATTTCTTCCTTGAGGCTGTTCTATTCTCTAACAGTTCGCAGGAAGAAGCTGTTCTTATGGACTTCAGTGTTGCTGAATTCGATGTTATAACAGCGACTGTTGTTTCTTGCGAACTGTGAGATGATGCTTAGAGACTCTGTTCCTTCAGCTCTTGTTGGTCTCACTTGCCTCTTATTTCTGGCAGGCGCGATGTAGTCATCTGCCTTAAGCGCTGGAAAATAACCGTTGATGACCTTATATAGAAATGTCAGACGGTGGTGTTTTCATCTCTCATGCAGAGGTGTTAGGTGCAGGTCTTGGAGCATACGTGTTACACAACCTGTGTCCTTTGAGGAATAATCCTGCTTGATTAAGTTGCTGATATGGCAAAGGAATAGCAGGGGCCCGAGCACAGTACTCATTACAGTGTCATTACCATCAAGATACATTATCCTTCAACAACTATGGAGACAAGACACCTGGCTGTGTTGACAGAATGCTAGGGGAGCTGCAGTGGGACACTCTCGAAGAGCGGAGGAAGATCAACCACCTGTGCCTACTGCACAAAATTAACAACAGCCTGGTTGATTTGAATGCAAGCCAGTATCTGCGCCCCAGCGACCCCAGAACGAGAGGAGCCCAAATATTTTATCAAGAAAGGACAGCCCACCCAGTCCTCTACCACTCTTTCTTCCCACGAACGCTCAGACTCAGAGAGTGGAACATGCTCCCCACAAGCCTGACTGAAACCATCTGTCCCGATGCATTCAGGGCCGGCCTAGGTGGCATTTACATCAGCCACCAGGCCTCCGTCTGCTGATCTCCCAGTGGACCAGTGTATATAGTTTTAACCTCAAGTTTTAGGGATGGATCCCAAATTATTATTCAAGTTTTTAAAATTAGGCATTGAGAGCACACAGTGACACACCGCCTGTCAGTCGCTTACCAAGTTGGACTTTAAACGCTGTGAGGCCCAGTCCAGTAATAGGAAGAAGAAGACAGCAATTTTTAAAGCCTTAATCAAGACAGAAATTTACAATCCTTTGTGTCAGTACCATCAAGATATCAATTTTAACTCTCAATGCGCTCTCCTAATCCGCTGTGTATATAGTCATAGGCTCCTACAAAGTACAACGTACATGATCCAGATCCAGATCCAGCGAAGCCTGGCTGCCCTAAAAGCCTGACCTGACCAGGATGTAGGGATTAAACATAGCCGTGAGGCTTTCAAATAATTATGTGTTCTTGAAAAATGCGTACCTTTGAAGACGAGTAGAGGCGCCAATCTAATATTTTGGGGTTTATCTCATACACCGACAAGGTTTCGTATGAAGCTTGTTTACCAATGGTAACTACCCATTTTGCGCAGGCGTCAGCAGAAACTTCCGCTTAAGGTCTCTGTGCGTGCGGGATTTCTCACTTCTCTTTCCTTTTCCGGTAGTTGACTTGTGAGTTGGTGGAAGACATTTTCCTTGCATTTTATATTTCTGTAATCCTTGGTAGTATTGTCATAATTTTCTGTTAAGAAATACCTATAGATTGTAGGAAAAGTTTTCTGTTAACTGGAATATTTCTTTGTTTTAGTGCCATTCAGTATTTGTTTTGTTTTTGTTTTTAGATGCGATGTGGGCATGCATGCATGTTATTGTGTTGGAAACGTTGCCCCGCCGAATCGGATCAATCGAATTAATTGTATATTTGCTGATTAATCAGAACACTGAACAGTAGATCTTGGCTAGGTCCACATTTTTGCCCGAAAGTGAAAAGAGCAAGAGAGCTTTTCATCAATCATGAGTTTGCATAACGGCATAACTAACTTACTTGGGTTGAGGAGGGTGCTCTTTCTCAATGAATAGCCACGTGAATTAAAAAAAATGTAAGCAATTCTCAGAGTAATTGCTATGAAATGAGATAAAAATAGTTAACTTGCTGTAAACATGCGTTTTCTGTGAATAACTGGCGTGATGTATCGAAACATTGGTCTATTTCTTCATGCAATGGCCAATGCTGATACAAGGCTGAAGACATTTTTGTTGCAAATTCCTTCCAGGAATCAATATGATTGAAAGTTCCACAAAACTCGATTCATTTACAGAAAAATAAGCATTCAAAAGTCAAGTACTGCCTGTAGAAACTATGCATATTTTTGTTATAAGAAAAAACACTCAAATATTTGTTTTCAATTTCATGATACTGGTATTTGAATCGAACAGAAACTATTTTCGCTTCAGTAATGGCGTCTTCCCATGACGTCATCTCGTGAGACAGGCTCGAGCAGTAGCAGACATTTTTGTTCCCAACGATTTTCAAAAAGTTTAAAACCACAACAAATTATTGTGTGCAACATCGTAAGCTTAAATTTATGGCGTCGAAGCAAACATTAGTGATTTCCTAATAAAGTTAGTGGTGTGGAGCAAAGTATTGTTAGATTCAGCGTTTGACGATCGTTTCCACTTCGCAAGGGAAGGCACTCCTTTTGTTAGTAAACAGGCAAAATGTCGCCAATTCGGTAAGCTCAATGCGGGGCATGTAGGAAAAAATTGGCACGGTAGAATTTTTTTTAAACCTTTGAGAACATCACTAGAAGGCTTCATCTTACACCCGCCACTGCTTATTAGCGGTCGGTGGGCTTAGATAGCGATGGGACAACTGATTCTGTCAACGCTTTTCAACTCGGTAAATCTCCGCACCGCCGATCAGTGATCTGTCGGAAAGATGAAAATTTCAGCTTGAAAGCGAGGATCCTGAATCCTCTGTAAACCCATTACGACTTATTTTATGGTAAAAAATAATGCAGCGACTAGAATAAATTATTCTTTTTCCATTTTGGCCCATTTGCCAACTCGAAAAGTTTATTATTTTTTGATTCGCTTAAATTTAAAGAAAGGGACGTAACTCTGTGTGAGACTGGCACAAATACGATCGTCGCTACAATGAAGACTGAAGTATCATCACTCACGTTTGCACTGTTAGTCTGTTATGGGTCTTGGGCTACACGTGGCGAAACTTGCATGAACATATCACAGAGAATTTAGGGGCCGGATCTAAGATATAATTTATAACGCAAAAAATGTTCTCTAAGACGAGTAAGAATAGACTGGCCGCAGGCGGGCGACCTGTGGTGGTGGACAGCTTCTTGTTATTATTATTTATAGAAGTAAATTTATGTTAGTACAACAACAGAACCATAACAAAGATAATGGTGGTTGTTCAAAGAAAAGAAGAAGAAAAAATGCACACACTTTCTTTAGGGGGTGACCTAGCTAAACTGCACCTTTGCCATATATTTTGCCCAAGATATAATATAATAATAATAGTGAATCATTTATATACCGCACTCCTCCACCAAATGTGGAGCTCTATATCTAGCTCATTGCCATGCCACATGTGTATTATATGTTATAACTTATTATATATGTGAATCATAGATGATACTGATAGTGAATGTTTACTGAAGCCTGTTTACCGAGTAGAAATTAAAGTTCTGTTAATTTATCCTTAAGCAGTCATTAAATGTTAACCGGCATATCTAATACTAATAGTCAACTTGCATCAATGCATGCCAGCTACACTGAGCAAGCCGCACGCTGATTGTCTGTGAGCTGTGTTGGTTTACCTGTGTAGCAACATAAATACTGGCTGAGGAATCAAGTCAGATGTGACCTGTATGCACACCTGGTTCAAACCTACAGCTACAATTTATTCACATTGCAAAATGTTTTAATTTTATGATGCACATAAACAGTGATCACATTTAGTGATTTACTGGTAATTATCAGTAAAATACTGATTGCAAATCAAAAATACTAAAAAACATTTGAGCTTTCAGTCCCAGGGACTGATACATTTTTGCTAGGACTGATAAATTGTTTAACAGAGCATTTGATGTCTTTCGCTGTGTTTCCTTGGGACTGGTTTTGACACTGGTTGTTGGAGGGCTTTGTCGCTGATGGGACTGGTTTTCAACATTCCTAGCGCGATCACTGACATAAAGATAAACTAACGCCTTGAGTCGTGACTTTCGTAGTAGAGTTGATAAATTGCTTAATTTCCACCTTGTGCAGTGATCATGCTTGGAATTTGGAAAACCAGTCCCCCAGCGATAAATTCCCCAACTAGTGTCAAAACCAGTCCCAGGGAAAACAACAGAAGCTCACAATATCAAAGCCTGTTAGTGTTAAAACATTTATTAATTATTGAACCTCGACTGAGCGGATGACCAACAATGTTTGTTACGCATAGATATACTGTTAAAGTGTTAGTTTAGGGTATTAGGTAAACTGCACCTTTGCCATATATTTTGCAGTTCTGTTAATTTATTCTTAAGCAGTCCTTAAATGTTAACCGGCATATCTAGTAATAATAGTCAACTTGCATGCCAGCTACACTGAGCAAGCCGCACGCTGATTGTCTGTGAGCTGTGTTGGTTTACCTGTGTAGCAACATAAATACTGGCTGAGGAATCAAGCCAGATGTGACCTGTATGCACACCTGGTTCAAACCTACGGCTACAATTTATTCACATTGCAAAATGTTTTAATTTTATGATGCACATAAACAGTGATCACATTTACTGGTAATTATCAGTAAAATACTGATTGCAAATAAATACTGAAAACAATTTGAGCTTTCAGTTTCAGTCTCAGGGACTGATACATTTTTGCTAGGTCTGATAAATTGTTTAACAGAGCCATGCTGTGTCTTTCACTGTTTTTTTGTTTCCTTGGGACTGGTTTTGACACCGGTTGTTGGAGGGCTTTGTCGCTGATGGGACTGGTTTTCAACATTCTTAGCGCGTTCACTGACATAAAGCCTTGAGTCGTGACTTTCGTAGTAGAGTTGATAAATTGCTTAATTTCCACCTTGTGCAGTGATCATGCTTGGAATTTGGAAAACCAGTCCCCCAGCGATAAATTCCCCAACTAGTGTCAAAACCAGTCCCAGGGAAAACAACAGAAGCTCACAATATCAAAGCCTGTTAGTGTTAAAACATTTATTAATTATTGAACCTCGACTGAGCGGATGACCAACAATGTTTGTTACGCATAGATATACTGTTAAAGTGTTAGTTTAGGGTATTAGGTAAACTGCACCTTTGCCATATATTTTGCAGTTCTGTTAATTTATTCTTAAGCAGTCCTTAAATGTTAACCGGCATATCTAGTAATAATAGTCAACTTGCATGCCAGCTACACTGAGCAAGCCGCACGCTGATTGTCTGTGAGCTGTGTTGGTTTACCTGTGTAGCAACATAAATACTGGCTGAGGAATCAAGCCAGATGTGACCTGTATGCACACCTGGTTCAAACCTACGGCTACAATTTATTCACATTGCAAAATGTTTTAATTTTATGATGCACATAAACAGTGATCACATTTACTGGTAATTATCAGTAAAATACTGATTGCAAAACCAAAATACTGAAAACAATTTGAGCTTTCAGTTTCCGTCTCTGGGACTGATACATTTTTGCTAGGTCTGATAAATTGTTTAACAGAGCCATGCTGTGTCTTTCACTGTTTTTTTGTTTCCCTGGGACTGGTTTTGACACCGGTTGTTGGGGGCTTTGTCGCTGATGGGACTGGTTTTCAACATTCTTAGCGCGTTCACTGACATAAAGCCTTGAGTCGTGACTTTCGTAGTAGAGTTGATAAATTGCTTAATTTCCACCTTGTGCAGTGATCATGCTTGGAATTTGGAAAACCAGTCCCCCAGCGATAAATTCCCCAACTAGTGTCAAAACCAGTCCCAGGGAAAACAACAGAAGCTCACAATATCAAAGCCTGTTAGTGTTAAAACATTTATTAATTATTGAACCTCGACTGAGCGGATGACCAACAATGTTTGTTACGCATAGATATACTGTTAAAGTGTTAGTTTAGGGTATTAGGTAAACTGCACCTTTGCCATATATTTTGCAGTTCTGTTAATTTATTCTTAAGCAGTCCTTAAATGTTAACCGGCATATCTAGTAATAATAGTCAACTTGCATGCCAGCTACACTGAGCAAGCCGCACGCTGATTGTCTGTGAGCTGTGTTGGTTTACCTGTGTAGCAACATAAATACTGGCTGAGGAATCAAGCCAGATGTGACCTGTATGCACACCTGGTTCAAACCTACGGCTACAATTTATTCACATTGCAAAATGTTTTAATTTTATGATGCACATAAACAGTGATCACATTTACTGGTAATTATCAGTAAAATACTGATTGCAAATAAATACTGAAAACAATTTGAGCTTTCAGTTTCCGTCTCTGGGACTGATACATTTTTGCTAGGTCTGATAAATTGTTTAACAGAGCCATGCTGTGTCTTTCACTGTTTTTTTGTTTCCTTGGGACTGGTTTTGACACCGGTTGTTGGAGGGCTTTGTCGCTGATGGGACTGGTTTTCAACATTCTTAGCGCGTTCACTGACATAAAGCCTTGAGTCGTGACTTTCGTAGTAGAGTTGATAAATTGCTTAATTTCCACCTTGTGCAGTGATCATGCTTAGAATTTTGAAAACCAGACTCCAGCGATAATTTCCCCAACAACTATGTTAAAACCAGTCCCAGGAAACGAAAAACCAGGGAAAACAACAGAAGCTCACAATATCAAAGCCTAGAGCTGTTAAAACATTGGTAAAGGTCAAGATGTGCCACCCCCCCTGCATTTCTTGGTTATTTCCATTTTTCCGTTTTTGCCTTTCTTACCAAACATAAAGCTGTATTTTATTAACCTTTTTAGCTAATAACCTTTTTTTGAATACTAACCCTATCCCTAACCCTAGGCCATTATCTAATAGGACACCCCCCCCCCCCCCTATGTATTGCAGTACACAGCGCCATTTGTCACAGTCGTGGTTCATTACGTTTTACCGTCTTATAGGGGGGGTTAGGGTTAGGGCTAGGGTTAGTATTCCAAAAAGGTTATTAGCTCAAAAGGTTCATAAAATACAGCTTTATGTTTGGTAAGAAAGGCAAAAACGGAAAATTGCAATTAACCGAGAAATGCAGGGGGGGTGGCACATCTTTACCTTTACCAAAACATTTATTAATGATTAGTCCTAGCAAAAATGTGTAAGTCTCTGGGACTGACTAGTCACAATGTTTTCAGTGTTGATTTTGTAATCAGATTTTATTCATGATTACCAGTTACCACTATCGAATCACTGCAGATTGTTCTTATTATTTTGTCATGTAATTGCAAATTTTACAGTTGCCTAACTGGCATTGACTGATTTTGTTGCAGATTTGAAAAACAAAAATGGCTGAACAACAGGCACAGCCAAACCCCGCCAAAAAGTCTGGACGGTATGCTTCCTGAACTGTTTTTGTTATCTATTAAAGAGTTTCTTTTATTGTGTTTATTTAAATTACTATAAATGCTGTAGTCACACTGTTTTTGTCCTTATCATATCAAGACGCCAAAGTATAAACTGGCCTTCGATTTTCAGTTTCATGCATGCTGTTGAAAGTGTTATGTGAAAAGGAATAATTTGTATTTCTCCGTGTGGAAAACATAGACGCAAGTCGAAAGATATCACTTCACCTGAAAGCTCAATATTTTGGTCATTTCAGGTCAAATGACGTCATTTTGTTAATTTAGCGTCACCATCTGCGTTTTATCTTTGCAAATTGTTTTACACAGCTTTGTTAGATGATGTAGCTTGTCTTGATCAACTGGTAAGTCCTGTCCAACACATCGAAGTTGATCAATTTTGATTTATGTCTTATGTCTTGCGCACAGCGATTTATCAGTGTACAATCATGTTTATGTGTATTAACTATTATATCCAGTGATGCACCAAGGACGTAAAGGTGATTGAAAAGCCCTGTCCTGAAACAAGAAAATCAGTAGGACAAAATGTCCTGGCTCTGCCAAAGTATTGTGAAGTCGGCCTGTGTTCCTAAAAATAAATTTCAATAGGACTTTTTTTTTTACAGGGGAGGGTGGGAGAGGATAACTGGACATTTCCAGTTTTAGCAAGACTATGTGTTATGGCCAGTGTCTCCAGATATCCCTGGTGTCTTTATTATGTGTGCCTGTTGAGAGGAGTGAAGTTGGCTAGAATGTGTAAACATATGTGATTAAAAACCTACTGAATCGGTGATGTACCGAGGATCGAAAAGTGATAGGATAAAGTGTCCTGAAATTTAAAAAAATCAATTGGACAATGTCACGGCTCTTGCAGAAATCAACAAGACAAAGCGTGCCAGTGTTAAAATTTAATCATTTGTCCTGACAGGGGAGATTACAATAATACATTTTCAATTTTAATAGGTCAATGGCCTATGACCGGGGCCTTGGGACATCACTGAAATCGTACAACTATGTTATTCCTCCGCTTTTCAGAACCACAAAAGTGACAAATGTTTTCTGCTGGAAGAAAATTCAGTGTTCTGATGTTGATTACTGACAAAGGAATGTTCTTATCCTGAGCCTACTCTTTTTTTGAAGTTATATATCTATCTTGATCTGACCTTGGGCAAATTATATATCTTGATCTGACCTTGGGCATCCATACATAATAATATATCTATTGTTAAACTGTTCGGGACTTTACTGGTGTTGCACTGCTTCCGGGCATTGCCTCCAGGATTGTTCCCACCATCTTTATATCTACTAATGTCCAATATGTGTCTGTGTCAGACCAGAGGTGGTTAAATAGATTTTCACACCTGGGCATCCAATTCTTAACAAAAATTCATTTTTCTCTTCTGTTTTCCTCCAGCTTGTACTGCAAGGCTGTGTTCACTGGGTACAAGCGTGGCCACAGGAACCAGCATGAGAACACGGCCCTGCTGAAGATTGAGGGCGTCATCACCAGGAACGAAACGGACTTCTACCTGGGCAAGAAGTGCGCCTACGTCTACAAGGCCAAAAGGTGGGCAAAATGGAATTACACGTTTTTAAGACCATAAGGCGATACATCTCTCCCAGAATGAGACCCCTGCGCCTTATAATATTGTAATAAAGTATAATAACAAAAGTTTTGTGTAAAATTTTGGGGGTGCGCCTTATAGTCTGAAAATTACGGTGTGTGTTCTTTGGTCAAATGGTTTTATTTACAAAGATGCCAAGCTTGGATTTCTCTTGGGCAGTGGCTATTTCGCCTTGTGTGGCCGGATCAGAATAGAAAGATCTTGGGTACCTTTGGCCAACCTTTCACTCATTTCAAAACTTTTTTGTTAGGAACTAGAAAATCCAAGAAAACTAAAGAGATGGCGAGAGTCAAGTATTAGTGATGCCTTCCTTGATTTATATTTTGTGCTGTGTCGAATGTAAGGGCAACTGAGGTCATATTAGTTAAAGAATTTTGAATGTTGTTTGCAGGAAGACGGCATGCCCTGGACATGACAAACCCAGCCGCCTGCGTGTCATCTGGGGCAAGATCACCCGTCCCCATGGCAACAGTGGAGCCGTGCGCGCCCAGTTCAGGAAAAACTTGCCGTCTGTGGCCATCGGACGCCGTGTGCGGGTGGTAAGTGCATGTTCTCTGGATTGACTGCGTTTTGTTTTTAAATAAAAGCTTGAAAGAATGAAGCTGACTTTTTTTCTTTTTTTTTCTCTCCAAATATATGTAATTATATAGCCACTGCAGGGCTGCCTACCGTCAGTCCTAAGGGGTATTTGTCCCTGGAAACAGTTAAAAAGGGTACCCTGTCCCTGTAATCCACTTTTATGTTTAGCGTCCCTGGAAACTGAGCAGTCAAAATTTTGTTGAGGAATCACTTGTCTTGTGAGCTGACCTTACTTTTGAACACAGGAACACCCAAAATAACAGACAATTTGAATTTTTCTTAACAGACATGCTACATGTAGGTTACTAAACACCAACGAATCTTGAATATAGAAGTAATTTGGCATTGAGATAAAGCAAGAAAAATACTATCCAAAATATCCAGTTGCAGAAATGTTGCTAAATCATGAAATATATCTCATCTATTCATGACGCCTGACATGTTTGTCCCTGGAAATAAGTCTCTGTCCCTGGCTTTTAAGCAGTTTGTCCCTGGAAACTGCAGCAGGGGGTAGGCAGCCCTGAGCCAGTGTAGAACAAAATGAATGTGGTGTGTTAGGACTGATGCGAGATAGATAGCAAGTATTCCCTTACCTATCTGCCGTTCACTGAGCTTTAAGTCATTTGTCACGAGTGAGATGATCAAGAATATTTTTAAAGTGGGCTAGTTTTGGTGGCAAGAGTGTTGGTTGAATTTAAGTTTTGACAATCAGCACAAAATTATACCTTGAAAATGAACTCTGGCTGTTCTCTAATCAGTGTGAAATCTAGAGTTCGGGATTACAGGGTTCACACACTTTTTGGTCGCTTAGGACAGTGGATTAACCTAATTAAGATATCTACCTAGAATTTTCAATAGCTAATTTTTTTTCATTGTACACCTTGTCAACCAAACACAACAATAATATTGTGTCAAATAAACAAATATTAAAGTTGAAGTACCCTTATTTGTTGAGTGTGGGTGTTTTAAGACACGGATACTTTATGTAACAAATAATCCACTACAGAGAGTATGGGTGTTAAAACCACCCACAGTCACCGGATAAGGTTTTGTAACAAAAGTGCCTCTACACAAGAGTATGGGTGTTCCAACCACCCAGTCATTGAATGAGATTTTGTACAATGAATTCCTCTATGTATGGGTGTCTGAACCACCCACAGTCGTAGAATGAGGTTTTTTTTACGATGAATTCCTCTATGTATGGGTGTCTGAACCACCCAGTCATTGAATGAGGTTTTTTTACGATGAATTCCTCTATGTATGGGTGTCTGAACCACCCAGTCGTAGAATGAGGTTTTTTTACGATGAATTCCTCTATCATGTCTATGTATGGGTGTCTGAACCACCCAGTCGTAGAATGATTTTTTTGTACAATGAATTTCTCTATGTATGGGTGTCTGAGCCACCCAGTTATAGAATGAGTTTTTGTACAATGAATTCCTCTATGTATGGGTGTCTGAACCACCCACAGTTATAGAATGAGTTTTTTACGATGAATTCTTCTATTTATGGGTGTCTGAACCATCCAGTTATAGAATGATTTTTTTTTACGATGAATTCCTCTATGTATAAGTGTCTGAACCACCCACAGTTATAGAATGAGTTTTTTTTACGATGAATACTTCTATTTATGGGTGTCTGAACCACCCACAGTCATATAATTATTTACGATGAATTCCTCTATTTATGGGTGTCTGAACGACGCACAGTCGGTGATTGAGGATATGTAACAACATTCTATATGGAAAGCATGGGTGTCTGAACCACCCACAGTCAGTGATTGAGGATATGTAAAAAAAATGGGTAAAGGTAAAGTTTTTCCGTCTTATAGGGTTAGGGATAGGGTTAGTATTCCAAAAAGGTTCCTAAAATACAGCTTTATGTATGGTAAGAAAGGCAAAAATCGAAAAAATACAATTAACAGAGAAATGTAGGGGGGGGGGGGGGGGGGGTGGCACATCTTGACCTTTACCCAAAAATGCTATTTGGAAAGCATGGGTGTCTGAACCACCCAGTCAACAAATGTGAAAAGTTTGAACAGTCGTCGGGGAAAGGTTCAAGTTCTTATCAATGAATTAGTCTTGCTCGACTAACAAAAGTGCCAATGGAAATGAAACAGAAGTCAAGGCATCACATTGTGCATCAACCTTAGGGGAGCTTGTTGAAATTGCCGTTGGCAAATTTTTTCTGAAGCATGTTCTAAAATTACATGCAAAAGTTTTCCAAAAGGTGCAGTTTTGAATTTTAAGTGCATGATACTTGATAGTATCCACGATATAATTTGTACAATCACTAGAAAGTCTGTAAAACTAAAAGCTACTGATTCTACCCTGCTTCTGGGAATTGTATGATTTATATGGTTTGGCACTGTGTGTGTGTTTTTGTCTTTCTCAAATAGCTAAACATTACATTTCACTAATGTTGAAATTTACCAGTGAGTGATTCAAGTTAAATACCATTATACCTTGATGCAATAATATGTACGTTATAAAAACCACTATGCTCAAGCAGCAGCCAACCTCATGAATGTAAATGAAAGAAATCTATGGTTTCATTTTTACTTTAAAATGTTCAAAAATTTCTCCCCATATGACTTTCTTGCCTGTTCATTATTTTATATATTTTTAGCTAATGCTCCAGCATTCGTTCTTTCAGATCCAGCTTTCAAAGCCAGTTAAATTGATGTATGTTAACAGTATTACCATTGTCATTTTGAACAGTGAATAAAACTGCTCGTCAAACTGAGGGATTTAGCTGGCAAACAGCCAATAACCCATTCCTAGTCCTACCTTGTGAAAAATTGTAGACTTTGTTTTGGTTAAAACCAGTTAAATTAAGTGGTCAAACTGCAAATTGAAATCAAGTTATTGGCTGTGTGCTGGCTTCGTCTCCCTTAGATATTGACTTGATATTTTTTTGGATGCTGATTCTGTTGTTCCATTTCTTTAAAAAAATTGCTTTCTTGTCTGTTTCAGATGATGTACCCTTCACGGATCTGAAGTAGGCTGTGGCTATTTGGGCAGTGTAAATGAATAAAAATGTTCAAGGGAAAAGATTTTCTTTCTCTCTTATTTTTGAGTGAGTGTAGTGTACACTTATTGTAGCAGATTTGTTTAGTTTTAAGTTGGAATTCCATATGCACGATTTTACAAGTCGAAAATCGATGTCGATAATCGCCAGCGATTAAATTTTATCACTACAAATTATAAAGTCATTCTGTACACCCATTGGTGCGATAATCGCGCAGCGTCACATGACGTCAGGCACCAATCGCCGATGGCTTTATTGTATTGTTTTTTCCTCTCAAATGAGATTGTTTTTCCTCAAATGAGATTGTTTTTCCTCTCAAATGAGATCGTTTTTTCCTCTCAAATGAGATCATTTTTCCTCCCAAATGAATTTTGACTACATGAATATATCGAATGTTACGTCTGCAATCGATTTTTCTTATACGTTCATTTTCATATCTTTGCTGTCTGGAACCTCCCTCTATAAGACTCTTTCCCATTTAAAACTAACTCCCTCCCACTTACGACCTTATTTTGGATGATTTTTCAAGGTCTTAAAAAGGAGGTTCCACTGTATTTGATATTAAATCTCAACTGATCCATATTGTATTTTAGGCCTAGTCCTACAGTTTGCGTGCATCCGTGTGCGTACACGAGTGTGTAGCCCCAGTAAGCTTATAATATTGCTTACAAAATCACTCATGTAATTGCTGATATTTTTTCTGTCGCCGGCAATTATCACCAGAGAAAATGTCCTGTCTAAAATCACGCACATGGAATTCCAGTTGTTTTCTTTTTACATCTTTCCCCTGACGCCTATGTTTCTGTCTGTCTCTTGTTTTGTGTATCTTTTTCCCACACCACCATCCCTTCTGTAGCATCCTCCAAATCCCACATAACAGATGTAGGGTGCTCATTTTCCACAACACTCCAGAAATCCGTTTTTTGGGGTGTAAGAACTTGTGGCTTACAGATGTTAGAGTGTAAGAACTTGTGGCTTGCAGATCTATGGTAGAGTGTAAAAACTTGTGGCTTGCAGATCTATGGTAGAATGTAAAAACTTGTGGCTTGCAGATCTATGGTAGAGTGTAAGAACTTGTGGCTTGCAGATCTATGGTAGAGTGTAAAAACTTGTGGCTTGCAGATCTATGGTAGAGTGTAAAAACTTGTGGCTTGCAGATCTATGGTAGAGTGTAAAAACTTGTGGCTTGCAGATCTATGGTAGAGTGTAAAAACTTGTGGCTTGCAGATCTATGGTAGAGTGTAAGAACTTGTGGCTTGCAGATCTATGGTAGAGTGTAAAAACTTGTGGCTTGCAGATCTATGGTAGAGTGTAAGAACTTGTGGCTTGCAGATCTATGGTAGAGTGTAAAAACTTGTGGCTTGCAGATCTATGGTAGAGTGTAAGAACTTGTGGCTTGCAGATCTATGGTAGAGTGTAAAAACTTGTGGCTTGCAGATCTATGGTAGAGTGTAAGAACTTGTGGCTTGCAGATCTATGGTAGAATGTAAAAACTTGTGGCTTGCAGATCTATGGTAGAGTGTAAGAACTTGTGGCTTGCAGATCTATGGTAGAGTGTAAGAACTTGTGGCTTGCAGATCTATGGTAGAGTGTAAAAACTTGTGGCTTGCAGATCTATGGTAGAGTGTAAAAACTTGTGGCTTGCAGATCTATGGTAGAGTGTAAGTAAAAACTTGTGGCTTGCAGATCTATGGTAGAGTGTAAAAACTTGTGGCTTGCAGATCTATGGTAGAGTGTAAGAACTTGTGGCTTGCAGATCTATGGTAGAGTGTAAAAACTTGTGGCTTGCAGATCTATGGTAGAGTGTAAGAACTTGTGGCTTGCAGATCTATGGTAGAGTGTAAAAACTTGTGGCTTGCAGATCTATGGTAGAGTGTAAAAACTTGTGGCTTGCAGATCTATGGTAGAGTGTAAAAACTTGTGGCTTGCAGATCTATGGTAGAGTGTAAAAACTTGTGGCTTGCAGATCTATGGTAGAGTGTAAAAACTTGTGGCTTGCAGATCTATGGTCAGGCATGAAAACAGCTCCGCCGTCTCCGCCGATTTTTCCCTTGAAATCGATCGATCTCCACCGGAGAAAGAAAATCTGCCGAAGCCCCCCAAAACAAAACAAAAAAAGAATAAAAATTATCTTTATACGACACAATCTTAATTTCGCGCCTTTTTGCTCTTTCGCTGTTGTAATTTCCAAGATGGCGTCCGCCGAGAACGCATACATGTATTGAGTTGGCGAAACCAACATGTAAAAAAAAAAGCAAAAGTACGTGAAGCATTGGAGAATTGAGTGGCTGCAGAATGTAGTTTGTGGCCGAAGATTCGGCGATGTTCATTCGGAAAGAGACAAAGACAGAGTTTGAAGAGTAGGATATTAAATACGAGTACTTGTCCCCGCCCCCAACAAAACTTCCGATGGTAGCCGCTGAAAAACCGGGTGGAAGGATGTTTGTGCCGAATTTTTTATATTTTGGAACAAATTGACCCCATTGTGGCTTCTAGATTTTGGAAGCCAGATCAGTAAGAGAAATCCCGGGATGAGGAGAAAAACTAGACTCAGCATCATAACACACTTTTTCTTGACCATTTATCTTATTGATTAAAAATTATTTCTACAATTTTATTTGTTCAGTTATAGCTTTGATCTCAGATTGGTTCTGCATGCAAGCCACCATTACAAAGAACCTCAGGTGACATGTTCTCTATACAAACTTTCATCTTCTTTATCAATCTGATTAATCAATATATTTATAGCATTCAAGGTCGCACTCCTTGTAGGACAAGGCATCCCTAATGAAAATAAATGGAAGCATATCATGTTTTTTGTTTGTTTTAAAATTCTCTGTCATTACAACAAAACCAAGTATTTATGAAAAAAAATCCTTTAGTTTAAATCCATAGATTTATATTCGTTTAATTAGTATCTATATTGAAATATTTATATTACATTCACTGAGATTATATTTAAGGCTTGATATTTTGTGAATCTGATGTAAAATACAAGAGGACTAAGGGAGCCATTCTACCAATCTTTAATATTGGTTTTGTAGTTTAGGCATTGTAATTTGTAAAGCAAGCTGAAGGAGGGTGTTTAAAGAAAGAAGTGGAACATACTTTTTGCTCCCATACAGATGCGCGTGCACACACATACACAAAGCTACAGACCCTTGTTTCGATAGTAATGTACTCCAGTTCTGGGAGTACACAAGGATAGTTGTCTTAAAAGCATGCATAAGAAGCCACAAACGAAACAAGTCTTCTCTTTACACCTATATGACCACCACACTCACAAAAAGAACTGATAATTTTATTAGGCAACGGGTAGCAAAACAATACTATTTCATGCGAAAATGGAATACAATTTGAATAACTCAACTTTTATAATTGAACTAAAAACAACACAACGCTACGCATTAACACACAGATGAAGATGGGAAAATAAGAAGTAACAAGAGGCAAAGCCTGCAAGGCTCACGTCTGATTTTTATTACTATAGCAGGCATGGGAATTCCCATGACAATTCCCATGCCTGTATAGAGAGAATACTGTTATGTAGACACTTGTGCATCTGAAAACAGAATTAATTTTTATTTTACTGTGTAAATTAAAATTATTTCTATGCACCCCTACCCCTTTCTTTAAAATTTAATTATATGTATGCGCATGTAACATAGTGGAGCCCTATTTTTATTTTTGGCAAACAAGTAAAATTGAAAAGCATATTGACCAAGCTTTCAGAAAAAACATAGTGACCAATCCCCCCCCCACCCCCCCGCCGGGGTAAGGGGGGTCTACGGACACCTGTAGTAGGCCTAGTCTTTGCCTGTGGGTCTAAGCCTCTTGCTCTTAGAAAATTAATAATTGAAGTTGCGTGATCTGTTACTGTTTTAAACTGATTGTTCATGCGATGAAAACTTGTTCCACATCATCTACATTTCTGTAAGATATTTTATATTAGTCCTAATATTTTATTTTCGTTTCGTTAATTCCCCCCCCCCCCCTCTGCCACAAAGCAAAGGTCAAGGTCACAGCCAGCAAGCTCATCCATGTTTATCTTCCCCTGTACAGTCTTTGCTCATGGTGATCAATCGTCTAGGCCTAACAAAGGATTCGTACGTCGAAGGCAGTGAAATCGACGAACCCTGGATTTTCCGTATTTTTTTTTTCAAGACTGAAATGAATGTGGGCTAAATGTTAAGTACGTCGTCTTGATTATGAGGTAAGGCATGGACTCTAGGCCTAGGCCTTGTTGCCGGAAGTGCAGTAGGCTAAGTTATGCGCAGAGATGATGTGCAGATGAACACGAACAACCGTTACTCAAAGGCGCAAATAAAGCTAAACAACCGGGCCGTCAACGCACACACTCGGTACATCCATTTGTTACAGAAAATATAAGTTGACGACGTTAAAATGTACCTATTTGTACACACCTGAAGTCTTGTGTTTCTTTTTAAAGAGCGTTTTTGTATATCTAATGGAGAGTCTTCTTTCCAGTATGTATCTCCTACTCGGTACAACACAACAGTTACAGTAATCTCTGCAACAAATGATTTTCTTTCTTTTGTTCCTTACCGATGTATCTGACTGCTTTGATCGCCATGACTTGAAGGCTCACGTCAAAATCAAGTATCCTGCTAACTTTAACCCTCTAACATCTTATGTTTTTTTGAGAAAATGACAACGTTAAAGTTTCAGTGGAGAGAGAGTCTTCTTTAGTTTGAAGAGTGTGACTGAGTCAAGGTTAAAGGTTGCACAACAGTAATCTCTGCAACAAATGATTATCTTTATTTTGTTCTTTATCAATGTATCTGACTGCTTTGATCGTCGTGACTTGAAGGCTCACGTCAAAATCAAGTATCCTGCTAACTTTAACCCTCTAACGCCTTATATGTTTAGAGAAAATGACAACGTTAAGGTTTGAGTTAAGGTTAAAGGTCGGGGCCACGGACGCAACACACACACACACATCCGAACATGTACGATACTATAGACTCACTTTGTTTTAAAAAACGACGTGAGCCAAAAACACCTAAATGTTCATCTTAAAAAAGACTTTCCAATGCGTTTAGATAATGCGATGGCTTGGAGTCAAAGCAGACTATCTTTAGATAGTCCATTGACATATTGAACTTATTGCGAAAACTATTTTGCATAAAAAAAAAGACTGCAGAAATATAAAATGAGGGTTTTGCTTTTTATATTTCAGCAGTCATTGTTTGATAAAAGTTATTAGTTTTTGTAATAAATCAAATAATACGTCAAAGGACTATCTAAAGATAATCCGTTTTGATTCCAAGCCATCAAATTTTTAATTTGCTATGTGTTTGTAAATGAATGAAATGGATAATCAACTGGTATGAACAGGAAATAGATAATTTATGGAAAATTGTCATAAAGGGGGATGATATTCAACTTCACACAATTTCTAAAGAACTGAACATAAAAAACAAAACCAACATCTATGACCCTTCATTGTGTTTTGCACAAGAAGTTGGCTGAGTTCAGATAACCCGTCGCAGCAGCTTCTGCATTCCATGGCCATAATGGGTAAGGTACGTATGTGTCCGGTTTTCAGTTTTCATGTCTCCCCGCTGCGTATGACATTCCGATTTCAGAGAAGCTCGAAGGAGAAAAATTATTTGGAATATTTTTTATTAAAAAGGCAGGAGAATGGGCCATTACGTCAAAGATAGTAGACAGAAAGGAAAAGAAGTCAAAGAGTGGCAGATTAGAGGAAGTTACAAGCGCAGAACTTCCAGAAGGTGGAACTATTTTTACGACACATCCGGTATCCCCACAGGGAGGTCGCAGCTAATTGGTGAATGCACGTTTATATCTACCATAATGATGATGACACCCCCTTATCTCGGTTAATTGTATTTTTCCGTTATTGCCTTTCTTACCATACATAAAGCTGTATTTTAGGAACATTTTTAGCTAATAACCTTTTTGGAATACTAGCCCTAACGGAAAAACGCAACGAACCACAACTGTGACAAATCGCGGTGTACTGCAGTACATAGTGGGGGGTAGGGTTAGGTTTAGGTATTTTAGGGTTAGGGTTAGGGTTAGTATTCCAAAAAGGTAATTAGTTAGTATTCCAAAAAGGTAATTAGCTAAAAATGTTCCTAAAATACAGCTTTATGTATGGTAAGAAAGGCAAAAACGGAAAAATACAATTAACCGAGAAATGCATGGGGGGTGGCACACCTTTACCTTTACCACCCGAACAAATAAAATCGGTAAAACTGTAACAATATTTTTCATACACAAGAATGCAAACTGAATTAACCATAATAAATACAAAAAATACTGCACCAGCTTTAATACACTGACTTTTGCAAAGCCTTGACTAAATTATTTGCAACATAATCGTAAACCATGCAGCTTCTTTTGGAAGATACTTGTTTCAAAAATAGGACCCATCCAACTGATGATGCTTGTTTATTAGCATGGTGGGAGTGACAACCCCTGTGCGACAATATTTCAATTTATATGTCGGCTTGCACATTACGTTCAGTTTCTGACACTCTATCTCTCCAGATCACTAGGTATAACTATAAGCTTTCAACTGTTGGTCGGCGCTCTTTGCTATTTCAGGACCAACCTGGAACAAACTTCCTCTCCCCCTCCGTCAGCGACCGACCCTCTCTGCTGTCAAATCAAAACCCACCTGTTTCCCCGTCATTGAGGATCATTCTCTCTTTCCCTCCTCTTTCTTCCCTTTAGGTCTATTTCTCATACGCGCGTGTCTGTTATCTTCTTGTTCGTCTTTGTATAGTGTCTCTTTGAATGCGTTGTGAATGTTCAACGTGTGTGTGCGCTTCGATTTGATTTCTATCAAGATTTAGCGCCGTATAAATACTGCGTGTTGCCTCTCCCCTCTCCGCTGGTCTGTTTTGCGGTGATGGCAAGATCAAATGTACCAGACTATAACAGGGCTCCCAATCACCCTGCAAAAGAAGGGGTCCCAGGGACTCCTTCACGTACAGCATAGAGGGTCCTAGAGGCGGGATACAGGGTCCCAGTGGCATGAATGCTAAAAATATTTTTTCTAGGGCATCCCTGGGATCCCGTTCACATTCTTTAGAGGGTCCTTTAGAATTTTAGTGCTTCATAGACCCCCAAATGGGGGTCCCTGGGAGCCCTGCTATAAGTATGACAATTTTATTTTTTAAAGTTCTCAGAATCTCCAATGACGAAAATGGTGTTTTACGTCCTCTTGGTCTGAATCAGACACATATGGGACATTTGTAAATACAATTTTGTTTTTATATGGTGGAAACAATACTGGAGGCAATGCCCGGAGGCAGTACGAAACCAGTAAAGTCCCGATTTTTTTTATATTAATACAGATGTGTGTAGCGGTAGCCACGCCTCAGTTAAACCTCATCGGCTATGGCACCGCCACAAGTATGTGAATATCAGTAAACTGAAGAATCTCCAATTCTTTGAAACATCTTTATAAACCTGTGTGTGTATAGGCGAGGTTTACTTGCAGCTAATTCCTCTCTTCCTTCTGGCACTCACTTCTGTAAGAACAGGAGTACAGTGGAATGGGAACGAGGGCCTGTGTGTGTATGAGTGTGATAACAAAAATGTCTTCCACTTCACACTGTGTAAACTACTGAACCAATCTTAATGAAACTTGACAGAATGGTTCCTTGGGCATTCTCGCTGCTGCCTGATGATGCATCGGATTTAGCAAAATGGTAAGCTATAAAGTATATAAATATAATCCCCGTGAATCCGATTTGAATATTACAGACTGATAATTTCAAAGAAAATGGATGCATTTCAACCAAAGTTGGTTTGGTGAAAAAGTGTCATCTAAGATGTTTTGGTGAAATGGATAAACTACAGTGGAACCTCCCGTATAAGACCTTCAAGAAACATCCAAAATTAGGTGTTATAAGGGAGGTATTTTTTAATACTTACAAAGAAGGGCAATGTCTCAAAAGTAGGTCTTATAATGGGAAGGAGTCTTATATTATTAATAGGAAGTCTTATAAGGGAGGTTCCATTGTACTGGGAATTGCCATACTGATACAGGGGGAAAAAACCAATAACCCGAGTCATCAATGATCTCCCTTGACTAATCAGTAACTGGGAGTACAGTTTATATGGCTCTACCATGTTTCAGTATATGACATGGTGATATATACCTGCACATGCATCAGATCTCAGGAAAAAACATTAGGTTTGAGTGGATGTGAGGACTGGTAGATTCCCGTGAGAAGCAGTCCAGCGTAGCCGAGCCCACAGGCCACAAGCTGCAGAAAGACTCCCGGTCCATACGACACATTCACCGCAAAGTATGTGTACCGGATGTACATGATCACTCCCGTAAAGCACAGAGAAACTGGAAACGGACAAAAAGATGGTTTCTATTATTACTATTATTATATCTAAAGATAGAACTAGAAAATATTTTTTTGTATGTGGTGATACATCTGAAATAAGCTGGACATATGAGGTTTCTCTTGTCACATATAAAGTAGGGTGTATATACATACACCTTTAACAAGTAAATTTAGAAACTTTTTTAGATTAAAAAACAAGAAAGCATTTCGACGAAGCCGGGTGGACGCCTGGTGAAAGGTACGCACAAGTAGTAAATTTAAATTAATATTGAGAGAAAAGGTTAAAAATCTTCATTACATTTTTACCAAGACAAAAACTATGCGCTTGCACAGGAACACATATAATATCATTATATTGGCTGTGAGTATGTCAGTGCGCGCGAACAACAGTCATAAACACACTAACAAGATCACCACTACCACCATCACCGCTTCTATCATCACATCAACGGGGCTAGTATAAACAAGATGACTGGATCTGGATTTGTACGTGGAAGGAGCCGATGAAGGCTATAAACTCAACGGAAATTGGCAGAACGCAAATGAGAGTTTGAATTTAATGATTTTTTAGATTTTTTAATCTGTCTGGTTGTATTGACAGTATATTTATTACTGTTGACTATAGGCTTTTTCGTAGTATCCAGGCTGGACGGTCCAGGACCAATCCGGCTAGCGAAGCGCTCACCAGGGACGAACCCTGACCTGAATGTCTTACAAGTGATTCGTAAAGCCGTGGTTTTCGCCGGGCATGCAGGGAGCTGCCTAGATTGTAGGGTAAAGGGGGTAGTGCTCTTGTGGGGCCCCAGGGGGGCAAAGTCCCCGGAAACATTTGCAATGTAATAATAATAAATACATATTCTGCAGCGCGCTATTCTCCTGACACAGCAAGACTCGCCGCGCTTTACATGAAAAAAGGTAAGTTTACCCCACACGCACACAAAAGATGTTCAAACCGTAATTATTGAGATAGATCCAGAAAGGCTGTAGATGTGATTATTGAGGGAAAAGGTGAGCCAATTTTTAACTGAAATTACCTTTCACCCTTCATGCTTGGGAAGAGGGGGGTTTCTGGAAACCAGAGGCCTTTTTTTCGTAGTATCCCCCCCCCCCCCCCCCCCCCAGATCCGGTGTAGTGTTCTCGGATTACCCTGTTGTCAAGATTCCTGCGCATGCACAAAATTGAAACAGTAATCTCATAACGGGGTACCATCAACTTTATTTGACGGTTTCAGGTTATGGATAGGTTTAGGGTCAAATTAGTGTCGAATGCACACAAATGGTACGTCATGATCGATTGATATCGCGCATGCGCAGGTATTTTGAGAACAAATCCATTTTGAGAACGCCAGACCGTCCCTGGTTTAGATCATAGCGGACACTCACTGGCGACTCCAGCCGTGACTTCAGCACAGAAGGTGTCGAGCATGGGCTGAAAGTATCTAGTGTGATACTTGTTATAGAGAGTGATCAGCACACAGGCCCCTAGCTGAACCATGGCTCCCAGTACCATCAGCACTACCGCCAGCGTTTTCTGTGCTGATATCATCATCATCATCATCAACGTCATAATCATCCTCATCATTATCTGTATATATAATAATAATGGAGCACACATGCCCATAGCTGAACCATGGCTCCCAGTACCATCAGCACTACCGCCAGCGTTTTCTGTGCTGATATCATCATCATCATCATCAACGTCATAATCATCCTCATCATTATCTGTATATATAATAATAATGGCCCGGAGCACACATGCCCATAGCTGAACCATGGCTCCCAGTACCATCAGCACTACCGCCAGCGTTTTCTGTGCTGATATCATCATCATCAACGTCATAATCATCCTCATCATTATCTGTATATATAATAATAATGGGAATTTATATAGCGCTCTTTCTCACATGAGCTCAGTGCGCTTTACATTGATAACAAGAATATTAAAGGCAAGCAAATAATGAATCAGAAAGTAAAATAAACATGATGATTGCACACAACGTTCTCTTACTTCGCCTCACACTGTGACACACACACACACACGCGCACATACACACACGCGTGTGATAGTCAGATGAGCGGACTTAAAGCGCTTTGGGCTCATTTGAGGTAAAGCGGCACTATATAAATGTACTATTACTTACTTACTTACGCGTACGTGTGCGCACACATACACACGCACATACGCACGCCTGTATGCATGCAGGCACACACACATACATGCACAAACACACATGAACGCACGCACGCACACATTATACAAGAGTAAAATAGTTACAATATGGAAATTCTAAGAAGAAACATAGACCACATTCACATTCTCAATCAAGTTTGAATACAATACTGCAACATCAAACAAACTCATACTGCCATCGACATACCAATTACATGACTAATTATAATAAATAGACACATTTTGCAAGAACAAAAATACCCTTCTACCTCATTTACAAGCATTTAAAGTTTACAAGACGTAGGCCTAGATAACTGACATTCTACATACAACATACGAATTATAAAATTATTGTAAATACTTTTTTTTTTACAAGATTTATGCAGTGAAACGCCCCCCCCCCCCCCCCCCCCCCCCCCCCACCTCACAGAGTGAGACAAACACTAATCAATCATAATATGTCTGAAACAAGTGAGTTTTAAGGGCAGAGTGAAAGGCGGAGATAGAGTCAGATGAGCGGACATGTTGTGGGAGGGAATTCCATAAGTGAGGTGCTAAATAATAGAAGGATCGTTCATCAAAAGATTTCGTGTGGACCCGAGGAACCTTGAGTGTGCAGCAGTCAGAGGAAGAACGTAGGGAGCGAGCAGGTGTGTAGACAGTTACTAGTTCGGAGAGATAGACGGGACCAGAGGAGTGAACAGCACCGAAACAAAGGCAAGCTATTTTATACTTGATTCTAGCCTCTACTGGAAGCCAGTGCAAGTTACGAAGATGTGTTATATGATCAGAACGTGGAATCTTGAGAGTGAGGCGTGCGGCACTGTTTTGCAGTTTTTGAACACGTTGCAGGAGATACTGAGGACAGCCACAGAGAAGAGAGTTGCAATAGTCAATGCGGGAAAGAATAAAGGCAGAAATAAGAGTTTTCACACGCGTGG
This sequence comes from Phymorhynchus buccinoides, assembly GCA_017654935.2. Lineage (NCBI taxonomy): Eukaryota > Metazoa > Mollusca > Gastropoda > Neogastropoda > Raphitomidae > Phymorhynchus > Phymorhynchus buccinoides. Next base: position 88,012,381 of record CM065681.1, read on the forward strand.
CTTCAACAGACAGAAAGTGTCGAACAGCGCTGATTCGTCTGAGCTCATAATTGATGGAACGTATGAGATTAATAACGTGTCTATGCATTGTAAGATTTGAATCGAGGGTAACTCCGAGATTCATTGCTGACTTAGAAAACTGAACACAAGCATTGTCAACTGTAAGTTTCTGGAAGAGAGATAGCATGGCAATTTTCAGAGAAAAGTGAATGCGGGGGAAAAAAAGATCAGAGGGTTTTTTAAACTTGAGGAGATGCCCTTTCCCACATTTTTAACAGTTTCATGAATTCATCTTCAAGAGAAGATGCTCCCTGATCACCATAAAGGGATTTTAATCCATTGATTACACCGAGACACATCTCTTGAAACCCTAAAATATTTTCAGAGAAAAATGCTTTTCCTCCATTACCATGCCTGGTATATCATCCACTACCATCATCAGATTATCATCCTCATCATTAGGCCTATTATCAGGTTATTTTCCTCATCATTATTTGTATAACCACCATCATCATCACCATCGTAATCACTATCATGTCAAGTAAGGGAAAAAACTCCTGCTGGATCAGCGGAATGTAACCTGTATTGAATTGCCTCCCTTTAGTTCTCATTTCTGCCATAAAAGAAAACCATCGAACTCGCCGGAGTTTATATGTTCATATTCTGATCGCTTCTCGGCCTTTTGGCTAAGACAGTGATTCAGGAACATAAATTTTTGTTTATACCCTGGTTTGTTTGTTCAGCCCGTCGTACATGGCGAAAGCCGATACGCGACGTTAAACTGAACTTCCATCGCCGGAGTAGGCCCTAATATTATGTTGTCACACCCTGGCTAAAAGTCTCCAGGAATCATCCCAACAGCCGAAGCACCCGAACACTAGTACAAATGCACCAGCTATGGATGAGAACATTGCTTGTGTGACCGTTTTTGACTCATGATTAGCCTACCCCACCACATGGGCAACCACAATCCAACTTCGGAGGAGGCTGGAGTAATATAGAAGTGGTTTACAAAATTAACATTACGGTTCTCAGCACCAGGAGACGAGGGACGATTCTGCCTATTTTCATGCACCACATGGGCAACCACAATCTAACCTCGGAGGAGGCTGGAGTAATATAGGATGAGAACATTGCTCGCTTCAGTATCTCTTGTTCACTGTTAGAACAAAACAAGTTAGGCCTACACACTCACTTGGAATAGGGCCTAGGTATATGGCTTGCCGTTTCGTAAACTGACATAACGAGCATCATTTAGTCCAGTTTTAGCTGGTTCAGTAGTTAAGGTGCTATAGGGCGCCGCACATTCTCTTCAAATACCTAGCCTACATTATTACACTCACACAGACAGACACACACACACATCTCATTCACTTCACCTCTGCATGTTTTCACACTCACACGCCTGCGCACGCACAGACAAACACACACACCCTCGTTCCAATTCCAAAGTAGGCCTTACTCCCGCTTTAGAAACTGGGAGTAGGTCTATTGGCCACTGCAACTAGGGTTATTAACGCCCTTGACGGCAAGAGTTAAGCCCTTGTTGGTCAGTATCCAAAAGGGCATTCAGTCTTGCAAAAGGCAGACATTCACTGATTCAGTGGCCTCAAATAGGGTTATTGGCGAGAGTTATGCCCTTGTTTGGTCAGTACTCAAGCATCCCCCCCCCCCCCACACCCACCAAGGGCATTCACTCTTGCAAAAGGTGTCATTGCAGTGGCTAATAGGACCTGACCATGAAAGAAAACCAACAAAACACGAGCTATTGGCAATTTTGTTTTGCATCGAGGGACTTTTTCAAGAACACAACACAAGCATAGGTAGGCAGTGACGGCACCGAGGATGGAACAGTACGTGGCAGGACAAACTGTCCTGAAACACTAGAAATCAACAGGACAAAATGTCCCGGTGTGGCATTCTCAAGAATGGATTTGTTCTCAACATGTCTGCGCATGTGCGAAGAGTTAGGGATAGGTTTAGGGTCAATTTAGTGTTGAATACACAAAAGATAAAATTGGATGGTACGTCATGATCGATTTCGCACATGCGCAGAGAACATTGTTGAGAACAAATCCATTTTGAGAATGTCACACCGGCTATTGCAGAAATCGACTAAACAAAGTCTGCCAGTATGAAATGTAATAGGTGAAGACGGGGTAAAAAGCCAATGGGCGGGTAAGAAGCCCATGCCAATTATCTCATGAAACGAAGCAAATTTCAGTCACATTTTGCCCATGAGACGAACGCTAAACATCAACACTCGTCTCATGGGCAAACTTTAACTGAAATTTGCTTCATTTCATGAGATAATTATTAATTGGCATGGGCTTCTTACCCGCCCATGGGCTTTTTTACCCCGTCTTACCCTAACGTTTGTCCTGACAGGGCGAACACAATGAGACATTTTCAATTTTAACAGGATTCTGTCCTCTGTCTTGGACTTCTGGCCGTCACTACCCACAGGCCTACATCAGGGCGTGTAATCATGAGTGCATCTTAGACAGTCAACACTGGTAGCAGCAAGTAAATTAGACTAAACTCCCCAAACAATTGGCTGCTTAGCCTAATTTACACACTACTACCCGTGCTGACCGTCTGAGACGCACTCATGATGACACGCCCAGGATACCAGTAGGCAGTTGTGGAGGTAATCTGGTCATAACATTCAAAATGCAAACGGACCTATATATCTCGGTTCATGGCTTTTAGTCTGAAAGTCACACGCGTAGCAACAAGAACGAAGTTTAGATTAGCGTCCAATCAGTCGTAGACTCTTATGGACGATATTCCTGAAGACAGCACGGTCTTCCCGAGGAAACAAGGCCAGGGCCTAATTATATACTCTGGAACTTACCCAAAGCGTAATCTTCGGGGCCTCATTATATACTCTGAAACTTACCCAAAGTGTAAACTTCAGGGCCTCATTATATACTCTGAAACTTACCCAAAGCGTAAACTTCGGGGCCTCATTATATACTCTGAAACTTACCCAAAGCGTAAACTTTAGGGCCTCATTATATACTCTGAAACTTACCCAAAGCGTAAACTTCAGGGCTCTAATTGTATACTCCCAAACTTACCCAACTCGTAGGTCGTAACTGGTGTTTTACGTCCTCTGGGCCCCTAGGGGCACATATGGGACATTTTTACTAAAGTTTAAACTGAGCTACCCAACTCGTAATCTTCAGGGCCTCATTATATACTCTGAAACTTACCCAACTCGTAATCTTCAGGGCTTCATTATATACTCTGAAACTTACCCAACTCGTAATCTTCAGGGCCTCATTATATACTCTTGAACTTACCCAAAGCGTAATCTTCAGGGCCTCATTATATACTCTGGAACTTACCCAGAGCGTAAACTTCAGGGCCTCATTATATACTCTGGAACATACCCAGAGCGTAAACTTCAGGGCCTCATTATATACTCTGGAACTTACCCAGAGCGTAGACTTCAGATATACTCTGGAACTTACCCAAAGCGTAGACTTCAGATATACTCTGGAACTTACCCAAAGCGTAGACTTCAGATATACTCTGGAACTTACCCAAAACGTAAGAGAAAGTTATGTTTTACGTCCTCCCGATCTTAGGAGATCATATGGGATATACCCAAAGCGTAAACTCCAGGGCCTAATTATATACTCTTGAACTTACCCAAAGCGTAAACTCCAGGGCCTAATTATATACTCTTGAACTTACCCAAAGCGTAAACTCCAGGGCCTAATTATATACTCTGGAACTTACCCAAAGCGTATTCTTCATCTAAGAAGCCACACCGCCAGCCATAATCTGCTCTGGAAGCGCTGGACAGGGTCTTGTTGCTGTAGCCATGACCCGAGAGGCAGGTGGGGAAACGCAGGTACCACGCGCTCTTTCCCTGCACGAGGGAGTGGTCCTTCACGTCCTTGTGGTACGCCCACGTGCCGGGGATGGCCAGGGAGCAAAGGAACACCAGGAAGCTGATGTAGAAGAGCGCGAAACCCACTTGGTAGTGAAGACCCTTGTCTCGGAACAGCACCATTGCAGTGTTTCCTTAACGTAAAGTTGCATTGATTAATTAATTAATAATAATAATAGTAGTAGTACATTTATAATAGCACTTTACCTCAAATGAGCCCAAAGCGCTTTACAATCAAATGCTCATCATCAAGTAGACAACAAAAATAGTATTTACGAATGACAGAAACCAGCAACAACGCATGTACAAAGCAAAAACACACACACACACACACTCGCACAGACACACACACACACATATGGACACACACACACACAAAGACACAGACCCATTCATCAGCTTTCATTCAATAAGTCATAGCAACTTGGTTGCATGGACAAAAACGCATACACCAGCACACACACACACACACACACACACACACACCACACCACACACACACACACACATTCCAGAGGACACACACACACACACAAGTACACTCACACATATGTGTGCGCACACCCACCCAAACACCTACAGACACACATGCATGCGAACACATGGGCGCAGCAAATATTTAACATGCAGCAGGAAAGAGATGGGTTTTAAGAGAGGTTTTGAATGAGGATACTGAGTTGGAGTGTCGGAGAGGAGAAGGCAGAGAATTCCAAAGGTATGGTGCTTGACAGGAAAAAGAACGTTGGCCAGCAGATTTGAGGCGGATGGAGGGGAGAGAAAGGAGACGAGTATCAGCAGACGTGGGGAGCTGGGACATAGAGATGAAGAAGATCAGAGAGATACAGGGGAGCTTGATCATTCAGTGACTTGAAGACAAGGAGGAGAATTTTGTAGTCAATACGAGATTGAATTAAGGCCAGGTTCTCGGATACAAATTGTCATTTTTTGGTGTTGATATTTTATGTTTGCCGTAACATTTTATCTTAAGCATGATTTTAAGTTACTTCATACACAAGACAGTTTTTATAAGAACGACAATAACATCAAAAACTGTGTGTTTGCCTTAGAATTTTATCTTAAGCTAAACATGATTTTAAGTTAGGCTTACTTCACATACTTAGGACTGGGAGGGGGAGGAGGAGGTCGAGAGAGAGAGAGAGAGAGAGAGAGAGAGAGAGAGAGAGAGAGAGAGAGAGAGAGAGAGAGAGAGAGAGAGAGAGAGAGAGATGGATAATGGTTTAACTTCTGAAGGCCATTAGCCCTTAGAAACAGGGTCAAAGTACTAAAGACAATCAAAACAAAACTGGATTAGAAAACCCCCACGAGAGAGAGAGAGAGAGAGAGAGAGAGAGAGAGAGAGAGAGAGAGAGAGAGAGAGAGAGAGAGAGAGAGAGAGAGAGAGAGAGAGAGAGAGAGAGAGAGAGAGAGAGAGAGAGAGAGAGAGAGAGAGAGAGAGAGAGAGAGAGAGAGAGAGAGAGAGAGAGAGAGATCTAAATGAAATAAAAGCAGAAGCCCCGTTTGAAGTAATGTCCCATAAGAACTAGACCTAATATATGGTTATCTATATGCATTAAAAATTCGGGACTTTCCTGGTATTGCAGTACCTCCAAGATCATCCCACTGTCTACACATTAAAAAATGTCCCATACGTATCTGTTCCAGGTCGGAGGACGTCAAACGAATTTTCGTCAAGAACTAGACCTAAACTTATGGAAATCATAATAAACAGTATTTTCCTTTCTTGTTCTTTTCTTATATTACTCCTGACTAAATACATTAGTTATACATCTTTCTTTATTAAAGAACATCTTCACTTTTACCAACAAAAAGAAAGACAATATGCATAGGGGAAGACGGGGTAAAAAGCGCATGGGCGGGTAAGAAGCCCACCCCAATTATCTCATGAAATGAAGCAAATTTCAGTCTCATTTTGCCCATGAGACGAGCGTTAATGTCTAGCATTCGTCTCATGGGCAACTTTGACTGAAATTTTCTTTATTTCATGAGATAATTGGGGTGGGCTTCTTACCCGCCCATGCGCTTTTTACCCCGTCTTCCCCTACTATTCAGCAGTCTATGCTTAGTCCATTAGTCTCTCTCTCTCTCTCTCTCTCTCTCTGCCTCTCTCTATCCTCTTCCCCCCCCCCCCCCCCCTCTCTATCTTCGCCTTGGCTTAAGGTTGCGTCAGACCAATAGGCTAGAACACCAAGGCTACATAAAAATGTTGTTATGCTCTGCATAGTTATGCGTGGACTGTCTTTAGCGATGACAAGCTCCTAGCATAACATCTTCAGTATTCAAAATCCTCCGAAGTCGGAGTGTGGCTGCTCACGTGGCGGGGTAATCAAAAACGCTCTCACACGTAATGTTCTCATCCCTAGCGGGTGCATTTGTACCGTATAGTGTTCAAGTGCTTCGGCTGTTGGGTTGATCCCTGGAGTCTTTAAGCCATGGTACGACAACAACAACAACAACAACAACAAAACCCTTGCTGACAACTTTCAAAGTTTAACCGTTCCGTGGTTCGTTTTTAGACTAGACCTATCTCATTTCTTCTGAACAAAATCTTTCAGCATTAGCACAGCAAAGCATATGCTTATACTATAAGTTATAGTCATACCTTTTTGCCACCAATCTTTTGCCTGCTATATATATAAGAGTGAAAAAGTGTTTGAATTCAATACAAATGTGTTGGATAATAACACAATAATCTCATTCTTCTTTTTTGTTTTTGTTAGATCTCTCCCCAGAAGTCACTAGATGAGTAGATCTATGCTTATTCAGACATCTACGAATATGGGTTCTTTCCCCCTACTTCACTTATATTATATCTATATCAGAAATACGTAAAAATTATGTGGGCCTATAAGTTTTCTGTTTATAGAAACACACACTCAAGCAACTTCTGTCCAAAATGGCATAATTAATAAATTGACAAAAAAGAAGTAGAGAATCCCCCTGAATTTACAGTGACAGAATAATCAGCAATTGATTGTGGTCGCTTAAAGGAAAGAAGAAGAGAAGTGAAGGATCATACTCATAGGATGGGATCTAGATCTTAACTATACAACACTGGTCAAGAGTGGGGATTGCTAGTCTGCATTTGACATTTGACTAACATCATGACTAAAATGTTGTGTCAGCTACTTTGTGGATTTACATTAAAAAACCAACAACCATCCAGCAAGCAAAGAAACCAATTTTGCGAATGGAAAATTATTTACCAAGAAGATTCACACAGAGCCCTAGACAAGTAGATGACAATGGCCAAGGGAAACTACGCCTACTTCTTTCTTGTCAGAGTACAGTTCCCTTGAGGCCTTGAAGTTTTTTCTTTCTTTTTTCCTCTTTTTTTCTCTCCCTCTCCTCTCTCTTCATGGAAAAGGTTATCACTCTTTCTCAGTTAAACAAGCACATTAAGATTCCAGAAAGTGGAACAGAATGTTTTAGACACTTGCTTTAAAAACGATATTATTCTGATACCTTGGTCATTGCTTTTTACGGAAAACATGGGTGCCCTCAAGCAGATTAGGCTTTCAAAAAGATGTACTTGAAGTACAAAATGTGTGCTAATAGGGGAAGACGGGGTAAAAAGCGCATTTCAGTCAAATTTGCCCATGAGACGAATGCTAGACATTAACGCTCGTCTCATGGGCAAAATGAGACTGAAATTTGCTTTATTTCATGAGATAATTGGGGTGGGCTTCTTACCCGCCCATGCGCTTTTTACCCCGTCTTCCCCTAGCTGTTTCTAGTTTGTGGTGGTGTATGCCTTTGACTTTGACTGAGTGTTGAATTGAATGTGTGTGTGTCATAAGTCATAAGTTTCTTTATTGTGTGTGTGTGCGCGCGTGCATGCGTGCGAGTGTGTGAATATTCTGACAAATAAATATGTGTTTGCATAGGTGAAACTAGTGATGCGAGTGCTGGTTAAAAAACCGGTTCGAATAGGGAAACCCAGTTTAAAACCGTTCGGATTTTTGAACCGGTTCTCAACTCTAGTGCTAATGACATAGCTGTAGCCTTCAGCAGTCACTTAGGCCTACATCGCCCAGCCACAGCTAAATGCAAAGCAATCAAATAAAAACAACCATTTAGCAACTTTATGGCCCAGGTCTGAAAGATTTTGTTGTTGATGATTTGGTATTTTCTAGTCACAGAAACTCATCTGTGAAATTCGGGTTGCTCCCACTCTAGTACAGCGCCACCCATTTATGCATGCTATGTGAGTTTGTGTCATCCATCCCACCGGCACAACACGGCCTACTCATACCGAATAGTGGAATGGGCTTTAACGTGTGCGCAAGATCTTGTGCGTGCGTTTGCACACAGGACCTCGGTTTAAGGTCTCATCCGAAGGACCCGGAAATAGGAGTAAGTTATCTTTCCCAAGGACACAGCACCGTGAAGAGTGCTGGGTTCGAACCAGTGCATTCGTAAAATCACGTTGGATTACGAGTGGCGACTCTAACCAACTATGCCACGGAAGTTTGGAAGTTATTCAAATTTATGTAAATTTGGTTTTGTCACACTCACAACACGAAAATGGCTGCACGGAATGTCTTCATATTTTTAGTATTTATCAAACAGTAGGGCCTAACTTTGCAACACTTCCGGCAATAACCCGAACCGGAAATTGGGAGGGAAAGGATGGGGGAGGGGAGAATCCTTCCATGTTTGCTCTGAAAGGCAAGCAAAAGCCCGGCCCTCACGTTTCAAAATTAATGTTATTGTTGGGACACACGCAAATAATATTATTATCAAAATAATACTGATAATATTAGTAGATAGAGATTACGAAAGCGTAGCTCAGTGAAATGTAGAACTAGGTCTTTGTCAGTTTTACTCTCTCTCTCTCTCTCTCTCTCTCTCTCTCTCTCTCTCTCTCTCTCTCTCTCTCTCTCTCTCTCTCTCTCTCTCTCTCTCTCTCTCTCTCTCTCTCTCTCTCTCTCTCTCTCTGTCTCTCTCTACCCCTCTCTCTCTCTCTCTCTCTCTGAAAAATGGCTACTCAAGCCAACACTTTTATCGTTGTAAAATAAAGGTTCTTTTTATTTCTCTCTTGTTTTCGCTTGCCGATTTGTCTGCCTCTCTCTACAGTGTCTGCATTTCGTGTTTGGATAGGGGAAGACGGGGTAAAAAGCGCATGGGCGGGTAAGAAGCCCACCCCAATTATCTCATGAAATGAAGCAAATTTCAGTCTCATTTTGCCCATGAGACGAGCGTTAATGTTTAGCATTCGTCTCATGGGCAAATTTGACTGAAATTTTCTTTATTTCATGAGATAATTGTGGTGGGCTTCTTACCCGCCCATGCGCTTTTTACCCCGTCTTCCCCTAATAATTGCGGCTTATGAATAGCATTAATGAAAACGTTTAGGAAGGATTTGAATTGAGTAGGGTTTTTTGTAGGCCTATATTGAATTTGTCCGTATGTATAGGCCCTATGACGCGGGTAT
>CM065681.1:88026739-88034239 GCA_017654935.2 Phymorhynchus buccinoides
CTTCTTCTTCTTCTTCTTCTCAGTGATGATGGTGATGATGATGATGATGATGATCCGGCCATGACAATGAAGAATGTGATGAATATGATCATCATGATTATGGTTAAGTTAGTGGTGACGAGAATGAGAAAAACAATGATGATGATGATGATGATGATGAGTGACCCGACAATGATGTTGAAGAATGTTGTGGTCATGATCAATTTATAATAATTATGCTTAGGATAATGATGACGAGAATTAGAAATACAAATATGATGATGGTGATGATGATGATGTTGACGATGACGATGATGATGATGATGATGACGATGATGATGATGACGATGATGATGATGAGTGACCCAACAATGACTTTAAAGAATGTTGTGATTATGATTATCACGATTATGATGATGATGATGATGACGATGATGACGACGATAACGACGACGATGAAAATAACAATTCACGTTCACCGTTCACCAGAACTCGTTGCTGCACCACGCGTGGAACAACCAGTCAGGCGACGTGGTGGAGTCTTCCCTGGATGCTGTTCGCAACAAATACCACGACCTGCTGGCCGACTTCGAGTGTGCCGACAAGCGCATCTTCGAAATGAGCCTGTCCTCCTCCTCCCAGGCTGCTACTACACCCGGTAAACCTTTTACTCAAATAGCTTTCACCACTGGTTGACATTAGCCTGTAGTAGGGGGCCAATAGTAAATGAGAGCTGTACAGTACGTTTTATTATTTTATATATTTTTTTACAGTATTGTGGTACAACTTAGTATTTTGTGGAAGACTATGCCTCTCAAACTAGGGGGGCAATTGCACTGGTTCTAGTGCTGCAGCGTGAGGGATTGGTTGGCCTCTGGGGGATCTTCCCCAACGCCTTCTGTCCTCAAATCCCTTCGGCCAAGAGAGTGGGGATGTACCCTGGACTGGACAAGACTTCTCCATTATTCTGCGCATGTGCGCCAATCGATTGTTTTGGGGGAAATTAATGAATTTTGAAATACTTTTTTTAAGGTATGCGTTTCTTTTTTTTGGGGCAGTATATAGTTCTAGTCTAAAAATGATATCTTTGCAAATTTTTGTTTTTGCAGCCGCGAGCCATCATACCACAACCCTTTCCCACCACCAAGACACCCACGGCTCAGGCTCAAGCCCAGGATCAGGCTCAGGGTCTAGTGGTCATTCTGGAGGTACAGGGGTTGGTGGTGGTGGTGCTGGTGGTGGTGGTTTGGTTGGAGGCAGACCGTGCAGGACTCTGGACACGGGGATGCACCCTTACCCGGAGGACTGCCACAAGTTCCTGGTCTGCACCAACGGCATGGGCTTCGTGCAGGTCTGCGGCCAGGGCACCGCCTTCGACTCCTCCGTGCCCGGCTGCGTGTTTGAGAACCAGGTCCACAACTGCAAATGGGGATGATTCATTGTGGATTGAAGCTGGTGTGACGTAGGTAAAGATGTGACGATAGAGAGGACACTTAGCTTACTGGGCAAAGACAGAGCGCTTGGTTCCCCCCCACCCCCAGTTTGAAGCTACGTTTCATTAGTTTCCGTTTCTACCACTCACTCTTTAGCATGCCGTTGTGGCATTCTCAAAATGGATTTGTTCTCAACTTGTCTGCGCATGTGCGAAGAGTTAGGGATAGGTTTAGGGTTAGGGTTAGGGTTATGATTAGGAATAGGATCATACAATGAAAACACCCGAACGCCCACATAAAACCGTAGATATTTCGAATTTTATTCTTTATCGTATACACCCAACCACAGACCACGGACTGATTAGGAATAGGGTTAGGGATAGGGTTGATAGGGTTAGGGATAGGGTTAGGGATTAGGGATAGGGTTAGGGATAGGTTTAGAGTCAATCTAGTGTCGGATACACAAAAGATAAAATTTGATGGTACGTCATGATCGATTTCGCACATGCGCAGACATGTTGAGAACAAATCCATTTTGAGAATGCTACACCAGTCCAGGGGTGGGGGGAACATCTGGCTTTATTCACACTATTACCGTGAGTAGAGTAAAGGCCTAGCTACACTGCATACGATTCGATTCACTGTGACCCGATTTTGACATGAATATGAGACATGATACATGTGCTATTTTTATATCAGACACTTTATTTGATTTGCGCGCGTGTGAGCATAATAGGGGAGACCGGGGCTAGTCGGCTCCCCTTTGCACTCATTTTTTGGGTCGTCTATTTATTTATATTGCTTGTTGGTTTATTCATTTAATCTTGTAAGCGCTTAGGGCTTTTTTGATTAGGCGCTATAAATTCTTCTTCTTCTTCTTCTTCTTCTTCTTCTTCTTCTTCTTCTTCTTCTTCTTCTTCTTCTTCTTCTTCTTATTATTATTATTATTATTATTATTATTATTATTATTATTATTATTATTGTTTAAACAAATCTTTATTCACTCACTCGGAAACGATCAAACAAAAAGACAATTAGAGCAACAACAAGCTCGAAGCTTATACCGTGCTCATTATTATTATTATTATTATTGTTATTATTATTATTATTATCATCATCATTATTATTATTATTATTATTATTATTATTATTATTATTATTGGGGTCTACTTGAGTATAGTGAGCGAAAATAGTAGCATTATTTTTAGACTTTATTGTTTTTTTTAGAAGTATTTCACGTGAACCTCGCCTCACAGACATGGTCACAATTAATCGGATCATATTGGGGTCAAATCGTATATAGTGTGGCTAGTCTTTAAGCGGTCAGTCTGTGGTCAGTCTTTGCATAGGCTAAGTGTCTTTGACGATACGAACGTTGCAATCGCATTGCAAAGATGGTTTCCAGCACGACAGATTAAAAGACGAGATTTTGAAAATCTTATTCGTTGACCTGGTGTTCTCTTTGATGGAGTCTTTGTGTAACGGTTTGAAAGAGTGAGGCAAATTGTGTACAACGAGAAAACGATGGTCTAGCAGCTTAGTAAATTGTACTTTTGAACTACATCGAGAAGAGCAGTAAACACGGTATTTTCTGCTAACGTAAAATCCACAATAAAATGAGCATGTGATTGTCATGCATTTTAAATATTCCCTTCAGAGACAGAATGAGAGATCAGTTAATCTACAAAAAGCATCCTGTGATCTAACCCGGCATTGAAAAAACAAAAGACTCAACATCCACAGGATAGGGACGATTTTGAGAGTCGTGTCACAGTTTGTGACCATTACATTTGTTTAAACAGTAGAGATGCCTTGCCCAGGATACATCTCCACACTCTCGGCCATGGAAACTGAAGACAATCCACTAGGGGGTGGGTGGGGGTGGTACCTAATAAGCCAACTAGTTCACAAGGCTGCAGTACCATAAATCAGAGCAAGGCCTTCTGAGCTTAGTGTGAGAGTCATTGTTGTTCACCATAGACAAAACTGATTTTCCATTGCATAACGAATATCAACCACAACACAGCTCTCACCTTTCTTTTAGCTACCAATCAATGATTAATTACATTTGAGTAAACAGCAAACAAACAACTACACGACAAGTGTAAAGTGACATTATTTTATTCACAAAACAAAACTACTGGATATTTCGGCGAATGCGCCTTTATCAACACAGACAAACAAGAAAACGGCAAATATAGCAAAAGGAGCAAAAAGCAGGCAACAAAAGGAGCAAAAAACCAACAAGTTCAAAATAAAAAACAATACTTCCCCTCTACAGTCCAACGCGTAAAATGTGGTCTGTATTTTTGTGTCAGCTACTTTCACTTTGCTAGGCGAATGGGTGCCATAAACAACTTTGGTAAAAGGGAGTTAATTACGAGAAGTTCCTTCCCCAGATTCATTTCAGTACTCTCGGTTGGCTACGTGTCCTACAACAACGGGGTGTTTATGTTACCAACATGCTCAAATTACGCGCACTTCCCTTAATGGGCTGTTTAGATGGAGTTAAGATCCTTAGCCCTTGACACCAGGGGGTGTTTCATTTGAAGGCAGTTTCTTGGCAACAGTTTCTCTGTCTTTCCCTCTTTCTCTCTGTCTGTCTCTGTCTCTCTGTCTCTCTCTCTCTCTCTCTCTCTCTCTCTCTCTCTCTCTCTCTCTCTCTCTCTCTCTCTCTCTGTGACTGTGTGTGTGTGCGCGCGTGCGTGCGTGCGTGTGTATGTGTGTACGTGCGTACGCGCTCGCGCGCGCGCGAACATGCCTGCGTGCGTGTGTATGTGTGTCTCTGTGCTCTCGTCTCTCGCGCTCGCGTCTTTGGACTCTTTTTTGGCTACTTTCAATAAGTAAGCATGCACCTGTACACCTACCTATAACTGTCCAAGAAAACACACACACCCAAAACAAGAAACGAAAACAAACACACAAAAAACAAACAACAAAACCAACCAACATAAAAAACAAACAAACGTACGCGCTCCCCACCCCCCCAAAAAAAAGCGAACAAGCGTGAAGACAACATCCGTGTGTGGACGGGTGGAGCTGTGACGCACTAAGCGCCGAGAACCGGGAAGTGTGAAGAGACTGGTTTTTTGTCTACAGAGGCGCTACTAAGTCATCCAGGCATGCACCGTGGATACTGGGGGGTCTTACAAGAAATAAACACACTTTCTGGAAGTTCTGTGCTTGTAACTTCCTCTAATCTCCACTCTTTTTGACAAACTTTGCTTACTGTCATCTACTATCTTTCAAACTAACAAACCAGCATCCCCCCCGAAAAAAAGAGAAGAAGATTTCCTTCAGACCGAATTCGGAGATGGGAAGACTAACATTTTCCGCGAGTGGATTTTATTCTGTTTTTTTACATTTCGCATACTAAGAAAAGCAAAAAACAAAAGCATGGACACTGACATATAAAGAAGATTGGTGGGAATGACATTTTAACAGAAGGGCTGCTACGGTCATAACCGCAACACCCCCCCCCCCCACCACTAATAACAACCACAGTACTGGTATTGGGGGGTCCTTTTGTATAAATCGTTCCCCCACCATCTGGAAGTTCCATCATTATCATTAGCAAAGAAAGTCTATCATTCTTCTTGAATTAATAGTATCTAAGTCCAATGCTTGCAAAGTCATACATGACAATCATTTAATGTACTAAAATATGGGAAGTGAAAAATTGGGATTCCTGATTTTTTACAATAGCTTTCAAGCTGGGATTTCCCCTCAAAGCAAGAAGTAAAGAAAAATATACACAGTGTGGCTGACACTGACACACCTAACATTGTACTACACATATTTCTTAGTTAGGCGCATAACGGCAGCATGACGCATCTGCGCTCATACTTGACAGGAAACTGTCTGAGCGATCGAAGAAGAAGAAGATCCAGACTACGGGATTCGTGATTCGTGAAAGCCAACAGGACATAAACTTGTACACAAAGCGAGTTATGCACCCATTTTGTTGGCATGACAAGTGTTTTGCAACGTAGGCCTTCCTCACTCCTTACATGGTTTTGCAACGGTTCTGTGAGAGCACGTGATTTATCATTTTTAACCCTTTCACCGCCAAAGTCACATTTTAGCACCACAGTGAATTAACACCTATGCCAGTAAAAGGCATAAAATTGGGGTCTATTATCCAAAGACCCAATTGTCTTAGTTTTGGGAAGTAAGGATAAACCTTATTTTATTATGTCACAGAAGAATCCCCAATACCGCAGATGGATTTTGTTCTCTACCCAGGTAAATGTAATGGACATTGTGGCTGAAATATGGCCGGCGGTGAAAGGGTTAAAGTAATTGGGCGTGCAGGTGCGTGTTAGGCAAGGTATGTACGTGCGTGTATGTGCAATTAGTTGTAGGTAGGCCACCTGTGCGAACACGTAACTAAGCTAGTTTAGTTGTAGTGAGTGGACGTGTGTAGCTCAACATGTTCTCAGGGATGGTTTATTAAGATGACGTGGGTAAAGAAAAAGTTATTTTGATCAGAGCTGATAAGACATGAACTATATTAAGTCAGGCACAAAATTGATTCCTTTGTGGTCAGTTTGACCTATGGTTAACCTGACACTGAATTCGTTTGCTGGACAATCAGAGTAGGACTAATCCTTCCGCGGTATTATGTCCCTATTCCTGTCGTTGGATTGCTGGTCAAGCATGGAACTCATCCAGATCCTCGGTGTCTTAGGCCGTGTACACACATAAGCGGATATTCCATGCGGAAACCCGTGCGCAATCCATAAATAAATGAAACAAAGAAGGGAAAAGATTTCCCGCACGTGTCCGAATTTTCCATATGCGGAAACGTTTATCCTTCTTTCTTCCACTTATTTAGGGTTTTCCGTACGGAACTTACGCGTCTAATGTGAACCCGGCCTTATGCTCCGTAAGTTGTTTATTCCATGAAGACGTCTATTTTCCTTCTTTTCCCCAGTCTATCTTGTTTTGTTTTTTTCTTTCGGTTTGTCTTTCTATCTTACCTTCACTTTTTTTCTGTTTTTCTCTCTCTCTTGTCTTCGTTTGCCACTCTTTTATATTCAGTTGCCGTGTTTACAAAATCTTGTAATAATTTAAAAAAAATATTAAAGGGGCCAGCCACACGTCCACTAAAATCGCACGACTGTACGATTCGATTCGATCACGTGATCTCGAAGCGCCAATCACTTTTGTTCTTGGAGACCACGTGATCGAATCGTATCGTACAGTCGTGCGATTTTAGTGGACGTGTGGCTGGCCCTGAAGAGGACACAAAGGTGAAGGAAAAGCAGTGTATGAAGACGAAAGGACACGAACAGTTGACAAAAAAGGGGAGAATGAATAATGCAATTTTGCGAAAGTAGGGGTCGGCTTAATTTAGGCACAATAGTGGATTGGGTAAGAGCTTTAACAAAAATGTGTTTCTCTCAAATGAGAATGGCGACAATGCACATACATATACACACAGACACAGACAGACAGACACACAGGTAGGCAGGCAGGCAGGCAGGCAGGCAGGCAGGCAGACACACACACAGAGACAGACAGACGCACGCGACATACAAACACACACACGCGCACGCGCGCACGCACACACACACACTACACACTACACACACACACACACACACACACACACACACACACACACACACACACACACACATACACACTACACACTACACACACACACACACACACACACACACACACACACACACACACACACACACACAAACACACTACACACACACACACACACACACACAACAAACACACTACACTCACACACACGCATGTACGTACTCACGCAGCATACAGAGCCCCCCCCCCCCCCCCCCCCCCCAGCAACACATACAGATAATCATAACAACCGTGATCATTGTTACCATGATCATCCTTTTCATGTAGATAAACGACCGACGAAGTGAAGGAAGTAAGGATGAAAGGAATAAATGACCTTTCAAACGAAGATTAAGATTAAAGCTATAGCCCCGTCGACAACTAAGGCCATGTCAGGGCTGTCACCACGTTAAATCTTACCACGTATTAAAAAGGAATAAAAGCACAGGGTAAAAACGAAATCAATCTTTTTTGTTAAAATACTTTT
>CM065681.1:88049239-88056739 GCA_017654935.2 Phymorhynchus buccinoides
AGATTCACGCAAAATTTTCTTCCATGCATACATTGAATCTCACATAAACAATTCGTCTACACTCTGGGATTCAGCAAGTGAGCAAACCCTAAAGCCACTGCATAGTCTCTATAGACGAGCACTGAAATTAGTCTGACTAAAATCGTCCAGTCTTACTCAATCCGATTATGTATGATTAGACATTCTCCCTCTTCATTTTAAATTAAGATATAATAAGGCAATATTTATGTTCAAAATTATGTCAGGCTATGCTCCTCCTTCTCACACACACACGCACACACACACACACACACACACACACACACACACACACACACACACACACACACACACACACACACACACACACACACACACACACACACACACACACACACACACACACATCCTTGTAAAATAAAGTGTCTGAAGTCTGAAGTCTCTCTCTCTATGTATGTGTGTATCAATGTGTGTGTGTGTGTGTGTGTGTGTGTGTGTGTGTGTGTGTGTGTGTGTGTGTGTGTGTGTGTGTGTGTGTGTGTGTGTGTGTGTGTGTGTGTGTGTGTGTATGAATCAGAATCAGAATCAATGTTTATTGCCCTTTAAAACCAAGACAAGGTTTTATATGACACTAATTCAAATAACAATAACGGTAATAACAACAGTTCATAAAGTTGAATTACGGAACATTTTTTGTTAAATACTTCTTTGTTTGTACTGGTTGCGCTACTGCTTCAGGGAATTGAGTCTACTGATTGAGACAACGGTGTATATGTTTTGCAAGCTCACTTACAAGGGCGTCATTTGTAATTAATTTGTTAGGTGTAACATTATGTATTGTTCTTCGCCGAGTTTTATAAATTGTATTCTTATTTCCGTATGTTTTGTACAATTGTCTAAAACATGAGTTTCGTCTTCTACTTCATTACATTGTAAATATGGCCTTTTCTCTCTAGGTATATTAGAATGTCTACCTTTTTCTATTTTAAGCTCATGGCATGAAGTTATTAGTTTGCATAACATCTGTTTTTGGCTAAAGTGTATTAAAGGATTTGTCAAATATGGTTCAGTTCTGTATTCACTTGTAATCTTGTTATAAAAGTTTAGTTTTGATTGTGTCGCACATTTTCTTTCTCCAAAATGAAATATATTCTTATTTTAGTTTATTTTGAATTACATGACATATTTATTTATGTTAAACGTGTTCCAGACATGCGTAAGGCCGTTTAAAATAGATTTGACGAATTTAACCCATGGTGACTGACTAGTTTCATTGTTTAACATTTCGTTGTAAATGACATTAATGTAAGAGGCTTGCTTGGATTCTAATATATGATGCCAGAATTTTACCTAATGGTACAAAACAAACAAAAATGGCCGTTTTCAACTACACGATTGAGTGCCTGCCTTTGAATGATAAAAATAGCCTAGCGAGAGCTTTGCTAAACATTGAATAACTAGGTTGTCTCTATTAGAAAGGAAGAATATCACGTTTCGATTTTCCATACATGCACACGCACGCACACGCACACGCACACGCACACACACACACACACACACACACACACACACACACACACACATAAAGATGATTTTGACTTGACTTTTTTGACTTGACTTGACACACACACACATACACACACGCACACGCACACGCACGCACACGCACACACAGAGAGAGAGAGAGAGAGAGAGAGAGAGAGAGAGAGAGAGAGAGAGAGAGAGAGAGAGAGAGAGAGAGAGAGAGAGAGAGAGAGAGAGAGAGAGAGAGAGAGAGAGAGAGAGAGAGAGAGAGAGAGAGTAGAACATCCCTGATGTGTGATTATCAAGCATGCATGAACTTGCTCTAATACTGAGAAGCTAGACAGGTTATCTTCCCATAATATGTAACGACTCACGTGGTTTTATGTTTCAGATGAGCACCCCTGTCCCCTTCGACGAGGTTGCAGAAGAGAGCTACTTTGATATTTATCAGTACGCCAACAAATCAGCTGTGCTGGGGTGTTGGATCACCTTTACCCTCATCTCCGGCCTCCTCAACGCCGCGGTCAGTGTGCTGACCATTCGCCGCCTGGTCAGCCTGCCCTCAGCCAGCACACATCGTCCACAACTGACCGTCATCCTGGCCAGCTGTCTGGTGTTCATCTTCAGCGATGCTGTTGTCGAGCCCATGGCCATGCACGTACATCGGGTGGGCTGGGAGGAAGTGGAGTCCACCTGGAGCTGTGACACCGTGACAGCCCTGCAGGTGATGTTTCCCATGGTCAGCACGGTGTCCACTCTGTTGGTCAGCGGCCTGGTGGTGGTGGAGGGTTTCAGGGTACAGTCCTTGGTGGCACTGTCTTCCAAAGTCCACACGATAGTGGCCATTGTGGTCATCGTTATGTCGCTGCTGTATGGACTGGTGGTCATCGTTCCTGTCTTCTTTTTCCGATTTTTGTACGACCATTCCCATCCTTGCTACCAGGATACACTCTCTGTGCATGCTGATTCGGACTCTTTTAGAGACCTGTACATCGCCGATATTCTCGTTCCTGACGTTCTCTTGTTCTGGAGCTGTCTTCTTCTCTTTATCGTCTACTTCATACGGCCTGCCAGCAACAAATTCCCAGTTGGTTCCACTCAGCTGGGGCTTTCTCCTGGATCAGGTCCCACCAATGCCGCCAACACTGACACCTCGGGGGGCAGAGACCAAGGTCCTCCAGTGACCCAGCAGCAGCCTGAAGGTACTGACTCAGCACATCGTGATCCATTCCCGTGGTACGTTCTCCTCACTGCAGCGACCAGCTTCCTTTTGTCATTTATGATCTTCCTTCAGGCCTATGCTGACCTGAGGATGACGCAAGGTGACAGATTCAGGTTGTGGTTCTCCGCGTGGCTGCTGGAGACTCTTAGGGGAGTGTTCCTGCCCTGCTGCTGGCTCATCAACAGGGAGGTCAGGGCAGGCGCCTACTGCGGGTCACCCACCCCTGGAAATACTGCCAGGATTCGTCAGCAAAGAGGAGAGAACATGATGGAACTAACAAGGTTCTGAGCTATCCCCGAGAGGCATCCAGGTGTGACTGTCAACTGTGTTCTAGCAGTGGAACAGGTTCTGAAGAAATTCTTCTTATTTTGTCCTCCTCCTCTTCGTTTCCTCTACCTTCTTACCCCCCTCCCCTTGTTCCTCCTCCTCCTCCTCCTCATTTTGTTCTTTTCCTCATTTTATTATTTTGTCCTTTTTTTCCACCCTCATAACCACTACTGTTTCTTTCGTACAATGTGATTCTCATACACTCTCTTGGTGATCATATGAACGCAGCTGTATGCTGCAGATCTTTCAGGCTGCTGTAGCTCTGCAGCTTTATGACCACAAGGTCAGGTCAGGTCAAGTCAGGTAGGACGACTAGGCCTCGCGGCCTCTCAAGCGTCCTTTCTCTTGATTGGGATTAAAAAATAATTCAGTTGGTAGGTATATTTTAAAATTCAGTTGGCACAGCTGTGACGGTTTTTAGTAGACTTATCCGTCATACTGGTATTTTAATTTACTAAGGTTTGGGTCTTTGTCCAGGAGGTTTTTAAATTTGTTAGTATCATGTGCAAGTTTTGTTTGAGCAGGAAGTGCGTTCCAATAGTTATAGTTCCTCTGGAAGGATACAAGGAAGGGGTCTGCCAGAATTGCTTTTGCTGTTTGTGTACGCACCATATTCTTCTTGCCGTCGTTATCAACATATGCCTTTAAGAACTATCACCATGTTTTTGCAGAAAGTTCACAACAACTGCGACACAAGCCATCGTCCGCATAAGGAGTGAAACGGAATTATTTTTGCGCACCACTTGACCACGCTAATCTTGGAAGCTTGTATTGTGCAAGTGGAGGATTTTGCTCATGAGACTGTATAAATATGTTTATGTTGATAAAGGGATAGCCTGAAACTAACAACTGAGTTTCTTCTTTAATAATAATAATAATAATAATAATAATAATAATGGGGACAGTTTATATAGCGCCCATCCTACGAAGTAGGCTACAGGGCGCTTTACACATAACAAAATAGAATAACAACATGAAACGGACCTCAGTAGCATGATCAGCAAGTGCAGATAACAATCAATAACAACAGCAACTACTACTAACTACTACTACTACTACTACTACTACTACTACTACTACTACTACTACTACTACTACTACTACTACTACTACTACTACTACTACTACTACTACTACTACTACTACTACTACTACTACTACTACTACTACTACTACTACTACTACTACTACTACTACTACTTACAAAAGGCCTAAAACAAGTTTGAAATGACACAAAAATGCAAACATAAAAGAAATTACATGTTTACATGAACATACATTACATATGAACCCTTTTGATATACACGCACAAGTCACAATGATACACACATACACACACACACACACACACACACACACACACACACACACACACACACACACACACACACACACACACACACCACACATACATACACACGCATACATAAACATATCGCACACACACGCGCACACACATACACAAGACACACAGACACAAACACACACACACAGGCCTGCAAACGCACGCACGCACGCACGCACGCACGCACGCGCGCACGCACGCACACACACACACACACACACACACACACACACACACACACACACACACACACACACACACACACACACACACACACACACCAAAATTAACCTGATGTTTTTGTGATTGAGTATAGGACAGTAATGTCTTTCATAACATTTGTGATCTCTATGACTTCATTGTTTACCTCTAAAGCGGGCGACAGACTATGTGACTGCCTCATGTGACTCGATCAGGTCGTGACGTTTCACCTCATTTGCATACCATCCTGCTTGATCAGTCTGACTCAGTCGGCCCAGTCAGTTGACAGGGCCGAATAGGGCGGGTTCTAAATTTCACTGATCGAGTCTGATCGAGTCAGATGGCTTGTGACCTCTTCTGTGCGGGAAAATCTTTTTGGTCAACGTCACGACCTGATCGAGTCATATGAGGCAGTCACATAGTCTGTCTCCAGCTTAAGAGGGACGGTATTCATGTCGAGATAGCATGAGACTTAGCATGATGCTAACTTAGAAGCTCTGCCAATGTCCTATAGGATTTAATAGGACTTTTGGAAGAGCTTCTAAGTTAGCATCATGCTAAGTCTCATGCTATCTCGACATGAATACCGTCCCAGAGGGATAAAATCTTTGGATTTCTTTTACGCGCAAATGTTAGGGCTGAGTTGAAAAATTTAGGGCGCGGTTTTATTCATTAATCATATCTGAACACTCCTGTGCCAATTAATGTTATCGGCACGATGTGCAAGTGCGTCACATTTGACCATTTCACTCAAACGTCACGTACCGTCTTAAACGGTCTCCCATCGGCGCATTTGTAATGCTGTGCGTGATATTTTCATATTGCATCAGCGTTCAGACACTGGGCTACGATATTATTAGCAGAGAAGGTGAGATTAGCGTCCAATCGGTCAGAGACCCTTATGGACGGTGTTCCTGAAGACGGCGAGGTCTTCCCGGGGATGGAAACGATGCAATGGCGATGAGGGAAGGTCGTGGAGGAAGGCGGGTCGTGGCAGGTGACTGCTCTGTTGTAGGGTTCATGCAGATAAAGGTCTGCATCTGGTGTTGTCGTTGGATGAAGGTTCCTCTGGTTACGATATTATTTCATCACAAAGTCTATAAATAACAAGTTAAGCACTGAAAACAGCGTTTGAAATTTTCGCGTTTCAGTTTCGCGTTTGTTTTGCCCTTGAGTTTAGATTGTAATCGCACATTAAAATTGATCAATAATAATTATTATTGCTTTACAATAGTTTATATCATAAGGTAAAAAATAATAATATGGTCACAATTGCTTAACTTCCAGCTTACAGAACTTCTTTTATGCTTTGCTGTTGGTTGTTAAGATGTGTTATAGATCACATGCTAATGCTTTATGCTATTATTTTGTTATTATTGAATTTGTATGTCTTGTTAAATCCGGTCTTCTGTTTGATCGTTATTGATCTTAAGAGGATGTTTAAATTAAACAAATGTAGTCTTTGCTTGTTTCTTACACAATAATGTATATACCAAACTATAACGTCATCCATTCACTGCCGTCATTGCTAAGTTTAGTGTGTTGTCACCTCGTCAAAGTCTTTTTAAAGACGAAAATTTGGTTTTATTCGCCGTGTATAGTGTTTATTTCACCTTCATGTGCTTGTGTGAGTGTAGCGTTTTGATGTTTTTTTAGTTCAATTATACAATAATGTATATACAAATCATGCTTGAAACAACCTTTGTAATAAGCAACAACAGCAAAAGAAACGAATGCATTGAGGGTGGTCACATTTTCCAGAAAGAGACTGCTATTTCTGTTCTTTTTTTATATATAAGAAGACGAATGTAAGACATGTTGGGACTTTACTATATAGTATAGCATCCAGAAGGGTAAAGTCATGCATATAGGTAAGAACAATCCCAAAGAAGAATATTTCATGGATCAAAATAATATAAACAAAATTGAAGAATGCGAGGAAGAAAAAGACTTAAGGATTACCTTTGATTCAACTCTAATATTTGATTCTCATATTCAAAAGATAGTTAATAAGGCAAATCAGATAATAGGACTAATAAAAAGATCTTTAAATTTTTTGCATAAACATATTTGTTCTACTATTTGATCGATCTTAGTTAGACCACATTTGGAATACGGTAATACATTTTGGTATCCTGTCCTGAACAGACAGTCATAAATAATAGAAAAAGTGCAGAGACGAGCGACTAAACTTGTTAAAGCATGTAAAAACAAGAACTACAAAGAAATATTAGAATTTCTTAATTTACCTTCTCTCAAGGGAAGAAGACTCAGAGGATATCATACAAGTATATACAATTATCAAAAATTCTGATGATATTGAATTCAGTGATTTCTTTGTCAAGAGAACAGTGGATAAAACAAGAAATAGTATAGACAAGTTGTTTTTAAGACGTTCAAATACTAACAAACAAAAATGATTCTTCTCTAACAGGATTGTTCAACATTGGAATAACTTACCAACTAACATCAAACAGGCACCTAATATTAACACTTTTAAAAATCTTCTGGACCAAGATCCTAATATGATAAGAGCTTTTAATTTTTGGGATGATTAAAAATGAAAGGCCATTCCAAATTTTTTGTCTAAATTAATTCAGACTAGTTTAGCTTAGGTTTGCGCAATCATTGTGAAACTTAATCAAATTAAACAATCAAGAAAGGGCGTAAAAGGGCCGAGAGGCCCACTGCTAGCCCTATTACACTACTACACTAATACACTATATATCATTCAAAGAAGGGTAGAGGAAGGAGAGGGGTAGGTGGACGGGGGGGGGGGGGGGGGGGGGGGAAGAGGGGGGAGGTATCAATCAATCAATCAATCAAATAATGTTATTGTCTTCAAAAACAAGATTTTATTCTTTGCTCGGCTTGCACATAAAATACATAATAAATAACCAAA
>CM065681.1:88064239-88069239 GCA_017654935.2 Phymorhynchus buccinoides
GAGAGAGAGAGAGAGAGAGAGAGAGAGAGAGAGAGAGAGAGAGAGAGAGAGAGAGAGAGAGAGAGAGAGAGAGAGAGAGAGAGAGAGAGAGAGAGAGAATATCACCGTCACTGCCATTACCATCATTACCATTACTATCACTATGATTAGTGTCATCATCATCATCATCATCATCATCATCATCATCATCATCATCATCATCATCATCATCATCATCATCATCATCATCATCATCATCATCGTGAAGCAAAACTAAGGACACTTCTTCAAACTTCGTTCTTCTAATTCTACGCATGCATACTCGTACGAAGATACACATAAAGGCCTACACACACACACACACACACACACACACACACACACACACACACACACACACACACACCACACACACACACACACACACACACACACACACACACACACACACACACACACACACACACACACACACACACAGACACACACACAGACACACACACACAGATACACACACACAGACACACACACAGACACACACACAGACACACACACACACAGACACACACACAGACACACACACACACAGACACACACACACACAGACACACACACACAGACACACACCCACACACCGCTGTGTCTGTGTCTGTGTGTGTGTGCGTGTGCGTGAATGAATGCGTGTTTTTTTTTGTGTTTTTTGTGTGTGTGTGTGTGTGTGTGTGTGTGTGTGTGTGTGTGTGTGTGTGTGTGTGTGTGTGTGTGTGTGTGTGTGTGTGTGTGTGTGTGTGTGTGTGTGTGTGTGTGTGTGTGTGTGTGTGTGTGTGTGTGTGTGTGTGTGTGTGTGTGTGTGTGTGTGTATGTGTGCTGTGTGTGTGTGTGTGTGTGTGTGTGTGTGTGTGTGTGTGTGTGTGTGTGTGTGTGTGTGTGTGTGTGTATGTATGTGTGTGTGTGTTAGTTCTTTAATTTAAGGTCTATTCACTGTAAGGTATAGAAAGAACGAACGGACACACACACACACACACACACACACACACACACACACACACACACACACACACACACACACACACACACACACACACACACACACATGCTTGCGCATGACAAAAAGAAACAGACAGACATAACAAATTACAGAGAGAAAAAACAACCCAGGCAGACAGACAGACAGACAGACAGACAGACAGACAGACAGACAGACAGATCGACGCAGACAGAGAAACAGAAAGAACCCACGACTAGTAGTGGTAGATATCCTTGAGGTAGCTTCATACAGGTTGACTTCATAGATCCTCTGGTCCGAACACTGGTAGTCGGCTAACAAGTCGTGGTATCTGTTTCGCACAACGTCCAGTGAAGACTCCCTCTACTATGCCAGTCCGGTTGTACCACACGTATCGAAGTAAAGAGTTATGGTTAAAAAAATACAAATTGAGATTTTATCACCCCCCGTGGGGATACCGGGGGTCTTTTGTATAAATAGTTCTCCCACCTTCTGGAAGTTCTGTGCTTGTAACTTCCTCTAAGCTATCACTCTCTTTGACTCTGCCCTTTCCCTTTGCTTACTGTCATCTACTATCTTTCTGCCTTACTGGTCCATTCTTCTGCCTTTCCCTTTGCTCACTGTCATCATATCTTTCTGCCTTACTGGTCCATTCTTCTGCCTTTTCCTTTGCTCACTGTCATCTACTATCTTTCTGCCTTACTGGTCCATTCTTCTGCCTTTCCCTTTGCTCACTGTCATCTACTATCTTTCTGCCTTACTGGTCCATTCTTCTGCCTTTCCCTTTGCTCACTGTCATCTACTATCTTTCTGCCTTACTGGTCCATTCTTCTGCCTTTCCCTTTGCTCACTGTCATCTACTATCTTTCTGCCTTACTGGTCCATTCTTCTGCCTTTCCCTTTGCTCACTGTCATCTACTATCTTTCTGCCTTACCTGGTCCATTCTCCTGCCTTTCCCTTTGCTCACTGTCATCTACTATCTTTCTGCCTTACCAGGTCCATTCTCCTGCCTTTGCCTTTTCCCTTTGCTCACTGTCATCTACTATCTTTCTGCCTTACCAGGTCCATTCTCCTGCCCCTTTTTTTCTTTCATTCAAGAAACACTTTCAAAACAGATTTCCTGCAGCCGAAGTCAGACTTTTACTGGGCCTAACTATTTCTTAGTTAGGCGCATAACGGCAGCATGACGCATCTACGTTCATAATTGACAGGAAGCTGTCTGAGCGATCAAAGAAGAAGAACACTTTTGCGAAAATTGCTATTTTGTACTTTAGTCACCACGTCAAATTTTCGCATTGAATTTATTAAAAAAAAAAAAAAAAAAAACCCAAAAAAACCCACCAGAGAAGCAACATTGTGACATTTTCGGGAAAAGGATAAGGTTACGATCAGACCAAGATGATTTTCATAAAACAGAGACGGATTTTGAAACTGAGGGCCGTAGACATTAAGGGGATTAGTAAAATACAAGATTGCTGAAAACTTTATTAAAAAACAAATCTGTTCGATTCCATCCTTGGTACTACATCTTACTCACCCTACTCTCACTGAAAACAAAGACCTTCCATAAGATCTTTGCTGAAAAGAAACGAAAACGAGGAAGCTCCAAAAATTCTGAAGGTCACAATCCACCCCCCCCCCCCCACCCCCCCCCCCCCCCCATTTCATTTCTTGATTCAACTTTATTGAAAATCTATTGCATTTACTAATGTCTTCCCAGCCCCCTTCTTCTTCTTCTTCGATCGCTCAGACAGGTTCCTGTCAATTATGAGCGCAGATGCGTCATACTGCCGTTATGCGCCTAAGTAAGCAATAATTAGGCCCAGCATGTCCGACGTCGGCTGGAGGAAATCTTTTTGAAAGTGTTTCTTAAAAAAACAAAGGCAGGAGAATGGACCGGTAAGGCAGTAAAGATAGTATAATTATAACAGCAAGCAAAGGGAAAAGGCAGAGTCAAAGAAACTGACAGTTTAGAGGAAGTTACAAGCACATAACTTCCAGAAGGTGGGGGAACCTTTTTTTGTTTTGGTGGGGGAACTGTTTATACAAAATACCCCCCGGTATCCCCACGGGTGTGGGGGGTGGGGGTGGGGTGGTTACTAATGTCTGAAAATGAGACTCTGGTTCGAGAGATGAGATCCAGCTGGCCAGTTCATTTGAACCGTATGTAGGACCTACGCGTGTAACAAAGGCACCGTGGTTATATCATGAATGGAGAGAAATTGAAACGTTATTGAAAGAAATCAGGGAAACGGGTTTCGTTCTTGGGGGGCAGGGAGCAAAGAGTCTACCAGATGTGAAATGATTGGTTAATGATTTTGTGAAATTGAGGGGCTGGTGTATAAGGGCTCGTATTATCAATAAGGGTTTCTTCGATTTTTGTTTGTTGAAGACTTAATTCCATTTGACGAATGTACAGACGGGTGGAGACGGGGCGCAGAGAGAGAGAGAGAGGGAGAGGGAGAGAGAGAGAGAGAGAGAGAGAGAGAGAGAGAGAGAGAGAGAGAGAGAGAGAGAGAGAGAGAGAGAGAGAGAGAGAGAGAGAGAGAGAGAGAGAGAGAGAGAGAGAGAGAGAGAGAGAGAGAGAGAGAGAGAGGGAGAGAGAGAGAGAAAAAGAAGAAGAAGAAGAAGAAGATGGTGACGACGAGATGACGACGACGACACAGAAGAAGAAGAAGAAGATGGTGACGACTACTACTACTACTACTACTACTACTACTACTACTACTACTACTACTACTACTACTACTACTACTACTACTACTACTACTACTACTACTACTACTACTACTACTACTGCTACTACTACTACTACTACTAATTTGCTATGTCCACCGACCCTTAGCTAAAATGCACACAAAGAGGATACTAATAAAAGTGAGAGAATCGGCGAACGTAGAAAATATATATTGACCGAGTTTCAATAAAGATAATAAATATTAGAAACAAAATAACAGCACCGAAATAATAGAAACCATTGAAGCCAAATCAATTTTCATTCAGTCAAATCCCAGCCGACGATGCAGGCTCTTGTCGAGACCATGACTCAAAAAATTAATAGGTGAAGACGGGGTAAAAAGCCCATGGGCGGGTAAGAAGCCCATGCCAATTATCTCATGAAATAAAGACAATTTCAGTCACATTTTGCCCATGAGACGAGTGTTAATGTTTAGCATTCGTCTCATGGGCAAATTTGATTTCCTTATTTCATGAGATAATTGGCATGGGCTTCTTACCCGCCCATGGGCTTATTACCCCGTCTTCACCCTAACAAAAACAGGGGAGACAACATTGGGAAAAGCAATTTAGTCATTCAAGAGTTATTTGGCTTGACCATGGCGTCACTTGTCACTGTCAGCCTACTTTGCCATTAGTAAAATGGAAAGGTTAAAAACAGCAAGGAAACAATAGCGTTATCCGATAGATACTCTTGAATATTTAGGAAAAAAACATCCTTAGTAGATTTTGTAAACAATTCCCTAGCTGTTACGAAGCAGCGAGAGAATGAAATAGAAACACCCGGAGGTGCTATGGGACCCAGAGATGCACCAGCCACGCCCGCCCCATCAACGCGAGAGCAACCCTGCCCCAGCCTTGGAAGTCCGTGTTGTGTTACTGGGGAGCAGGCACACACGGGACATTCCATTAAGTATACAAGGCACATAGCTACTCCCGGCTTGGTGACCATCGGATGCGATACAAAGGAGTCCTTGCGAAATGTCCCCATGGGTGTACCAGTCCGTTTTTCATGACTGCAGAGCCCACCGGCAAAAGACACCCACTCAGAAACCAGAACGCATCCAACAGCCCCCAAAAAGGACAGGCGAGGCCAGTGCATCCCTGACAAAGCCACAGGCTCTCGCCTTACGGACTTATATGCCTCAGAAGAGAGTCCCAGAAAGTGATCTTATTTGTTAGGTCTTTCCCTAGTCATCCCAAGAGGGAAATAAATAATGAAATAGAAACACCCGGAGGTGCTAATGGGACCCAGAGAGCCAGTGGCTTTGTCTGGAG
>CM065681.1:88084239-88096739 GCA_017654935.2 Phymorhynchus buccinoides
CCTAATCCTAACCCTATCCCTAACCCTAGAAAAAAGTGAAATTTGTCGTTCATGCTCAATGTCGCAAAATGCCGCAAATAGTCAGTCTTATAGCATAGCGAGCTATGAATTTTAACGAGCTACGAATTTTAACCCGACACCGCATACCGCTATTCCCACAATTCTGATATAAAATTGAATGGGAAAATGCAAAATACTTAGCTACCCACATACACTTTGTTACTACATACCTTTATTCCCTAGTCCCACGTTTTGTGGTAATAGCGGTATGTGGGTCAAATGCTATGTGGTACAAAATAATGGTGTGTGGGGATATTGGTATGGGACAGTGGGCTGCGTTATGCTTACATGCGGTGTGTTTTCGATATTTTACGCGATTCATTCTTTTATTTATTAATTTCATAGAGATGTATGGTGATGATACGTGAGCTAGTCGTTTAGAAATGTTTGTATAATGTGTATCTTGTTGCTGATAGAATGGTGAGGGAAAGTGTATTGAGCTGCTTAGCAAGATTATATTCATTATTATTATTATTGTTATTATTATTATTGTTATTATTATTATTATTATTATTATTATTATTATTATTATTATTATTATTATTATTTTTTATTATTATTATTATTGTTATTGTTTTTGTTATTATTATTATTATTATTATTATTATTATTATTATTATTATTATTATATTATTATTATTATGTGGTAAAAAAAGTATGCTTCCCGTGAATCAGACGTTATTCTACTTGTTGATGAATAATTGATTGTAAAGCGCTTTGGGCTCATTTGAGGTAAAGCGCTATATAAATATATTATATTATTATTATTATTATTATCATTATTATTATTATTATTATTATTATTATTATTATTATTATTCGCTCTTTTCAAAATACAATATTTAGAGTCATAGGAGTTGTTTTCTC
The DNA here is from genome assembly GCA_017654935.2 of Phymorhynchus buccinoides. Lineage (NCBI taxonomy): Eukaryota > Metazoa > Mollusca > Gastropoda > Neogastropoda > Raphitomidae > Phymorhynchus > Phymorhynchus buccinoides. Next base: position 88,085,167 of record CM065681.1, read on the forward strand.
TATGTACTTATACAAACCTCCCTATTTTGGGCATGCCGTAATAACAGTAAATACGGGGTACGTAATAGTAAAGTTCCAAATAAAAGCATGCTATGCTATGTTAAGGTCTCTGCACACGGTAACAATATTCACAAAATATCTCTATTTCCCCATGGCAACACAGTGTTATGCCACTCACAATATGACTTAAGCTCTGTATACACTATTCACGAGATATTTATGTTTCTCCATGGCAACACAGTGTTATGTCACTCACAATATGATTTAAGGTATGTGTACACGTTAACACTATTCACGAGATATTTCTATTTCCCCATGGCAACACAGTGTTGTTGTTGTTGGGGGTGGTGTTGTTGTCATACCCTGGCTTAAAGACTCCAGGGATCATCCCAACAGCCGAAGCGCTTGAACACTATGACACAAATGCAACAGCTAGGGATGAGAACATCACGCGCGTGACCGTTTTTGATTACCCCGCCACGTGGGTAGCCACACACCGACTTCGGGGGAGCAACACACTGATAGCCAACTCTTAATTACATATGACTTACAGCTCACTGTGTTGCCATGGGGAAATATAAATATCTTGTGAATAGTGTTAACGTGTACACAGACCTTAACAACTCACTGTGTTGCCATGGGAGAATAGTGGTATTTTGTGAATAGTGTTGACTAGTTGTACATAGACCATTATGGTTTTAATCATAATAAAAAAAAGAAAATCCGTCATGTTTATTTTGGCTAGTCAGTGCACGCTTGCATATGCAACAACATATCAGAGAGAAAAAATGAAAACACCATTTTTAAATGTCACTGAAAGGCATCAAATAAGGGTCTGGTATCCAGTGACCTTATGTTCTTCACCTTGGGAGGTAAGGATAGGCCCTATTTTATGCACGTCACAGAGGATTCCCCAATATTTTTCGGATGAAATCTTTTTTTCTACCCAGGTAAGTTTAATGGAATGTTTTGGCTGAAAAATGGCTGGCGTTGAAAGGATTTCAAAACGGGACCAAGAACATATATATTATAAAGATATTAAAAAAAGCGAACTGATACATCTAAGCAAAAACTGTGAGCACACTGTCTGAAAACAAAGTATGAGTTATAAGGGCCTGACACGCTACATACGATTCGCGGTCAATGCGATGCGATTGTGACGATGCGAGTAATGCATGATTCATGTGAAATACTTCCGTCTAAAAGTAATTCTACTACTTTCGCTCTGTATACTCAATTAGACACAATGCATGAATTTCACGTGAATCAAGCATGACTCGCATCGTCACAGTCGCATCGCATTGACAGCGAATCGTATGTAGTGTGGCAGGCCCTTTAGCAAGAACAAAAAAAATAAAGTAATTAAAAAAATGTTAAATAGAAATAAGGCTTAAAGGGGCATATAGACAGCTTAACCAAATACACTGTCTCCCCCCCCCCCTCTCTCTCTCTCTGTATGTCTGTGCGTGTGTCTTTGTGTGAATGCGCGCGTGTGTGTATGTTGTGTGTGTGTGTGTGTGTGTGTGTGTGTGTGTGTGTGTGTGTGTGTGTGCGTGTGTGTGTGCGTGTGCGTGCGTGTGCGTGCGTGCGTGTGTGTGTGTGCGCGTGTGCGTGTGCGTGCGTGAATGTGTACAAACAGGTGAGTGTATGTGCGTGGCATGCTGTTTTTTTAGAGAGAGAGAGAGAGACGAGAGAGAGAGAGAGAGAGAGAGAGAGAGAGAGAGAGAGAGAGAGAGAGAGAGACGAGAGAGAGAGAGAGAGAGAGAGAGAGAGAGAGAGAGAGAGAGAGAGATCTTACTCGTTTGGTTCTTGTCTGCTATGTAACAAAGCTGACTGTATTTATAAGAATATAATTTTTAGTTGCTTAGCAATATTATGAGCTATATAGGCGTTATTCATAATTATTATTATTATTATTATTATTATTATTATTATTATTATTATTATTATCTCTGATCATACAGAACACGTACACACCCCCCCCCCCCCCTTCCTTTCATCTCACCATCATCTTGATGTTAAGTCGAACCCAATACATGTCTTTACATAACACACCAGACCTCCGGATATACTTACTGCAAAGGGGTTAATATCTTGCATGAAACCTTGTATATAATCTTCACAAACAAAAGAAAGTACATGGCATCTAAGCCATACAGAAACAAAACCTGGGATTTTCAATACCCCCCACCTTGCTTAAAAGAAAAGTCAGAAAGAAAAAAGAAATGCTTACAAACAAGACACCATGATATTATATATATATATATATATATATCACCGTGGTTTCTTTTTGGGTTGGTCTCGTGTAGCAGACGTATCAGAATAATGTCCACAGAAGCCAGACACCCGTATTGATTACCTACAGATTACCCTTATTAGTCGTCTTGCTTTCAGGGATTGGCATGCCTTTCTTCTTTTCATTTGTTGTTGTTCTACTGTTCTTGTAGACAAACGTACCATGGCCACTGCCACTAGGGTTATTAACGCCATTGACGGCAAGAGTTAAGCCCTTGTTGGTCAGCATCCAAACGGGCATTCACTCTTGCAAAAGGCAGCCATTCAATGGCCTCAAATAGGGTTATTGGCGAGAGTTATGGCCTTGTTAGGCGGGTACTGAAACATCTCCCCCCACCCACTAAGGGCATTCACTCTTGCAAAATGTGTTCTTTGCAGTGGCCATCGTGAAATTGGGATTCAGGCGAAATCAAATACTTTTATCAATGGAGAGTAAGGTTGCAACAAAATAATAATTATGAAGGTCCAAGGTTGATTTTGTTTAATTATGATTATTGTTTTAAAAATGCCCTGCGGATCGACACCGTTAAGATCTAAAGCCGTTAAGATGTAAACACCTGTCAGTTTTATGTAAAACCTAAATCAAATTTAACACCGGGTTCTAGTCGCATGTTGTTATCAAAACGAACGCTGCCATCTTTTGTACGTTTGTATCTGTAAATATGTATTTACATAATTATATAGTAAGAAAGAAAGAAAGAAAAGTAATATATATATCAGGCATGAGAATGTTCAGCTTTTAAGCAAAATTCAGCTTTTTTGATGGCCCAAGAGAACAGTTTTTAGATTAAAAAAACCCAACAACAGCTGAGTACGAATTACTTCATATGAATGAATGCAAAATGAACTAAATATATCTGTTCTATTTCTAATGGTGCTTTTAAGGCTTAGATCACACACAAAAAGCTTCAGCTTCAGAAGGCTTTATCCCCTGACACACGCTTTTTAGCTTTTTCACGATTCCTCATTCCTATGACTGAGATAACATATATATATGTAAACAATGCAACAATAAATATATCAACAAACAATAAACAAATCGTGTCTTTAGCTTTAACATATTGGTTTTAATTTAGAAGAAACATTTTTTTCATTAAATAGGGTTTAATCGTCACTTCATTTTTCATAATTGTATTGACTTATCCTACATTTTCACTTTTTATAGAGAGAGGAGAGAGGGTAGGGAGAGGGTGATGTGTGTGTGTGTGTGTGTGTGTGTGTGTGTGTGTGTGTGGGGGGGGGGGGGGGGGTAGTGTTGACAAGGCAATGATAAAGTTTAAGGATACGTAATTATAGTTGGCTTAGTTTCTATGGAATGTCATCGTTCTACGTCATAAGTCTTTTTTACGTGGTGTTTCTACCTTTGTCAGTTCTGTACCTTGAAAAAGAGGGGTTACCCCCTCGAAAGCTTGGAATAAAATTGGAACTAACGAAGGATTTGTTGTGTTTTTTTCCTTCAGATATGTATATATATATATATATATATATTATATAATAGGACTGAAAAGTTAGTGCATTTGAAATGCAGAATAGTTTGCTTTGATAAAGCTTTTCTGTGTCCAATGTCTTTATTTGTGAGCACGGAACATTACTCAAAGTTAACGTTAACTGGTTTTGTTTCTGAGGTTCACAAATAAAGACATTGGACACAGAAAAGCTTTATCAAAGCAAACTATATTATATTATATATATATATATATATATATATATATATATATTATATATATATTATATATATATATATTATATATATATATTATATTATTTGTTGTTGGCAAATTGTAATCATTGTCCAGAAAGACTGGGGAACACAGTCTCTGTATGTGCTCGGGCGACAGTCAATGCTTTTGCAATTTTAGTATCTTCGTCTCTCATGAGCACCCTTGTTTGTTCCACTTCTCTTGGTTTTAGAAAAGAGAAGGTTCATTTTTTGGGTCTTCGTTTCATGTTGTCGCTGTCTTCAAATCGACTTTCTTCTAGTGCCCTTCTTTAAAACCCACAACCTAGGGCTACATACACGAACTATGTGGACATGTTCATCAGTGTTAATGACATAGTTATTATCATGTAGCCTTTTGAATCCCAGAAACAGTTCTGATGATTGACAGAAAAAACAAAACACACACAACCCCCAAACATAGTTATATTGAATCGAATGGTGTTGTGTTGTTTTGTATTGTATTGTATTGTGTTGTGTTGTGTTGTGTTGTGTTGTTGTATTGTATTGTATTGTATTGTGTTGTTTTGTGTTGTGTTGTGTTGTGTTGTATTGTGTTGTGTTGTATTGTGTTGTATTGTGTTGTGTTGTGTTTGTTGTGTTGTGTTGTGTTGTGTTGTGTTGTATTGTATTGTATTGTATTGTGTTGTGTTGTTTTGTGTTGTGTTGTATTGTATTGTGCTGTGTTGTATTGTGTTTGTTGTTGTATTGTATTTGTTGTTGTGTTGTGTTTGCGGTGTTGTGTTGTGTATTGTATTGTATTGTATTGTTGTGTTGTATTGTGTATTGTATATGTGTATTGTATTGTGTTTTGTGTTGTGCGGTGTTGTGTTGCATTGTATTTATATTGTATTGTATTGTCCTGTGTTGTATTGTGTTGTGTTGTATAGTGTCGTATTGTATTGTGTTTTGTTTTGTTGTGCTGTGTTATGTTGTGTTGTGTTGTATTGTGGTGTGTTGTATTGTGTTGTGTTGTATTGTGTTGTGTTGTATTGTGTTGTGTTGTATTGCGTTGTGCTGTATTGTGTTGTGTTGCATTGTAATGTATTGTATTGTACTGTATTGTATTGTATTGTGTTGTATTGTATTGTATTGTGATGTTTGTGTTGTATTGTTGTGTTGTGATGTGTTGTGTTGTATTGTACTGTATCCATATTGTAGTGTGTGTGATGTGTTGTATTGTGTTGTATTGTGTTGTGTTGCATTGAAAATGGATGGCGCGCCTCTGGCTGCGACGCGCTCTCCAGGTGGGAGCAACCCGAATTTCACAGAGACGCCTCTGTGACTACAAAGTACCAAATACCAAAATACCAAATACCAGTATTGTATTTGGTATTTGTATTGCGTTGTGTTCACAGAAAATCAACAACATAGGTTAACAAACCCGAGTATTGTTGAATACGAGGGCTTTTTCCCTCTGAACTCTTCTACCACTAAATGTCTTCTTTATCGTCTCCAAAAAATCTGGAGTGGATCATTTGATTTCTCAGCGAGACAAAAACTATCGATAATGCGATCAGAAAACCACGCGTATTCACTATCCTCTTTTGCATTTGTTAAACGTCTAAAAAACCCACCAAAAACCCCCACTTACTTCCAGTGATGACCATTACAACTGTCATATTAATGATAACATATTACATAACAGCTTCATCCCTAAAAGCAGCATAGGCTGGACGTTTTAGGTTTGGGCTGAGGAGGGAAAGAACAACACTTGAAAACCTTTCCACATTATCCTGAGAATTATTTTACATCCATTAACGCTTTTTTTTTCTTGAAGTGAAAATGAACGAACAGAAAACAGTTTTACTGCAAATGGGGAAAAGACCATACAAAACTGCTGTATTCAGGAGATAAACATTTTTGCTGGTATTTAGTTTCGGGTGGCTTCTTCTTTAATAGAAACAAGGAAATGGTAAAATAAGAATAAACAAATGCATAAATGTTATTATCGCATAGAACAATCAGCATACCGTGACAAGGTAAAATATGATATAAAAGATGGAATTTGCGCCGCTTATTAGATTATAAATTTCCACTTCAAGCCTTTGAGAGAGAATATAAAAAAACGCGCAAAGCAATTCGCAGGCAATAAATCTTTCATGAATAAGGAATAGGGAAAGAACCAAAAGCACACAAAGTACAAAACAAACAAATATGTTGATAGCTTTGTAGATTTAATAACAATGATTTTACATGTTCAAACGCATATTAATATTATACTACCGTTCTTGATGTTTTACTCGCAACAATGTCGCCTATGACGTTTGTATATCACCTTCATTTTGAAACAGACAGATTGAAGTTTGCTAATTTCAAATGGTTGGGGTTTGATTCTTTTGTAAGTTCGGGATTTTCTTGTTGTTTGTTTTAGTACAGCCCGCAGCAGTGAACATAATCTTGTCAAAAGAAGGATGCTTTGAAAACATGACAAATACAAGAAAATGGTTGACCATTTCTGTTTGTAAGAAAGGTTGTGGCTATAATGTATTTTATGTTATGTACTCTACTTTATCTTATCCCTTTTTATGTACTGGTGCATGATTAGAGGAAATAATCGTATTTTATTTAACATATCCTATGACGTTTTGTGTGCTGATGTATTTAATTAATATGTACTTAAATGTTTGTGGTTTTTATGCTGTGCCACAAAATAATTTCTCATGTATGAGATAATAAAGTATAAGTAGTCTTGTGTCTTGAGCCTTGGTCTACTCAAAATTTAAACAATTATCAGATACATGGTCATCTTGAACTAACCGTTGGTGAAGATGAATACGAAATTTTAAAGGAATTACAGCAGGCGTGAGAAGGCCTTTGTGTGCCACACAGATACATGAGCTTTAAAAAACATGTTAGACTGGCAAATATAGTCTAGCGAAAAAGTTGTGAATGTTATTCAAGTACAGTTTAATTGTGTACAAAAACACAACCTGTTTTGCTCCATTAAATTGGACGGCATGAGACAGTGATAGGACCATAAAAGAAATAGGACTACATCAGATCCAACTATTTGATATTTGTTATTTATCAAATACCAAATCACTGAGACAGTGAGAGGACCATAACAGAAATAGGACTACATCAGATCCAGCTATACAGCTTTGAGGTTAAATACATATTTATAATGTCAGAAACAGCAGCAGAAGACCGTCCTATTTGGCTAAGGAGTACCACGAACAGCATATTCTTGTAGAGAAAACATTGAACTCTGTATGGGCATATAATAAGTCAGACATAATCATCAGCGCATGCAGATGACTGTAACCTAGCTTGAGGCAGTATCTTCAGTGGCGCTATCTTTAATACCTGCATTGGAGTAAACATACTAAAACCAATAGTGATCTTTCAGTGCTGTGTCTTGATAGATACGAGGTCTTTCACAGACTCGATATAATTTATAATAAAAAAGGGTTTAGCATCAGAGTACTGAGTAGACCTTTATACTGTCAGAAAATGCACTACTCCCATTGTACTGGCTCTGAAACGTTTACTTTGCCACCGCAAAAATAATCTAATATGATTAATGGACAAAACGTATGTAGCATTGAAAACAATAAAACAAACAAAAAACAACATCGAGTACCCTTACGAGTTTTGAAAAACACACACACCATTTTGTGGATATGGAACACATAACATAGGAATAACATGTCCCGGTATTTGCTTTCTTAAACTGAAAATGATTAAGGAAAGAAAATATTAAGAACACATTCTGGTATAAATCTCTAAGAAAAACTAATCTGCTGACCATATCTGTTTCTTTTTTCTCTCAATGCAGAGAAACTTGATGGCGAGCTGGACATCAAAGAGTCTTCAGAGAAGTTCAGAATTATTAGTTAGATAGAATTATTAGTTAGATTAGCGCAGAAATCATCAAGAAATTACGAGTTGACCGAACCCTCAGACAAATGTAGACATTCACTAGATGCCTATAACATCTTCCAGAAACAAGTTTTGAGCAGGAACACACTGTGTGTGTGTGTGTGTGTGTGTGTGTGTGTGTGTGTGTGTGTGTGTGTGCACGTGCGCGCGCGCGTGTGCGTGTGTTGGTATATATGTGTATGCACACGTGCATGTGTGTGTGTTGGTGTATGTGTAGGTGTGTGTCTGAGAGCAAGAGATAATCTGAGGGAGAGATCTTTTTTTTACATGATTATAGAAGCTGATTTTGCTACCATATATTTGTTGTCTTCTCTTATGTAGGCTGTCCATCCATGTGCATGCTTTCGTTGTTGTTGGATCGTGTGTTGTGCAAAACCAAAACTATTTCCTTTGTACACTGATGCATTGGCTAATAAAGAATCTTGAATCACCTAACTCGTCAATTAGTTGATCAGTCGGCTTTAATGCTCTATTCTATCTTTTTAAAAAGCATTACGTTGTCGATTGTATCAAATAGATTCTTTTGTTATATGTTCCTTCCTTTCAGTTAATATACATTTGCAACGCAACATGTTAGCAAAGTGGTTTCTCGGTAGAAATAAAACTGAAGAGATACCACCAAACAAACGTTGATAACCACAAATGAAGTAAAATTGTGCAACTTCAATCAACAAACCTCGAAGTAGAATAAGGATGTGAATGGTTAACTTTGAAACATGGCTTCCACATGCAGAAACGAACAGAATGATATTGACTAAATGAAGTTTACGATTTAAAAATGCAATAGAAGTTCAACAAAATGATAAAAACAGTTTTAATCTTCCCCCCTGATTTTCTTATAGAAAATGCATTCAGACAAATAATAAAAACATAAACATATATTTGTTTTAAAAAGGACACTTCTAACAGTCCATTCCTTTCTCCCAATAGAATATACTTTGATCAGACTTGTCAATATGATCAGATTGCTTATTTAAAGAGAACGTAACTACAGTCATTATAATGTAAATGCGTTGCAGCTAAAGCTGCTCTTGTCACAGACGCCCCTGATAAGTAGAAATCGTCCTTTAGGAACACTAAAGCAAGTTGCTGACATTATATGGCCAAAACCTTTGAAAAAGGGGGAAATCAGAAATAAAAATAACCAAACATAAAGCAGTTAACAATCTGGAAATGAAATCTGACCAACAACATCATCATCATCATCATCATCATCATCATCAACATCATCATCATCATCATCATCAACAACAACATGAACAACAACTACTGAAATTAAAAAAACACAAAAAAACGTCCAAACGCAGGAGGTGGGATGTAAAACAATCGTTGCTAAGAACACGCCACAACCAGTCTGCAAACAACTCCCCAGTCCTGGAAAATCACAGCAAAGCTTGTTTGCTCAGATCTTGCTTTGCTCTGTCCTTTCAGACGTCCTCATCTCCCTCCTGCTTTGGTTCGCTACCAACCATGTCGCTGGCAACGTCGTCTAACTGCCGTTTCCCCACCAGGCCATTGGCGATGTCATCGAATGATCGTTTGCCCACAAGACCATTGGCTAAATCCCCGAAATGCCTTTTGCCCACAAGACCATTGGCTAAATCTCCAAAATGCCTTTTACCTACAAGACCGCTGGCGATATAATCAAATCGCTTGCCCACGAGTCCGTTGGCAATATCGTCAAACTGTCGTTTGCCCACAAGCCCATTGGCTAAATCTCCGAAAGGCCTTTTGCCTACAAGCCCATTGGCTAAATCTCCGAATTGCCTTTTGCCTACAAGACCATTGGCTAAATCCCCGAAAGGCCTTTTGCCTACAAGACCATTGGCTAAATCCCCGAAATGCCTTTTGCCCACAAGCCCATTGGCTAAATCTCCGAAATGCCTTTTGCCCACAAGCCCATTGGCTAAATCTCCGAAATGCCTTTTGCCCACAAGACCATTGGCTAAATCTCCGAAATGCCTTTTGCCTACAAGCCCATTGGCTAAATCACCGAAATGCCTTTTGCCCACAAGCCCATTGGCTAAATCCCCGAAATGCCTTTTGCCCACAAGCCCATTGGCTAAATCTCCGAAATGCCTTTTGCCCACAAGCCCATTGGCTAAATCTCCGAATTGCCTTTTGCCTACAAGCCCATTGGCTAAATCTCCGAATTGCCTTTTGCCTACAAGCCCATTGGCTAAATCTCCGAAAGCCCTTTTGCCTACAAGACCATTGGCTAAATCTCCGAAATGCCTTTTGCCCACAAGCCCATTGGCTAAATCTCCAAAATGCCTTTTGCCCACAAGACCATTGGCTAAATCTCCGAAAGGCCTTTTGCCCACAAGCCCATTGGCTAAATCTCCGAATTGCCTTTTGCCTACAAGCCCATTGGCTAAATCTCCGAATTGCCTTTTGCCTACAAGACCATTGGCTAAATCCCCGAAAGGCCTTTTGCCTACAAGACCATTGGCTAAATCCCCGAAAGGCCTTTTGCCTACAAGACCATTGGCTAAATCCCCGAAATGCCTTTTGCCCACAAGCCCATTGGCTAAATCTCCGAAAGGCCTTTTGCCTACAAGACCATTGGCTAAATCTCCGAAAGGCCTTTTGCCTACAAGACCATTGGCAATATCATCAAAACGCTTGCCCACAAGCCCATTGGCTAAATCTCCGAAATACCTTTTGCCCACAAGCCCACTAGCGATATCATCAAACTGCCTTTTGCCCACAAGCCCATTGGCTAAATCACCAAAAGACCGTTTCCCTACAAGCCCATTAGCGATATCATCAAACTGTCGTTTCCCTATAAGTCCAGTAGCCAAATCCCCGAAAGGCCTTTTCCCAACTAGACCACTGGCAATATCGTCCAGACGACGATGGACGGCAATTCGTCCTCCGTGACTCCTCCTGCCCACCAGTCCGCTAGCGATCTCGTGCAGTCTCTTCATGACCAAATGATCGGAACCATCAGCCGGAGCGCGCTTTCCCACCAGCCCGCTGGCCAGTTCTCCGAAGGGCCGTTTCTGCGAGAAGCGGTAGTAGGCTGAGCGGTCTCCCCAGAAGTTGGCCCGTTTCCCCACCAGGCCGCTGGCTAACTCGTCGAAAGATCGCTTTTCTCGGCTCTCCGGCTTGGCTTCCGCTGTTTCCGAGGCTTGGTCCGAATCTGCTGAGATGGTTCTGGCGGCCGTTTGCGAGAGGCTGTAAGCAGAAAGAGAACGAGACTACTTAGAAGGAATGACACTGTATCTCTGCTACGTAATACGAATGGAGATACTTCCGTTGTTGCTCAGAGTAGACAAGTCACTGTCACTCGCTTGGTCTTTTGTTTCGGGGACAGGGGCAATGGATGGATGCCTCGTGCCTCCATGCGGGGAGCTGGACGACCCCGCCCTTACACGAGTCTCTCCACGTGGGGATACCGGGGGGAGTCTTTCGTACAAATAGTTCCCTCAACTTCTGGAGGTTCTGTGCTTGTAGCTTCCTGTAGTCTGTCATTCTTTTTTTTATTCTGCCTTAGCCTTTTGCATGCTGTCATCTACTATCTTTCTGACTTATTGGTCCATTCTCCTACTTTTTAAAAAACATTTCCAAATAATTTTATCCTTTGAGTTCCTCCGAAATCGGAATGTGTTGGCTGTATGCAGCGGAGAGATAAGTGAAAACTGAAATCCGGATACATACGTACCTTATCCAT
>CM065681.1:88099239-88104239 GCA_017654935.2 Phymorhynchus buccinoides
GAGGGAGAAAAGGTTGGAGGGAGGGAGACGAGGCGATATTATAATTATGCCCCTTCTTGAACATGAAGAGCATGCTGCCAGAGAGAGAGAGAGAGAGAGAGAGAGAGAGAGAGAGAGAGAGAGAGAGAGAGAGAGAGAGAGAGAGAGAGAGAGAGAGAGAGAGAGAGAGAGAGAGAGAGAGAGAGAGAGAGAGAGAGAGAGAGAGAGAGAGCATGTCTCTTCCAGACTGTGTCAAAGAACACTAGTTCCGTCTGTGTGCTGTCTCTAGCAGAAGGTCCAACAGAAGAACAAACCGTGTGTGCTTGGAACCGATTTTCACGTCACATACGTGTTGGTGTTGTGTGTGATGTTGTTTCCTTTTCCCTGAACGCTTGGGTTTGGGCAATTTCACTATGTAACTGTAGAGTGTGGACGAAGAAAAGGGACCTAAAAAGAACATTATTTTTGATGATGTTTCTTAGAAACTAAATTTTCAGCTGGCCAAAAAAATCTAAACTAGCGAAGCTATTCAAATTATATTTTCTGTATCCTTATAATAATAATAATAATAATAATAATAATAATAATAATAATAATAATAATAATGATTTTTTATATAGCGCAACACCTCTCAGTTAAACTGGAGCTCTTTGCGCTTTACAAATGATTCAAAGACGATACATAAATAACGACCACTAAAGTAATACACAAAAGCTACAATAAATACTAGCATTAATACAGTACATCCGTAGGCATAAACACATATTATATAAACATCAAATATAGCAAATTAATTATATTCACACGCAGACAAACAAGGATCAACACATTAGTACATTAATATTGAATTGAAGAAATAATTAAACATCAAAACCTAATATTTTCTTCACACAGAAATACGCACGCACGCGTGTGCGCACCTCCCCCTCCCCACACGCACCACCACCACCACCAAAAACCACCCACCACAATACATCTACATAAGGCGTGCAGACAAACAAGCATCAATACAAATAGTACATTAACATACATTGGGAAATCAGTAAATATCACATTACCTATTCAAACTCCTTTTAATCCTGCTTTCACACAGCACACACGCGCTAGCTCGCAACACACACACACACACACACGCGCACGCATGCAAGCAAGCACACACGTACCCACACCACTCAGCCACACACAGACGCCCGCGTGCACACACGCAAAAATCCATTATCAGGAATGTGAGCTCGATATTCTGAAACAAAAATCTCAATTTATGCAAAACTTCCATCATGTCTAGCTAGTTTTTAAACCCTTTCAACCATTTAATTGAATGGCTGCGACAGGCACGATTGACACAGGCACGATTGAGCATGGGGGTAATTGAAATAGGCGCAAGTGAGACGCCCCGATTAGAGACAACTGCCATGGTATGGCCCACACGAAGTAATTCAGCCACTGAAAGCCTTCCCAGGCTACTGATAGCCACCACCTGTTACAAATCCGGCTCTCGAGGAACAACGAACCGGTGTGTGTGTGTGTGCGTGCGTGTGTGTGCGTGTGTGTGTGTGTGTGTGCGTGTGCGTGTGTGTGTGTGTGTGTGATAGATAAATGAGAGAGAGAAGAAACAGGGAGAGCGTGTGCGAGAAAGAGAGAGAGAGAGAGAGAGAGAGAGAGAGAGAGAGAGAGAGAGAGAGAGAGAGAGAGAGAGAGAGAGAGAGAGAGAGAGAGAGAGAGAGAGAGAGAGAGAGAGAGAGAGAGAGAGAGAGAGAGAGAGAGAGAGAGAGAGAGAGACAAACAAACAGACTGAAATATAGAATATGTGTTGTAATTGAATCACCCCCCACCCCACCCGTCAACACCCCCCCCCCCCCCACTTCGAAAACAAACAAACAAACAAACAAACAAACAAACCCCAAACTAAGAAACATCCATTGGATACTGTCTGATTTGATGGTCCCTAATGATACAGTGGTGTGAAAGGGCCAGATGTGTGTGTGTGTGGTGTGTGGGGGGGGGGGGGGGGGGGGGGGGGGTTGCAGGGGGAGGTGGGAGAGGGCACGGAGAGGGGGGGGGGGGAGAAATCCAAGGCAATGCAGTCTGAGTGGGTGCTTAGCTCCTATCCTTGATGGTCTCATTACACGTTGCTAGTATTCGCTCTTTTCCCCCCATGGCAACACAGTGATAGCCACTCATAAAGGTCTCTGTACACGTGAGCGTTTTTCATTAATTACCCATGGCAACACAGTGATAGCCACTCATAAAGGTCCCTGTACACGTGAGCGTTTTTCACTCTTTCCCCATATCAACACAGTGATAGCCACTCATAAAGGTCTCTGCACACGTGAGCGTTTTTCATTCTTTCCCCATGGCAACACAGTGATAGCCACTCATAAAGGTCTCTGTACACGTGAGCGTTTTTCATTAATTACCCATGGCAACACAGTGATAGCCACTCATAAAGGTCTCTGTACACGCTAACCTTTTTTCACTCTTTCCCCAATAAGGCTGCACAGCGACAAGGCCAGTCATAGTAATATGACATGACTTGCATATCACTGGTGCTGCTATGGTGAAACAGTGAAAAAACGTTCACGTGTACAGAAACATTAAAGACACCCCCCCCCCCCCCCCCTCATTCACATTCCCTCTTATGCTAGGAAGATTTCGTAAGATTTCTTCCCAGCGATAAGAGGGAAAACACGTGAAAACCGTGATTTTGACACGTGACGTGGTGGGTCTTTAAGATGATTACTGACTTGCATATCACTGCATTGCCATGGGGAAAGAGCGAGAAATGTTCACGTGTACAGAGACCTTAACCTGAGACTGCACTAGGACTAAGAACGATGCAAACACGGCATTTAAAAAAAAAAAAGTTCCCGAGCTTCAGCGAGGCGGGGAACTGTTGTTTTCGCTTGGTCTGTCCGTCCGTCCGTCCGTGCGTGCGTGCGTGCGTCCGCCCGCAGGAATAAGGGCCTGTGCACATTATAGATCGAGCCATATGCAGTGTGGCATTGCCTCGGCTTTTATTGCTGAGGCCCTGGAGAAAAAGAAGAAGAAGAAGAGGAAGAAGAAGAAGAAGAAGAAGAAGAAGAAGAAGAAGAAGAAGAAGAAGAAGAAGAAGAAGAAGAAGAAGAAGAAGAAGAAGAAGAAGAAGAAGAAGAAGAAGAAGAAGAAGAAGAAGAAGGAGAAGGAGAAGAAAGAAGAAGAAGAAGAAGAAGAAGAAGAAGAAGAAGAAGAAGAAGAAGAAGAAGGAGAAGAGAAGAAGGAAGAAGAAGAAGAAGAAGAAGAAGAAGAAGAAGGAGAAAGGAGAGAAGAAGAAGAAGAAGAAGAAGAGGAAGAAGAAGGAGAAGAAGAAGAAGAAGAAGGAGAAGGAGAAGAAGAAGAAGAAGAAGAAGAAGAAGAAGAAGAAGAAGAAGAAGAAGAAGAAGAAGAAGAGAGGAGAAGGAGAAGAAGAAGAAGAAGGAGAAGGAGAAGAAGAAGAAGAAGAAGAAGAAGAAGAAGAAGAAGAAGAAGAACAACAAGAACAAGAACAACAAGAACAACAAGAACAAAGTTGTATTTATCTACTTATTAATTGATATGTCATTTATTTGTGATAACGCTCGCTGTCCCAAAAAACATCCAGACATGAGACTGTCATCAGAAGAAGAAGACACCAGTTATAGATTGGAATGTCGACCATGCTGGGATGCACTCTTGCACCAGATGGTGATTCCACAATCATCAAGAGACATGCACGATTGCGAAAGTACACCTCCACAGGTTGTACCCAAACATGGTCGATCGCCAGAGGCAGAAGGCTTTTCTGGGCGTTTCTAGAATGTAGTTGTCACCCATTGACTGCCAGAAACCCCCCTCAAAAAAAAAACAACAACCCAAAAATGTGTCCAATGTAGGGGAAGACGGGGTAAAAAGCGCACGGGCGGGTAAGAAGCCCACCCCAATTATCGCATGAAATAAAGAAAATTTCAGTCAAATTTGCCCATGAGACGAATGCTAGACATTAACGCTCGTCTCATGGGCAAAATGAGACTGAAATTTGCTTCATTTCATGAGATAATTGGGGTGAGCTTCTTACCCGCCCATGCGCTTTTTACCCCGTCTTCCCCTAATAGAGAACTGGTAAAAATCAATCTTGCAAAATGGTCTGGGAATAAAACTCTCCTGACAGTTTAGAAGCAAATAAATTGGTTCTAAAGTTATCCCCCTTCGTCTGATGATGTCACCAGTGACGTCATCAAGCCCGTACGTGATACGCTATATGGCAGTCAAGGGATTAACCCTTTCACCGCCAGCCATTTTCAGCCCCCAAATACCATTAAACTTAACTGGGTAGAGAATTTGTTTTTATCTGCAATATTGGGAATTCCTCTTTCACATGTAGAACACAACAATTAAGAAGCTAGGGTCTTTGGATAACAGGTCCTCATTTTGATGCCTTTTATAAATTAGTGACACAAATGCGACATTGGCAGTGAAAGGGTTAAAAGCATGGAGTAAGATATTGCTTGCACCCCCCCCCCCCCCCACCTGATCTCCAAACTCTCGAAGTGCACTGACGTACTGCATTACAAAAACAACAACCTTAAGCATGTCTTTGCTTGTCAGGTGACAGTTCACATTTATTGTTTCAGTATGTATCATTCTTGACATTACTATTGTTTTTAATATGCATTTAATTGCGTGACATTTTGGTTCATGAAACAAGATGGGTCGATTATATTTTCTGAGTGACAAGTTTGCGTAGGTCGTCGCAAGGGAAAACAAAACAATGCAACAATACAACAACAAAAACAACAACAGAAATCTCAACAAATAGATAATACAACTTGTACGCACACTACAACATTTCTATGGCCTATATATATGAAAGGTACCAACTTTCTTAGGCAGTTCAAAATGGCTGAACATAGCATTTGTTTTAGTTTTAGAGTTTGTCCATTTCGAATCATTGTACATCTGTATCGATAAAAATTCGGGACTTTCCTGGAGTTGCACTGCCTCCGGGCATTGCCTCCAGGATCGTTCCC
>CM065681.1:88106739-88109239 GCA_017654935.2 Phymorhynchus buccinoides
ACAGGGTCATTTTCAACTAATGTGCACATAAGGACAAAAAATCACGAGAGGACTTAACAAACGCGTCTTCCTTTTTCTTTCTCTCTCCTTTTCTTTCCATTTATAAGTGTTCTATATTCATGTTCCTGTCCTTCCTCTCATTTCCCATTTAAAACAAAAAGTGTTTGCTTTTGGGCATCGCATAACCTTTTTTCACAGATTGTTGTCCGTCACCATATTGTTGTCCGTCCCAAGGATATCTTCCGAACGGGTTGGCAGAATCGCTTCAAATTTTGTGTGGAGGTGTGCCACCTTAATAGGAAGAGATCCGAACATGAATTATCAAGGTCAAGGTCATGACCTTGGCGTACGACCTTGAAAACCGAAACTCTTTAAGGGGCCATAACTTCCACACCGTTGGTCGTATAGTCTTCAAATTTGGCATGGAGGTACTTTGGCTTATGCCCTTTCTGATGATGGTCCGGCATTGAAAGTGGTAGGGGTCTACAAACTGGGTATTAAGCTTTATTTTCCTTCCTTCCACATTTGTACTTGACAGAAGCGCTTCAGATTGTGTGTGGTACTGTATACCCTAGAGTGGAAAACATTCGAGCATAAATTATCGCCATGCTCACCTTGACCTTGAAATTGGACCTTGAAAACCGAAATTTCCTTCTTTGCGCTATATATTTCTTCTTCAAGCTGTATCTCGTGAACTAGAAGACAGAATCCCTTCCAATGTTGTGTCAGGATGTGACAATAAGAGTAGAACACAGTCGTACATAAATTATCCCTCGGAAATAGAATGTCGCCGACCGGCACACATGTTAAATGCCACTTTCTCAGAATTAAGGGTGTGCACCCCACCGACATGTCTCTATCTTCCAATTTTGAAAATCATACATACAATCACTTGATATTATGTGTGTGGATGTAATACAACATGTAGCATACTCATGTTGGTGCCTAAATAATGCTACGGGGTGTCGCAAGTGCGTGGCATTGCTGGTGACGGACATGTCTGCCGCTCGGCGACGCCCTTGTTTAATTTGTGAAATGTCTCATAATTGGCATAGTATTCTAGAGGTTTTTATTTTGGCAGGAAAAAAGCAATCACTGGCGTCAGTTGAGAGAGAGAGAGGGAGAGAGAGAGAGAGAGAGAGAGAGAGAGAGAGAGAGAGAGAGAGAGAGAGAGAGAGAGAGAGAGAGAGAGAGAGAGAGAGAGAGAGAGAGAGAGAGAGAGAGAGAGAGAGAGAGAGAGAGAGAGAGAGAGAGAGAGAGAGAGAGAGAGAAAGACAGAGAGAGAATGTTAATCAACAAAACAATACTGATAGAGACGTAAGCATGCGAAGGTGTCGAACCCAATACCAGTACAGAATAGTTCGTTGGTTGTTTGTTGTCGCACCCTGGCTTAAAGACTCCAGGGATCATCCCAACAGCCGAAGCACTTGAACACCATGGTACAAATGCACCAGCTAGGGATGAGAACATTACGCGTGTGACCGTTTTTGATTACCCCGCCACGTGCTCAGCCAGACTCCGACTTCGGAGGATACAGAATAGTGAGTCGAGTAGTTCTCTTTTTTTTGCAAACAAGCAAACAAAAACAAACAAACAAACAAACAAACAAACAAAGGCAGTAACGTATTTTACCCCAGAAGGAACCCCTCTCTAAGATTTATCATTTTTTTAAAATTATTCGAGATGGCTACAAAATCCCAACTGGTATTGATAGTATGACGTTTAAGAAGTATCATAGTAAAAAAATCGCCCCTTATATATCCTGATCAACGTGAAGATATACCCGTTTAAATACATAATGTTACGTAAATTATGTCTTTAAACATATATATATCTTTGCATTGATCAGGATATAAGTGGCGAATTTTTGACTATAATACTTCTTAAACATCATACTATCAATATCAGCTGGAATTTTGTTTAGACATCTCGAATAATTAACCCTTTCACCGCCAATGTCACATTTTTGCACCACAATGATTTAACACCCATGTCATTAAAGCTCTTCAAATCAGGGTCTGTTTTTCAATTATATTGTGTTCCCAAATTTGGGTAGTAAGGATGGACCCTATTCTAAATGTGTCACAGATAAATCCCACAATATTTCAGACATCTTTTCTGTAGCCCAGTAAGTTTAATGGAAATATGTTTGGCTCAAAGATGGCTGGCGGTGAAAGGGTTAAAACAAATAAACATCTCGTTTTCTAGGCGATTTAGAGACGGTTTCCTTCTGGATTATTTTATCTGAAGGATGATGGATTCGGAACTTGAATGCTCCGCACATAAAGAACGCAACCATCATCTGATAGGGAGAGAAACACAGTATTGCCATAACGAGGAAACCAAGTCAGAAACTCAACTCATCGCACTGGCAAAATCAAATATGTCACCACGAAAGGGACATTAAGTCGCTGGGCTAGTTTCTCACAACAGGCTTGCAAAGTCAAAAATCTCATTTTTGGTCAATTTTGAGTTATGGGTATTTTTGTGTTTTCTAACA
>CM065681.1:88129239-88131739 GCA_017654935.2 Phymorhynchus buccinoides
TTATCATGCCTCACTATTTTGTTGTTGTTGTGTGAATTATGCTATGTTCCTTGGGAAAAAAAATTAAAGAGAAAAAAAAAGTTGTTTGTATGCCTGTATAACTATGGGTAACCTAGCAACAAAAAAACAACTCTGTTTTGCATTGTCTCAATGTTTATAGCATCTTTGTCCCTATGGGGATACCGGCGGGTCTTTCGTAAACAAAATAGTTCCCCCACCTTCTAGAAGTTCTGTGCTTGGAACTTTCTCTAATCTGTCTCTCTCTTTGTCATCTGCTATCTTAATGACTTATTGGCCCATTCTCCTGCTTTTTTTCTCTCCAAACATTCTTCCAAATAGTCTTTCTCCTTTGAACTCCTCCGAAATCGGAATGTGTCGGCTGTACGCAGCGGGGAGACCAGTGAAAACTGAAAACAGGACACATCACGTACCTTACCCGTTATGGCCGGACATATGGCCTGGGAACGCAGAAGAAGAAGAAGAAGAAGAAGAAGATGATGAAGAAGAAGAAGATGAAGATGAAGAAGAAGAAGAAGAAGAAGAAGAAGAAGAAGAAGAAGAAGAAGAAGAAGAAGAAGAATAAGAAGAAGAAGAAGAAGAAGAGGAAGAAGAAGAAGAAGAAGAAGAAGAAGAAGAAGAAGAAGAAGAAGAAGAAGAAGAAGAGAAGAAGAAGAAGAAGAAGAAGAAGAAGAAGAAGAAGAAGAAGAAAGAAGAAGAAGAAGAAGAAGAAGAAGAAGAAGAAGAAGAAGAAGAAGAAGAAGAAGAAGAAGAAGAAGAAGAAGAAGAAGAAGAAGAAGAAGAAGAAGAAGAAGAAGAAGAAGAAGAAGAAGAAGAAGAAGAAGAAGAAGAAGAAGAAGAAGAAGAAGAGAAGAAGAGAAGAGAAGAAGAAGAAGAAGAAGAAGAAGAAGAAGAAGAAGAAGAAGAAGAAGAAGAAGAAGAAGAAGAAGAAGAAGAAGAAGAATACGACGACGACGACGAATATCTTTGACATTCAAGACCGTATGAATGCATGACACGTTTTCGCAAACACATTAATCTTCTGTTTGTCAATGGTAAAACAGTTAATAATTAAATAGATAATATGATATACTAGTTAATAGATATAATCTATATGACATCAATATTAGACAAAAGTGCATGTGCTTCTTTTCTTTTTTTTAAATAATTTTGCGGTTGTCATTTTGATGGACTGTTCGTCAGGGATGGAAAAAATCCAGAGGTTAGGTATTATTAGGTATTAGGTACTTTATAGTCACAGAGGCGTCTCTGTGGAATTCGGGTTGCTCCCACCTGGAGAGCACGTCGCAGCCAGAGGCGCGCCACCCATTTTTTGCTGTTGTTTGTTTTTTTGCATGCGATTTTGTTACTGATTAAGGAGGGGTGGGGGTGGGGGGGGGGTAAATTTTGACCAAATGACAACTTTTTGGTTGCCACTGGGTTTAACGTATGCTAAGTGTATGGACATACGGGACCTCGGTTTATCGTCTCATCCGAAAGACTCCACGTTCAGACCGTTAAGGCCTAGTGCAGAATGAGAGGGGAAAAAAACCCTGTACCCAGATAAGTCACAGTCAGACAGACAGACAGAAGAAAAACAGAAAGGAGAAAAAAAGACAAATAGACAGAAATACAGACAGAAAGTCCCAGAAACAGAGATAAGCACGACGTTGAGCGGGGTGGTGGCGGCGGGGTGGGGGTGGGGAGTGAGGGGGTGTGGGGGGCAGGCAGAGGATCAGGCTGAGGAGATACATGGCCACAGTGGCTAACCGGCCAATTAGTTAACACCCCACACCCACTAATTGGCTAAATCAGACGGTTTGAACGCGGGGAGAGAGAGTAGGGAGGAGGAGGGGGGGGGGCTGAAAAAGGGGAGAGAGAGAGAGAGAGAGAGAGAGAGAGAGAGAGAGAGAGAGAGAGAGAGAGAGAGAGAGAGAGAGAGAGAGAGAGAGAGAGACAGAGAGAGAGAGAGAGACAGAGAGAGAGAGAGAGAGAGAGAGAGAGAGAGAGAGAGAGAGAGAGAGAGAGAGAGGGAGAGAGAGAGGGAGAGAGAGAGGGAGAGAGAACACTGAATGCTGACCACTGAAAACTTTATTTAAATTAAATCAGTGTTCAGTGAGAGAGACAGAAAACGAAAAACGAAAACGAAAACGAAATTTTATTTAACCAGGGAACATGAGATAAGCAAGTTACATGCTTTTTTCTCACCCAGCCCTGGGGAAAATTAAAGTAAATCAAACAAGAAAGCTAAATAATATATGTACATGCAGAAATGAGAAGAAAAGGGAGGGAGAATGTGGGGGGGGGGATAAGGATGGGGACATTTGGGATGGATAGATAGATAGATGGAGATAGAGAGAGAGGAGAGAGAGAGAGAGAGAGAGAGAGAGAGAGAGAGAGAGAGACAGACAGAGACAGAGACAGAGAGACAGACAGACAGAGAGACAGAGAGACAGAGAGAGGGGCAGAAGCTGGATTGGTGAGAAAGAAATGGCGGTGGCAG
>CM065681.1:88157844-88160344 GCA_017654935.2 Phymorhynchus buccinoides
ATATATATATATATTTAATATATATATATATACAGAGATATATACATTATGTTATATATATTTTTTATATTTATATACTATATATATATACATATAATATAGATGTTATATATATATATATAGATATACATAATACTATTACATATCTATAAATATTAAAATACATATAACTTTTTCAATAACTTCCCTTCAAATGAAACACCCACTGTTTTCAATGTCTCATGTATCTTAAACCCCATCTAAACCTCCCATTAATTTAAGTTGCGCTTAATTTGAGCATTTTTTTAACATAACACCCCGTGTTGTAGGCCGTAGCCCACCCTAGAGTACTGAAATTAATCTGGGGAGGAACTTCTCGTTTAACTCCCTTTTTACAAAGTTGTTTATGGCACCCATTCGCCTAGCAAAGTGAAAGTAGCTGACACAAAAATGCAGACCACATTTTACGCGTTGGACTGTAGAGGGGAAGTATTGTGTTTTATTTTGAATTTGTTGGTTGTTTTGCTCCTTTTGTTACCTGCTTTTTGATCCTTTTGCTAGATTTGCCGTTTTCTTTTTTGTCTGTGTTGATAAAGGCGCATTCGCCGAAATATCCAGTAGTTTTGTTTTGTCTCTTGTGAATCAACTAACGTCACTTTACACTTGTGGTGTAGTTGTTTGTTTGCTGTTTACTCAAATGGAATTAATCATTGATTGGTAGCTAAAAGAAGGTGAGAGCTGTGTTGTGGTTGACATTCGTTATGCAATGGAAAATCAGTTTTGTCTATCGTGAACAACAATGACTCTCACACTAAGCTCAGAAGGCCTTGCTCTGATTTATGGTACTGCAGCCTTGTGAACTAGTTGGCTTATTAGGTACCACCCCCACCCACCCCCTAGTGGATTGTCTTCAGTTTCCATGGCCGAGATTGTGGAGATGTACCCTGTGGCAAGGCATCTCTACTGTTTAAACAAATGTAATGGTCACAAACTGTGACACGACTCTCAAAATCGTCCCTATCCTGTGGATGTTGAGTCTTTTGTTTTTTCAATGCCGGGTTAGATCACAGGATGCTTTTTGTAGATTAACTGATCTCTCATTCTGTCTCTGAAGGGAATATTTAAAATGCATGACAATCACATGCTCATTTTATTGTGGATTTTACGTTAGCAGAAAATACCGTGTTTACTGCTCTTCTCGATGTAGTTCAAAAGTACAATTTACTAAGCTGCTAGACCATCGTTTTCTCGTTGTATACAATTTGCCTCACTCTTTCAAACCGTTACACAAAGACTCCATCAAAGAGAACACCAGGTCAACGAATAAGATTTTCAAAATCTCGTCTTTTAATCTGTCGTGCTGGAAACCATCTTTGCAATGCGATTGCAACGTTCGTATCGTCAAAGACACTTAGCCTATGCAAAGACTGACCACAGACTGACCGCTTAAAGACTAGCCACACTATATATACGATTTGACCCCAATATGTTTCCGATGCGATTGTGACGGTGTCTGTGAGTCGAGGTTCACGTGAAATACTTCCGTCTAAAAAAAAACAATAAAGTTTAAAAATAATGCTAACCATTTTCGCTCACTTATACTCAAGTATACCCCCAATAATAATAACAATAATAATAACAAAAATAATAATACGGAGCACGGTATAAGCTTCGAGGCTTGTTTGTTGCTCTAATTGTCTTTCTGTGTGACCGTTTCCGAGTGATGTTGAATAAAGATTTGTTTAGAATCAATAATAATAATAATTAATAATAATAATAATAAGAAGAATAATAAGAAAGAAGAAAGAAGAAGAAGAAGAAGAAGAAGGAAGAGAAGAAAGAGGAAAGAAGAAAAAGAAGAAAAAGAATTTATAGTCGCCTAATCTTAAAAAAGCCCATAAGCGCTTACAAGATTAAATGAATAAACCAACAAGCAATATAAATAAATAGACGACCCAAAAAAAAAAAATGAGTGCAAAGGGCCCCGGTCTCCCTCCCCTATTATGCTCACACGCGCGCAAAGGCAGCCAAAATCAAATAAAGTGTCTGATTCTTCCTTATATTCTTTTCTTATTATAAAAATAGCACATGTATCATGTCTCATATTCATGTCAAAATCGGGTCGTCACAGTGTGAATCGAATCGTATGCAGTGTAGCTAGGGCTTTACTCTACTCACGGTAATAGTCGTGTGAATAAAGCCCAGATGTTTCGCCCCCACCCCTGGACCGGTGTGGCATTCTCAAAATGGATTTGTTCTCAACATGTCTGCGCATGTGCGAAATCGATCATGACGTACCATCAAATTTTATCTTTTGTGTATTCGACACTAAATTGACCCTAAACCTATCCCTAACCCTATTCCTAATCAGTCGCGTGGTCTGTGGTTGGGTGTTAACGATAAAGAAAAAATTCGAAAATATCTACGGTTTTATGTGGGTGTTTTCGGGTGTTCCTATTCCTTCATTGTATGATCCTATTCCTAACCATAATTCCTAACCCTAAACCCTAAAAAAAACCTG
>CM065681.1:88167844-88173036 GCA_017654935.2 Phymorhynchus buccinoides
GAGAGAGAGAGAGAGAGAGAGAGAGAGGGAGAGAGAGAGAGAGAGAGAGAGAGAGAGAGAGAGAGAGAGAACTTGAAAAACTTGAAAACTTGAACTTTATTTTTCAAGGATAAAGAGAGAGAGAGAGAGAGAGAGAGAGAGAGAGAGAGAGAGAGAGAGAGAGAGAGAGAGAGAGAGAGAGAGAGAGAGAGAGAGAGAGAGAGAGAGAGAGAGAGAGAGAGAGAGAGAACGTATTTTTATTTATAGAGGGTAATACATGCTTTTTTACATCCAGCCCTCTGGAAAATGAGCACAAAGTATTACAAAACATGCAACATACAATCCTATAGTAACACAACAACAACAAACAAAATCAAAATCAGAGAGAGAGAGGAGAGGTAGAGAGAGAGAGAGAGAGAGAGAGAGAGAGAGAGAGAGAGAGAGAGAGAGAGAGAGAGAGAGAGAGAGAGAGAGAGGAGAGAGAGAGAGAGAGAGAGAGAGGAGAGAGAGAGAGAGAGAGAGGAGAGAGAGAGAGAGAGAGAGAGAGAGAGAGAGAGAGAGAGAGAGAGAGAGAGAGAGAGAGGGAGAGAGAGAGGGGGGAGGGAGAGAGAGAGAGAGGGGAGGGAGAGAGAGAGAGAGGGAGAGAGAGAGAGAGAGAGAGAGAGGGCGGAAGGGAGGGAGAGAGAGAGAGACGCGAACGAACGAACGAACCTTTTTTAATTGAGGGATAAGAATAAGCACTATACAGTCTTGTTTGCATCCAGCAAGAGAGAGAGAGGGAGAGGGAGAGAGAAAGACAGACAGATAGCCAGAGACAGGCAGAAACACAGACAATCAGACAAACAGAAAGACACACAGAGACAGTCAGAGAGAGACAGACAGACAGACAGACAGAGATAGAAACAGAGACAGAGAGCCTACTGGAACATAGAGAGACAGGTACAACCGTAGCAGACAAACAGAAAGACACACAGAGACAGACAGACAGACAGACAGAGATAGAAACAGATACAGAGAGCCTATTGGATCATAGAGAGACAGGTACAACCGTAACAGACAAACAGAAAGACACACAGAGACAGTCAGAGAGAGACAGGACAGACAGACAGACAGACAGACAGAGATAGAAACAGAGACAGAGAGCCTACTGGAACATAGAGAGACAGGTACAACCGTAACAGACAAACAGACAGACGGACAGAGACAGTCAGAGAGGGACAGACAGACAGACAGAGATAGAAACAGATACAGAGAGCCTATTGGATCCTAGAGAGACAGGTACAACCGTAACAGACAAACAGAAAGACACACAGAGACAGTCAGAGAGAGACAGACAGACAGACAGACAGACAGAGATAGAAACAGAGACAGAGAGCCTACTGGAACATAGAGAGACAGGTACAACCGTAACAGACAAACAGAAAGACACACAGAGACAGTCAGAGAGAGACAGACAGACAGACAGAGATAGAAACAGAGACAGAGAGCCTACTGGAACATAGAGAGACAGGTACAACCGTAACAGACAGACAGACAGACGGACAGGCAGGCAAACAGAGAGACAGACAGAAGAGAAGAAAAAAAAAAACTTACTGCCAATAGCACTACCAATGTCCACACGGCCAACATGACCAAGACGACAGCGATGTCGGGTCAACCGCACTGAGAAGTTCAAGGCACCATAAACCTAGCATCGCTCGTTTGTCTCAAGAGGTCAAAATCTCCTTCCTTTTCATGGACCAATCACAGCTTGTTACTATTTCTAGCTATAAAGCCTAATCAGGGGCGGACCAAAGGATTCGTAAGGGGGAGTGGGGATGGGGGGGGGATTCTGCGGGGAGTCCAGGGAGATGCGTAGGTCTAGGGTTAAGGTGTCGTGATCTTGTGGGGTCCAGGGGACAAAAAAAACCGAACAAGTTTGCAATTTAGTGATTATTAAAGCAAAACTTGAGCTATTTTCTTACCTTTTATCTATGCATAAGGTACGTACATGCTTGAGGCAAAGGGAGGGGTCCGAAAACCCTGAACCCCCCCCCCCCCAAGATCCGCCCCTGACTAATAGTAATATCCTAGATCATGCATGATTCGCTTTATTTCTGTAATCTTATTCGCTATTGATAGCTGCAGCAGGCGATGTTCATTACGGTAAGCCGTAAAATGCGTGTCTTATCATTGTTACAGTTGATTTCGTCCTCATTTTGTGCGTTAGTAGTGTCCTGTGTGTGCCGAAAAACTTAACCAGTTTGTCACTTACTGTGACTTAGCCTGGGGTATATGTGTGCCAGAGTGCAATACCCGCGTCATAGGGCCTATACATACGGACAAATTCAATATAGGCCTACAAAAAAATCTACTCAATTCAAATCTTTCCTAAACGTTTTCATTAATGCTATTCATAAGCAATTATTAGGGGAAGACGGGGTAAAAAGCGCATGGGCGGGTAAGAAGCCCACCCCAATTATCTCATGAAATAAAGAAAATGTCAGTCAAATTTGCCCATGAGACGAATGCTAGACATTAACGTTCGTCTCATGGGCAAAATGAGACTGAAATTTGCTTCATTTCATGAGATAATTGGGGTGGGCTTCTTACCCGCCCATGCGCTTTTTTACCCTGTCTTCCCCCTACATACGGACAAATTCAATATAGGCCTACAAAAAACCCTACTCAATTCAAATCCTTCCTAAACGTTTTCATTAATGCTATTCATAAGCAATTATTAGGGGAAGACGGGTTAAAAAAGCGCATGGGCGGGTAAGAAGCCCACCCCAATTATCTCATGAAATCATGATTTGCCCAAAGTCAAAAATGAAATATTCAGTCAAAAAATTTGCCCATGAGACGAATGACACAACTCTACACGATGATAGACATTAACGTTCGTCTCATTCATGTTCCCGTGCCTTTTCCTGCTCAGCTGCGTCGAGTTCTTTGGGGTTTTTTCTGCTCTAGCTGCTTTTTCCTTAACTCATGAGCCCAGATTGTCTCTTGCTCTTTAGCATCATGAGGTCTCTGTTTGTCTTTCTCAGCCTCCTGTGCCTCTCGAGCTTTCTCTTGAGCATCATGTTTGTCTTTCGCAGCTGCCTGAGCCTCCCGATACGAGCTTTATCAGCCTGACTGAGCCTCCCGAGCTTTCTCTATATCATACGTCCGATATGACAAAATTAGCTAACTCCTGGCCTGACAATCCTGGCTCTGATTCCTAACAAATCACCATCCCCGTTTAACCTTAGACTCCATAAGTTTAACAGTCTCTGCCATGGTTGCAAATACAGACTATCGCATAAATCCCCCTAACCGGTTGCAAAGCTGAATGTTTCAAACAACACTTAACTATTTCAACGCTACATCAGAAATAGCATGCACATCAAAATAAAGTCATAAATAGCATTCATATCATCCTCAACATCAAAACACAGTGATCCTATATCACAATAAACTTTCCCAGTTCCCACAAAATAAGTTTTGAAAAGTAAATAAAGTTTGAATATGAAATTTGTTAGACTCTTCGCCGAACAGTCACCCATAAGGTGTCAGTCACGGACGCGAGCCCCCAATTAGATTGTGACGAGGGAATGTTCTAAGAAGCTGCAGTCTCTAGGGGTAGTGTTAGTATTTTTCAATGATAATGTTTTCCTTTAGCCCACTTCTCTATGGTGTGCCAAAGATGAGCAACAGTTCCCGTGAATGAATTTCATCTAATAGATTTATATTTTTGGCAGGGTTCTGGCCTAAATTGACATACAAGTGGTAGATGTTGACCGTCTAAATGACGCAGACATAGAGAGGTACGGCTTCCGTACACTGAAAATTAGCAAAACTTCCACTCTCATCAGTCTAAACCAAATGGTCCACATGAATTATTCCGTACAGGACGTATTTTATTTACTCACAAATCTGCATAGCCAGATTATGCTGCGAATAAGAAAGCAGCTCAACAGCTGCCAAAACAAAACATTTAGACACAATGTCGATCCAAAGGATTGAATACAAGACTTTTGATCTGCAATGAAAAGTTTAGCCCCAATTCTGTGATGGAACAGGATGGCAAAGTCGCCGATAAGATTAGGGGCGGGGGTGAATAGTAAGGAGGGGGGGACAATAACAGGGGGGGGTTGTAGACAAAGAAAGATCCGGGCGTGCGTGACACATTCCATCACACATGAGGACGTTAACAGATGTTTCTTCCTTCTACCCCATTCTCCTTCTGGTGCGCCCCGGTTCGCATATTGCCGGTTCGCATATTGCCGTTTCGCATAAAGCCGATTCACATACTGCCGCTTCGCATACAAAGTTTTGTGGACATGGCATTTCGCACAAAACTCAGAAAGTTAGGGATAAGGTTAGGGATAGGGTTAGGATATTAAGAAAGTAACAGAAAGTCACGTAGAGTGCATTAGAACCTGCAAGAGTTCATAATAATGCTAAATGGCAAACCCGTTTATGCGAACTGCCATTTTTTTTGGGAAGAGACACTCGACTTGACGCCGGCGGCTCTGATCAAAGGATTATGCTAAACGCATTATGCGAACCGGTGGGCACGCTCACTTCTCACCTCCATGCCCATTCATGGCCTTCAGGTCCAAGGATCACAGCCCTTTAAGGCTGAGATCGACACATCCAACTACAATCGTACAATCCAACTGTGACATATGTGACTGTGAGGTGTGAATCTAATAAAATGTTACTGAATAGACGAATCTGAAATACTACCTGTTTCATTCGCTATGTTTGAAAACATCCATGCACAAAATAATTTGATGAATGATCGGTATTTAAGTATCATATATTTGAAAAATAATCAGATCCGTGTATTGGAGTGTACATGAAAACAGTGAAGGAAACTAGAGTGTAATTTCTCAGAGTCATGCCTCACACACGTCGTCACAGGTGGATAGTCGTACGAGCCGAAGCTGGATGTGTTGGAGCTGGTTCTTACCTCTAAAGTCTGATGAAACTGATGATGTAATTGTGCGTGCCCGTGACCTGCTTGACCTTAGCATTGGCGCTACACCGGAGGACAAAGAAAGGGACGGTATTTGAATTCAGGTGGGTTTAGGGGACAGCTTGTGGAAAGGTGAGGTGGGGAAGGTAGGGCAATTGTTTACTAAATGAAGACAAACGTGCGTCGTCTGGGAAGAAGTTGACTCTCTACCCCCCCTGCACCCCCCCCCCAGCACACACACATACACAATTTACCTAATACCGCTCCA
>CM065681.1:88181036-88183536 GCA_017654935.2 Phymorhynchus buccinoides
CTCATAAGAAGAAGAAGCAGAAGCAGCAGAAGCAAGCAGCAGCAGCAGCAGCAGCAAGCAGCAGCAGCAGAGAGCAGCAGCAGAAGAAGAGCAGAAGAAGAAGAAGAAGAAGAAGAAGAAGAAGAAGAAGAAGATAGAAGACGAAGAAGAAGAATGCATGAAGAAGAAGAAGAAGAAGAAGAAGAAGAGAGAAGAGAGAAGAAGAAGAAGAAGAAGAAGAAGAAGAAGACAAGGAATGGCCGATATGGTTACGTCCGCCAAACAATGCATGTTTTGCCTTCGGTCTGTCTGTCTGTCGGTCTGTCTGTCTGTCTGTCGGTCGGTCTGTCTGTCTGGTAGCATATTACTTGAACAGAAGATATAAATAGGTTTCAATGAAATGCTATGGAAGGATTAGGGTATCAGCTAATCGGTTCCGACATAACAAAATAATAATTAATGTTAAACCGATGTAGCTTTTGAATTACACAGGTCAAGTTAGCTTCTAATACCATCATGTTTTAGAGAGAGAGAGAGAGAGAGAGAGAGAGAGAGAGAGAGAGAGAGAGAGAGAGAGAGAGAGAGAGAGAGAGAGAGAGAGAGAGAGAGAGAGAGAGAGGAGAGGAGAGAGAGAGAGAGGGAGAGAGAAAGAGAGAGAGATGGAGAGAGGGAGGGAGAGAGAGAGATGGAGAGAGGGAGAGATGAGAGAGAGAGAGAGAGAGAGAGGGGAGAGAGAGAGATGGAGAGAGGAAGGGAGAGAGAGAGAGAGAGAGAGAGAGAGAGAGAGAGAGAGAGAGAGAGAGAGAGAGAGAGAGAGAGAGAGAGAGAGAGAGAGAGAGAGAGAGAGAGAGACAGACAGACAGACAGACAGGCAGGCAGAAAGAGACTTAAACAAAGATATTCAGACAGACACACATATTTCCAATTATATGTTCTCTATAGTCGTTATCCGTCTCACACCGATAGTATTTATGAGTCACAAAGATCCGCTCCCTTCCAGAGACTGACTAACGAACCCAGAGAAGCTGTATCAATGACTCTCATGCCGCTATCAGACTGGACTATAGGCACCACCCTCCCCTCAGCATACAAAGAGACTTAACCCTTTCGCCGCCAGCCATTTTTTCAGCCACAAACTACCATTAAACTTAACTGGGTAGAGAAAAACATATTTCTGCAATGTTGCGAATTCCTCTGTGACATATATAACATTAGGCCTATCCTTAACTCCCCAAAGTAAGAAAATCGGGTCTTTGGATAACAGGCACTGATTTGATGCCTTTTAATGCCTTTCTTTCTTTCTTTCTTTCTTTCTCTTTCTCTCTCTCTTTCTTTGATTCTTTCTCTTTCTTTCTTTCTCTGTTTCTTTCTTTCTTTGTTTCTTCTCTTTCTTTCTTTCTCTCTCTCTCTTTCTTTGATTCTTCTCTTTCTTTCTTTCTCTCTCTCTTTCTTTGATTGTTCTCTTTCTTTCTTTCTTTCTTTCTTTCTTTCTCTTTCTCTCTCTCTTTCTTTGATTCTTCTCTTTCTTTCTTTCTTTCTTTCTCTTTCTCTCTCTCTTTCTTTGATTCTTTCTCTTTCTTTCTTTCTCCGTTTCTTTCTTTCTTTCTGTCTCTCTCTCTTTCTTTCTTTGTTCCTTTCTTTCTTTCTCTCTTTCTTTCTTTCTTTATCTCTCTCTCTCTCTCTCTCTCTCTCTCTCTCTCTCTCTCTCTCTCTCTCTCTCTCTCTCTCTCTCCTCTCTTCTTTCTTTCTTCTTTCTTTCTTTCTTCCTCTCTTTCTTTCTTTCTCTATCTCTCTCTCTCTCTCTCTCTCTCTCTCTCTCTCTCTCTCTCTCTCTCTCTCTCTCTCTCTCTCTCTCTCTCTCTTTCTTCTTCTTTCTTTCTTTCTTTCTTTCTTTCTTTCTTTCTTTCTTTCATTCTTTCCTTTCTGCGTTCTTCCTCGTTTCCATTCCGACTTCCTTTTCTTCTCGTGAAAAAAAGACAAAAAATGGCCATTGTGGTGCTAAAATGTGACATTGGCGGTGAAAGGGTTAATATAGGTGAAGCTCTCATGTTTCCACTGGACGAGATCTTCACTTACATAGGAATACATAGTACGGTGTTAATCGACATTTATATCCCGTATGGCTTCGGCCGAGAGGACGTAAAACTTTAACTTTAACTAAGCATACGGAATTAGGTCTACATGAACACCGTATGTTGTCTTTTTATATTTAACAGATGCATGCACATTTATGTTAGAATCGCTCAAGAACACTGTATATTGTCTTCTTTTAATCTAACAGATGCATGCGAATTTCAGAATTACTCAAGAACATTGTATTGTGTCTTTTTTATATTTAACAGATGCATGCACATGTCAGAATCACTCAAGAACACTGCATTTTGTGTTTATTTTATATTTAACAGATGCATGCAAATGTCAGAATCATTCAAGAACACTGCATTTTGTGTTAATTTTATATTTAACAGTTGCATGCAACTGTCATAATTACTCAAGAACACTGCATTTCGTGTTTATTTTA
>CM065681.1:88188536-88191036 GCA_017654935.2 Phymorhynchus buccinoides
ATTTAGCGTTCCCGGAACATTACCTGATTGCAAGAAAAAGGTAAAAAGGACATACATCTTGCACAAAGTCGATTTAGGCCTACCTCTCCCAGTTCTTCTTCTTCTGCGTTCCCAGGCCATATGGCCATAATGGTTAAGGTACCTATGTGTCCGGTTTTCAGTTTTCACTGGTCTCCCCGCTGCGTACAACCGACACATTCTGATTTCGGAGGAGCTCAAAGAGAAAAATTATTTAGAAGATGTTTTTGAAAAAACAAAAGGCAGGAGAATGGGCCAATAAGTCAGAAAGATAGTAGATGATAGAAAGCAAAGAGAAAAGGCAGAGTCAAAGAAAGTCACAGATTAGAGTACGTTCCCAGCACAGAACGTCAAGAAGGTGGGGGAACTATTTTTTTACGAAAGACCCTCCGGTATCCCCATGGGGAGAGACTCGTGAAGAGGGGGGGGGGGGGGTCCGCCCGGGGGGGGGGGGGGGGGCGCCCAGCTCCCCGCATAGAGGCACGAGGCACCACCCACTGCCCCGTCTCCCAGTTCAATGACGATCCTTAGAACAACAAAGACAACTAACTTTCTCTGAAGCGTCACCGCTTTATTTTTCATGCAAGGCCAAACACCCCAACACCCACGTTCAAAAGCCGTAGATGTTTCGAATCTTATTAAAAC
The DNA here is from genome assembly GCA_017654935.2 of Phymorhynchus buccinoides. Lineage (NCBI taxonomy): Eukaryota > Metazoa > Mollusca > Gastropoda > Neogastropoda > Raphitomidae > Phymorhynchus > Phymorhynchus buccinoides. The sequence continues at coordinate 88,189,200 of CM065681.1, forward strand.
AAATGTTTTTTAATACAACTAACCATGGACTGGAATGCAAAACGACCTAGGCCTGCTACAAGTTGGGAAATAATTAACCCTTTCACCTCCAACCAATCATCAAGGCCCTGTATCATAAGAAGTGGCAGCAGCAACACCCAAACTTCTGCAAGGATGACAGCTACTACAGTCTGGGAAGAGCTGACCAGGTCATCCTGTTCAGACTCCGTACAGGACACAACAGAATGCATGCCCACATGTATCAGAAAATGAAAGTTGGCCAGACGGACAGATGTCCATGTGGCACTGCCCCTATGACCAGCGAACACCTCCTCCAAGACTGCCCGGACCACGACGCACTCAGGCAAGCCACGTGGCCAAACGCCACATCGCTGAGGCAGAAGCTGCACAGGGACCTCGGGGACCTCTGCAGGACGGCAGCATTCGTCAGGGCAACTGGTGTGGCCATCTAGCGTTCGACAAGAAGACCGCCAACCATATTTCAACAAAACAATTCCATTAGATTTACCTGGAGAGAACCAAATCCATCTGCAGTATTGGGGATTGTTCTGTGACAGATATACAATAAGGTCTAATCCTTACTTCCCAAAACTAAATCTTTGGATAACAGACCCCAATTTGATGCCTTTTAGTGACATAGGTGTTACATCACTGTAGTGCTAAAATGTGACTTTGGCGGTGAAAGGGTTAATCAGTAAAACGATTCACCCTTTCATGGTTTATTCTTCAATCCTCAAATGCTGTTTTATATATTAAAAAGGGTTGACTTTTTTCAATCCTCAAATATATTATATTATAGTCGAATATACCATGCAGTCTGCTGTCGAACATACCATGCAGTCTGCAGTCGAATATACCATGCTACCCTGTCGTCATCGCAGCACTAGTAGTTGTAGTAGAAGCAGTAGCAGCAAAGGTAGCAACAAAAGGAAGGGAAGCATATTATATGATTGCTTAATGGTATTTTTGTGTCTGAAAAACAGCTGGCGGCGAAAGGGTTAACCACTTTTTGGCCTGAAAAACAGCTGGCGGCGAAAGGGTTAACCACTTTTTGGCCTGAAAAACAGCTGGCGGCGAAAGGGTTACCCCGCCAGCTGTTTTTCAGCCAACAAATACCATTAAACTTAACTGCGTAGAAGAAAACAAAAATCTGCAATATTGGGAATTCCTCCATGACATGTATAACATTATGTCCGTCCTTACCTCCAAAAATTAAGAAAATAGGGTCTTTGGATAACAGCCCCTGACTTCTTGCCTTTTAGTGACATCGGTGTTAAACCATTGTGGTGCATCAATGCGACATTGGCGGTGAAAGGGTTAAGGTAAGATTTATGTACTTGTTTCGCCTTATAACGGTTAACTTCCTGTTTATTCCTCGGAAACGCACGTCGGCATTCACAGGTTGAAAGATGGTTGGTAGAATCGGCGATTCTGCTGGTAGTAGAAACTCCGCTCGCATCTCTACCAACACATTCGTGGTAGAAAATGCGATCGTTGTTTCTACTAGCAGAAACTCCGATCGTAGTTTTTTTCCTAGTAGAATCGCTGATTCTACCAGATCGCGATATCTACCGTCACATATACATAATAATATCAATCTTATCAAAAGGATATTAGAAAGAAAAAGCACAGAATCTAACACAATTCAAAAACCTCCTTGATAAATACACCAACATATCAAAACTGCAATATGAGCATGACTAAAAGGCAGATTTGACAAAAACAGAATATAAAAACCTCTCAGCTGTGCAAAAGTTCAAACAAAAATGAAAGGACAGTGAAGAGGCCGCGAGGCCTAATGTCCTAACTACCTGACCTGACCTGACCTGATATTGCG
>CM065681.1:88196036-88221036 GCA_017654935.2 Phymorhynchus buccinoides
TCAATCGAACGATGGCTTCAACAAGCAACAAGCGCTTCTGGGCGCCTTAAGGGGAGCTATCAATCATCTAGCATTACTTCCGTTAGCCAAATGTTGAGGCAAAGTCTATTTTTGCTGCACATTAATAACGAGAGAGAGAGAGAGAGAGAGAGAGAGAGAGAGAGAGAGAGAGAGAGAGAGAGAGAGAGAGAGAGAGAGAGAGAGAGAGAGAGAGAGAGAGAGAGAGAGAGAGAGAGAGAGAGAGAGAGAGAGAGAGAGAGAGAGAGAGAGAGAGAGAGACAGACAGAGAGAGAGAGAGAGAGAGAGAGAGAGAGAGAGAGAGAGAGAGAGAGAGAGAGAGAGAGAGAGAGAGAGAGAGAGAGAGAGAGAGAGAGAGAGAGAAAAAGAGAGCGATTTTCGCGTTTCTAAGAAACGGCCTCTAAATGGAACGATTCTTAGTATCAAGGGCTGATGACGATAAATCCGCCTTAACAACCCATTGAAATTCCACGAACTTGCGACAATGAGGCTTTATACTGACAATTCTCTGCCCCTGTCTCTTGACCTGAGATGCGAACGCCCCCTACTTTTTAAGATTATTGCCCTTGCCTGTCAGGAACTAGTAGTATACAGCCACAGAAAATTATCTGCTCCTGACTCGTCACCAGGAGGCATCGGCAGTTCGGGCCTAAAATTATCGCCCTTTCGTGTCGGCAAGGAGTAGTAGAAAGCCTCATTAGTGGGATGAAGCGGAACAGGAAAATCGTACAACATCGAAAGCCTTTATAAAGCGCACACTTCTGATCAGGGAGTTCAGTTTGTACGTTCAAATGCATGCAGTAAGCGATGGACGGGGGGCGACTCCGTTCTAGCACGGATCCTAGATAACATAATAGGAGTTCGCTAGACAGAAAAAAGCCTTGTGACACCGGCGAAGAAAAATCTGTTTAACGTCCTCCGGTCTGAAACAGACACGTATGGGACATTAGTAGATATACAGATGGTGGGAACGATCCTGGGGGCAATGCCCGGAGGCAGTGCAACACCAGGAAAGTCCCGAATTTTTAACAATACAGATATTATTGTGGGCTTGATACCGGCTGAGCTGGTCCATGGTTCTACACGTCTACTGTCGACACAATATTTCCCTTAAAGGGGCACCCTGACGGATGAGGTTTTGTAAGAAGCACGTCCAGATCAACAGGAAAACACCCTTTACAGAGATCGCAGCACTCACTTTGCTCTGGTTTCCTAGAAATAAAACCGTCAAATCGGCGATTCATCCTTGGCGGAGGTGCTGGAAGTCAGATTCTTTCAGTGAAAGAGAAGGCATGTGCCACCATGAGTCGCTTAGACAAAAATCACGAAATGTCCTGGTTGGTTGGTTGAGTGGAGGTTTTACGTCCTCATGGCGGAAAGCCCTTAGGGACAAGTTGTTCTGGTGCTGGGTCGATGCGGAGATGGCCGCAAAGCGGTTGATGGTCATGAGGAAGAGGTTCTGGGGATGAATTCGTGGAGGACGCTGGGTGTCGTCGTGATGGTGTTGGTGTCTTTGGCGTTTGTCCGGTGGTCATCATCGGTGCTGAAGGTTCAGGTTGAGGTGTCGTCCTTGGTGAAGTCTTGATCGGTGGTGGCTTCGGCGGCTAGGCTGGCTCCTGGTTGTGGTCTGGTCCGGTGAATCAGTATGTACCACGCCGATGTGTGAAAATCAGCGTTTTCAAGTGTTTTCCCTCTCTCGCTGGTAAGACATTTTCGGAACTTTTCCGAACAAAAGAGGGTAAAAATACAACTCGGCCTAGTGGGACACCCTGGTGAATGGCTGGTACCCACGTGTCGTCATATCCGGCCACAAGGAGCGCCATATTATGAGAGACCGCCATCTTAGTCCTTACCTTTTATTGGAAAATGCCAGATCGATGCTGCGTATTTGGCTGTTCCAATTCGAAACTTATCTAAACTGTATTTATAACATCTGGATGTTTTCTTTGCACATTTAGATAACATTTTCACTTTGTTTACACACAAATAAGGACTAAGATGGCGACACTTCTGTTGGAATGGTCGAGATGCGCACGCAGGTGGGTTGGAGCCATACTGCACCAGAACAACAAGCACACATATATTGTTGCAATAGTCCGGAGTTATAATACTTTATTTCACAATCCTTTACAAGTAACTCAGGTCACACAGAAAGAGACTTATGCAAACACCCCACCCTCCACACCAAGAACCCCCCAAAAAAACCCACACCCACTAAGACTACAACTAAAACTAAAAACAAAGCTACCAGAAAAACGCTTCATCGGTTGCAACACCACGCCCTCTAACCGCATCACAACCGAAATCTTTACACCGAGGATGACAAGTAATAATATCGTTTCGATCTTTAAAGGGACAAACTAACGGATGTGTTTTTGCAAGAAATCACCAGGAAAACACCTTTTACAGAGATCGCAACACTCATTTTGCTCTGTTTTCCTAGAAATAAACCCGTCAAATCGGCGATTCCTCCTTGGCGGAGGTGCTGGAAGTCAAATTATTTAAGTGAAAGAGAAGCTTCGCTTAGACCAAATCACGAAATGTCCACAATACAAGCCTTTTTATTTACAGTTTACGAACAAGAGTTTCGCTCGCAACAAAGGAAATAGGTCCTTTTTTTATGCACTACAAAGAAGAAAAAGCTTCAACCACTCTGAGTGTCCTCCACCCACCCCGTCCAGAATGGCTTCTCTGTCCTGCAACTCCGCCAAGGAGGAATCGCGGTTTTGACGGCTTGATTTCTAGGAAACCAGAGCAAAGTAAAGTGTTCCGATCCTTGAACAGGCTGTCTTTCTGGTGATATCGACGTGTTTCTTGCAAAACACTCATCCGTCAGGGTGCCCCTTTAATGCGTTGCAGATGGCAATTTATTCCCCCCCCCCCCCCCCCCCCCCCCCCCCCCCCCCCCCCCTCCCGACCCCCCCCCCCCCCCCCCCCCCCCCCCCCCCCCCCCCAAGATATACATATCACATAAACATATACTATATTAATATATGGGAACAAAAACCTGCCCCACCCCGAAACAAGTAGAGAAAATCCATTTGACAGGCGAAACCGTATGATTTGATCCACGTGACAAAATTCAATGCGTGTCGGATGTTGTTTTCACCCGAGTTACAAAAGGGTGCATTATCAATATAATGGAACACGATTTCAGAACTGAAATGAATGAAGTCAATGTACCCTCGGTCTGTGCACACGTGGCCAGTTTTTACTCGATCCCCGTGACTACACTGTGATCATTATGACTGGCCTATCACTGTGTTGCCATGGGTCAAAAGCGAAAACACTTCACGTGTATGGACACCATTATCTACTGGACAAGAATACTGTTTTCATTTTGCAAATAAGTCGTACGAGACACAGAGAGACAGAGAGAGAGAGAGAGAGAGAGAGAGAGAGAGGGAGAGAGAGAGAGAGTAGTAGTAGTAGTAGTAGTAGTAGTAGTAGTAGTAGTAGTAGTAGTAGTAGTAGTAATAACAGCAGCAACAGCAGTAGCAGCAGTAGTAGTAGCAACAGTAGTAGTAGCAGCAGCAGCAGCAGTAGTAGTAGTAGTAGTAGTAGTAGTAGTAGTAGTAGTAGTAGTAGTAGTAGTAGTAGTAGTAGTAATAACAGCAGCAACAGCAGCAGCAGTAGCAGCAGTAGTAGTAGAAGCAGTAGTAGTAGCAGTAGTAGTAGTAGTAGTAGTAGTAGTAGTAGTAGTAGTAGTAGTAGTAGTAGTAGTAGTAGTAGTAATAGTTGGTGAATGCATGGGTGCGAATAGAGGTTCGCATTACGTGTTAACCCTTTCACCGCCAAAGTCGCATTTTAGCACCACAGTGACTTAACACTAATGTCACTAAAAGGCATCAAATTGGGGTCTATTATCCAAAGACCCTATTGTCTTAGTTTTGGGAAGTAAGGATAGACCTTATTTTATATATGTCACAGAAGAATCCCCAATACTGCAGATGGATTTTGTCCTATACCCAGGTAAATTTAATGGGAATGTTTGGCTGAACTATGGCTGGCGGCGAAAGGGTTAAGGTGAATGCATGAATTGTGTCATTTATTGTGCAAGGATTAATAAGCGGTGACACACCCCGACAACATTATGACATGAACAAAGACTATATTGAAGAGTGCTAAATCATCACGCCCACAGCTGGGAAAACTGAAACTCTATCTACTCAATAAACGGCTAAAATCGAAAGTCGTGCACCTCGTGACAAATAAAGGAAAAGTGCGCTATGTACTGTTTCAGCACCTTATCTCTTTTCACAATTTCCTATAAAACTAAATATCTGTACTCCTACTTTAAATTTCCTTAATCTGTATAAATCAAAAAACATCTGTGTCTTTACTAAAGTCTTCATTTCCGCTAAGCATCTTCATAATTTCAAATGCCTCAAATGGCCCTTTGGCCCAGAGGGCGTTACATCTCTACTTTTCTCTCTCTTTCAGCACCGTAAAGATTTACGATAACGCACGCCTAAGGTAAGATTATCTTGCAGGCGTGTGCGCGTTTGTGGGATATTTTGCGCAATAACCCGCCCGTTACGATCTAGCTTATTTGTTGCTTCTTTTACTGTAAGAGTCTTCGGTGTAATAATAGAAGGTATTGTTCATCAATACAAAATACCGCCGATCATGCAGACTGAGGAGACCTTCACAGTTCGAAACAGCTCGCTCTCTCTCTCTCTCTCTCTCTCTCTCTCTCTCTCTCTCTCTCTCTCTCTCTCTCTCTCTCTCTCTCTCTCTCTCTCTCTCTCTCTATCTCTCTCTCTATCTCTCTTTTTTCTCTCTCTCTCCCTTTCTCTCTCTTCTCTCTCTCTCTCTGTCTCTCTCTCTCTCTCTCTCTCTCTCTCTCTCTCTGCTCTCTCTCTCTCTCTCTCCTCTCTCTCTTCTCTCTCTCCCTCTCTCTCTCTCTCTCTCTTATTCTTTTTGCTCATTCAAAAACTATTCGTTCGTCCGTTCGTTCTCTCTCTCTCGTCATTCTCTCTCTCTCTCTCTCTCTCTCTCTCTCTCTCTCTCTCTCTCTCTCTCTCTCTCTCTCTCTCTCTCTCTCTCTCTCTCTCTGTGATGAAGACAATGTGGAGCTTAGGTAACATGGACATAACTATCTTTTTTAAACTGTTTGATACTATGGTGAAGCCAATGTTATTGTACGCAGCAGAGGTATGGGGTAGTACACAATATAAAACTATCGAAGCTGTCCAATTGTTTGCCTGTAAAAAAACTGTTAAATGTTAGTCCTAAAACGCCAAATACAATAGTTTATGGCGAGACAGGTCGTTATAGTCTTTATATAGACAGTACACTAAGAGCACTTAGTTACTGGTTCTCCTTACAGCAGATGGAACTGAACAGAATCCCCAAGCAAGCCTATCTTTCCTTGACAAATAGCTTTATGAACATCACCGAGGGTAGAACAATACAAAATAACTGGGCTTACGATATAAAATGCTGTCTTGATAGATATGGGTTCTCTGATGTCTGGTTAGCGGTCGGGCTTGGTAATGTTAAATATTTTAAGAAGATCTTCAGGCAAAGGATGGTTGATTGTTATCAGCAGGATTGGGTTAGTAAGCTTAATTCAAGTGATCGCTTCAGTACTTACTATTCATTCAAGTCTCTCTTACAACCAGAATCCTATTTGGCCTACTTAACAGTTAACAAGTTTAAAATACATTTTACAAGATTTCGTCTTGGCATAAACGACCTGAACACCAATATTAGATACAAAGAAAATGTTCAAACATGTCCATTCTGTAACCAAATTGAGAATGAACTGCATTTTGTTTTTTATTGAGATGCAATGTTTATACTCCTCTCAGAGAAAAATACATATTGAAGCACAGACAGTTTTCGAATGTTGATTCTATCGAACTTAAACAACTACTTGCGAATGATAACATATATATTACTAGAGATGTTGCTATGTACATCTACTATGCACTGAGGAAAAGAGAAGAACTCTTGCCTCAGATGTAATAAGCAACATTTATGATTGATCCTATTAGTATATTAATTATTATACATTTATTATCATTTCGTTTTTTGTGTGCACCGCACCTCCTATGTTATAGGCCGGAGGCCTGAAACATTAAAATTGTGTTCAATTGTGTTCAATTGTTCTCTCTCTCTGTGTGGAAAACATGGAGTTCAATTATTTCCAGATATTATGGAATTGTTTATTTTACTTTTTGCAGACGATATTGTATTGTTATCTACCACACCTAGTGGACTCCGGAATCAATTAAATATACTAATGACTTGTTGTGATATAATGAAGCTTAACGTAAATATAGATAAAACAAAAGACCTTCATAGTTCCGAATCTCTCTCTCTCTCTCTCTCTCTCTCTCTCTCTCTCTCTCTCTCTTTCTCTCTCTCTCTCTCCTCTCTCTCTCTCTCTCTCTTTCTCCTATCTCTCTCTCTCTAAATCCCTCCTCTCTCTCTCTCTCTCTCTACATCTCTCTCTATCTCTCTCTCTCTCCCTCTCTATTTTTTCTCTCTCTCTCTCTCTCTCTCCTCTCTCTCTCTCTCTTCTCTCTCTCTCTCTCTCTCTCTCTCTCTCTCTCTCTCTCTCTCTCTCCCTCTCTCGCAAGTGTGAATGGAAGTAGTGTGAATGACTATTTTATTTTGTCAAATGATTGGCATAACCTTTTATGTGACATGTGTGACCTACATATTGCTGACAGGTTGGAATCAGACCATTTTCTTGAATTTTGTGTTGTTACTTCCCTTGTTAATTCTAATAAAAGTGTAGTTAATGGTGAGGTAGAAATCATAGAAATTAAATGGAACGACGAAAATGGTAATGTGTTCTATTCAAACATGTGTGGTGATAACATACAAGATAAACTGCATATTGCCTTAGAATTAATTGATGAAAATGTTAATGAAGCATTAGAAATGTTTAACGACTGTGTTAGGGAATCTGCTGCTTCCATGAAAAAGATTTAGTATATGGCGAAACTAATAGATTTCCAATGTATATAAATTCGGCGATAAGGTGTGTTCGTTATTGGTTGAAGCTATTAAAAATGAATACGGATCGTTTACCAAGGAGATCATACAATATGTTATGTGACTTAGATGTTCGTGGAAAATGTAACTGGGTGTCCCATACGTTTCTTTCTTTATGAGCTTGGTTTTGGATATGTTTGGGAATCCCAGGGAGTTGGTCATGAAAGTGGATTTGTAAAATGTCTCCGCCAAAGATTAATTGATTGTCGATGGCAAAACTGGAATAATCATATTGGTACTAGTGACAGATTTAAGATATATAGAGGTTATAATTTTGACCATATAGTTAAAACTTATCTTACTTTAAATTTGGAAAAACATTTACGTTATGCCATGGCTAAATTTAGACTAGGTATATCCCCAATTAACGAACATTTCTATCGCTATAGAACGGTACATGGTAATGAGCTTTTATGTCCTTTGTGTAAGAACTCAAATGAGGATGAGATTCATTTTGTCCTAGTATGCCCTGTTTTGAATGACCTCCGTAAAAGATATATACATCAAAAATATTATGTAAATGTATGCTTGTTTAGATTTTGTTTGCTGATGGCTTGTACTGAAAAAAGAACTGTTCGTAATCTCACTGAATATTTGTTTAAAGCTTTACAGTTAAGAGAATGTCTGTTATCATGAATCTTCATATTATTTTCTATCATATTTGTGCTACCGATGCATGTCTTTAAATTCTATTGTATTGTCTATTGTACCGCCCCTCTTCATATGGGGCTTTGGCCTTATCTCTTAAACTCTCTCTCTCTCTCTCTCTCTCTCTCTCTCTCTCTCTCTCTCTCTCTCTCTCTCTCTCTCTCTCTCTCTCTCTCTCTCTCTCTCTCTCTCTCGCTCTCTCTCTCTCTCTCTCTCTCTCTCTCTCTCTCTCTCTCTCTCTCTCTCACTCTGTGGAAAACACGGAGTTCAGTCATTTCCAGATATTATGAAATTGTTTATTTCTTTTTCAGACTATTGTATGATACTACCACACCTAGTGGACTCTCAATCATATATTAATGACTCTCTCTCTTCACAGTTCTCTCTCTCTCTCTCTCTCTCTCTCTCTCTCTCTCTCTCTCTCTCTCTCTCTCTCTCTCTCTCTCTCTCTCTCTCTCTCTCTCTCTCTCTCTCTCTCTCTCTCTCTCTCTCTCTCTCTCTCTCTCTCTCTCTCTCTCTCTCTCTCTCTCTCTCTCTCTCTCTCTCTCTCTCTCTCTCTCTCTCTCTCTCTCTCCCCCCTAAGTATTATTCACTTAAGAAACGAAAACCATGCCCAACGGATTGCAATTTCAACATTAATACACGACCAAAATGGTTCAACTTTCATTATTCATGCCAAGCACACCAAAGAAACCCCAACATTGTTTATGATTTCAGCAGAGAATTATGCTCTTCTATTTAACTATACAAGACTAAACAAAAAACACAAACGCCCATCATATAATTTTGTGTGGAATAGAAAATATATGATCTGTCCTTGATTCTAAGCATGCAACATGTAACCAATACTATAAACGAACATCGAGACACAGAACAAAATCGTCAACAGAAACAACAGTAGCAGAAATACATACACAAACTTCTATAAGAAATACAACAATGACATGGTAGGCAGATCATATATTTTCTATTCCACAAATGAAATCTAAGACCGTTTGCGATATCACCATTTAAAAAACAACAACAACTGGAACATAGTTTTCTATATCACGCAATTGTTTTAAAACTTTCTTTTCATTAACCGTCAAAAATAAATACTTTTAATTAGTTTCTAGCTCGTTTGAACTGCTTAATTGTAGAGAGGACGAGTAGGTTGTTTGGAGGTTTCCTACATAAAGACATGAAGCATTGTGTGAATCATTGAAGGAGAAATCTGATTTCTGATCCATTTGTTTTTCTTTTCTGCGACACAAGAGCACTCGCTGTGGTTCACATTTCAAATTCAACGATAGCAGAACATGAAATCTATGTTTGTTGAAGCAGAAGAAAACACAAATTACATACACACATACAAACGCGCGAGCGCGCGCTCTCCCGCACGCACGCACGCACGCACGCACACACACGCACACACACACACTTCATAATGCCTCACAATTAACAATGAAAGCAATAGCAAGTCACAGAGGCATGAACGTTGTGAAGAGATAACGATCTCAATATTTGTGTTTAAACATCACAAAGAAAAATAATTTGGGATGGATATCTCACGGGTGCGCTACAATAAGATAACTTTGGTTTCATTTTCCTTTAAGTAAAGCAATCGAACTATTTGTAATGACATGGGTGCAACTACACAAAATGAAAAAACCCTGAAAGGCCGGGGTCTAGGGGTAATGTCCCCCTGCAGCTGGAAAAAAAAGAGAAGGTATTTTAGTTTGCCTTTTCCACAATTCATACAAATATTTATTTTAAAGTGTTTGAAAAATACAGTAGACACACAAAGATCTTGTTTGACAAATCTTAAGAAAAGGAAATTCCTTTTCTGGTAAAATTCAAAAACAGGAAATCCTTGTATACCAGGAAAAGTTGCACCCATGTCATTAAGAAATGGTCGGCAACAACAACGAAGTAGGCCTACGTGTGTGGGTGTGCATTCACATGGAAATGGTCATCCATTTACACAATTAAAAAAAATATGCATTCGATAATAGTAGAAGATAAAAAGCAAGACAGTAAGAACGCAATGAACCAAAACTATGACAGGGGGCGTTGATCTGCATCTTTACACAGGTCTCTTTAAATTTTATAATAAGAAAATCGATCATTTATCTGTTTTTCCTCTGGCAGTGAGGAGGCTAAAGTGAAAACAACCGATCCCACAACAGGGAACAAAGAAGGGCGAACCGTCTCTCTCGTCAGCTGTGATTCAAATGCGGCGCGCGCTCAGCGCCTCCCCTCTTTTATAGTCCCGCCGTGCCTTTAAAAACACGTCTGGAAGGAGCCATAAAGTCCAAGCCTTCCACGTGACTGTCCGTTAACCGTACAGAACCAGCGGCCCGTAAATACTGGCATCGTTTTTATTGGTTCGGTCGTCGTCTATGTAAGTACCACGAATTGAATTAGAAGTATTCACCCAGACGCCAAAAAAACACCCAACCTTCCCCGCAATGCTTGTTTTCTCATCAACAAACTGTAAACCAATCTGTTTTACATCCCCACCTTGATGTCTTGCGGTCTACCCCTCACAATGGAAGCTGGGGTTGCGTGGCAAGAAACGGACTCCACCCCTCTCAAATGGCTATTTGAGTTGAGTAGATCTTTGGCTACTTAGGCCTATGATCGTGCTGTGGATTCAAGAAGAGGTTAGAACTAAAGCAACGAAGACAGCAACCCTACAACAAAAACAACCAGAAACATACCCTAACAACACACACAAAATCGCCAATGGTCAACTTAGGACGCTCATTTCACCGCCAGGGGGGAATCAAACCAGTAGGGGCTTAGCGCGTGATATTCTTAGTTGCGGTAGTGAGAGAGAGAGAGAGAGAGAGAGAGAGAGAGAGAGAGAGAGAGAGAGAGAGAGAGAGAGAGAGAGAGAGAGGGAGATGAGAGAGAGAGAGAGAGAGAGAGGGAGATGAGAGAGAGAGGGAGATGAGAGAGAGAGATGGAGATGAGTCCCTCCCTCTCTCTCTCTCTCTCTCTCTCTCTCTCTCTCTCTCTCTCTCTCTCTCTCTCTCTCTCTCTCTCTCTCTCTCACTACCCCCAACTAAGAATATCACGCGCTAAGCCCCTACTGGTTTGATTGCCACCTAGCGGTGAAATATCCGTCTTAAGCTGCTCATTAGTCTAGCTCTTTAAGATCCAAATACCTTTTTTTTCTCTCTTTCAAATCTTGATTATAGATTTCTAAAGAGACAATCTCGCCATTCGTTTTGGTCAATGAAATATCGGTCTACCGTACAATCAACGTGAGAATGACAGTTTACCGCCAGAAGATCAAGGAAACGACAATCGAAGAGCTACAAGTCAATCAGGTCCTAGCAGTTCATTAGCCGACATTACAGAGAAGAACGGCAGTATGATGCCGTTATGTTTTTGGGTTTTTTGCAATGCGTTCATTTCCCCGCGCACGACAAATGAAATCTGCATATTAACCCTTTCACCGCCAATGTCGCATCTTAGCACCACAATGGTTTAACACCCATGTCACTAAAAGACATAAACTCGGGGCCCGTTATCCAAAGACCATATTTTCTTAATTTGGGGAGGTAAGGGTATGCCTAATGGTATATATGTCACAGAAAAATTCGTAATATTGCAGAAATATTATTTTCTCTACCCAGTTAAGTCTAATAGTATTTTTTGGCTGAAAAATGGCTGGCGGAGAAAGGGTTAAAGGGGCAGACACACTGCATACGATCCGATCCGATTGTAGTCCGATTGTGACGATATCTGTGATGAAAATCTGTTCAACGTCCTCCGGTCTGGAATGTTCAGACACACTGGTGGATAAGAAAGATGGTGGGAACGATCCCGGAGGCAATGCCCGGAGGCAGTGCGACACAAACAAAGTCCCGAATTTATAACAATACCGATATTAAAACTCAAATGTCTGTGAGTCATGACTCACGCGAAACGCTTCCGTCTAAATCGATCAAAGGGGGAGAACTCTCTTTTTAATTCGACTGTTCTTTTTGTTCACTATACTCACGTTATGGCTGGCGCACACACACCAACCATTGAGTCGTAGGGAAATACGTCGTTTCTGTCTTTTCATATAGTCAGTAGAAAATACAAATGTTAAACATTTGGTCGGAAGAAACCCTACAACCAGGTCGTAGGTTTCAAGTTTCAAGTTTGGTTTATTCCACAAATAACCCCCTGGGGGCACATGGAAACAAATATAAGTAACAAAAATGCTATAAACAACATATTTAATTAAGAAAAGGAAACAAAAATGCACATAAAGCAGCTAAACACGGTACATAGAGCGACAAAAATCACGTCAAAATCGATCAACCATTAGGTACCAGAAGAATTAACAATGATAGAGACTTGATTGTATTGTTCCTGAACTTATATACAATCTCATTAACAACAGCCCCATTCATACATATCATAATCTTCAAGAACGACGTTCTCACAAAAAGTACCTACTGTGCTATAAGAAAAAACAAAATAAAATAATCATACTACAAAAAATGCCTTCAGCCAGTTTTAGCAAGCGCAAGGGAATGAGAGACTTAATGCGATTTTTTTCACGCCAGAGGGCATGACGCTCGTGTGGGGCTAATCCTCTCTATATTCTTAGTTGGGGATAAAGAAAATGAGAGAGAGAGTGAGTGATCCTACCATCTCTCTCTCTCTTACTACGCCCAAGTAAGAAAATCGCGTGATAAGCCCCTAGTGCATTGACTGCCCTCTGGCGTGACAAATATCGCCATAGGTCGACCATTGGTGAGTGTTCCATTTACCCCAAACACGCTTCAGACAGTCGTGGGGGATAGGGAAAACTGGGACAGACACAAGTAGTAGAATAGAGATTATAGCTGAATTTTCCTACGACCAAAGTGGTCGCATAGTCTGAGGCGGCTCTTAGAACCCAATACACTAATGACATATAACGTCTGATACAACAACAACAATGCAGATATTGTATCAGGTTCGCGTACGTGGGTCTACAAAATATAGTGAACAAAGCTAGTAGGATTTCATCAGATTCATTCAGACAGTAGAATTCCACGAGAATCACGCTTCGCACAATGTCACAGTCGGATCGCATCGTATGCAGCAGTGTGTCCGTCCCTTAAATTAAGGAATGAAGATTCTCGAACACTCATGATCGAGCACCGTTAAAGACCCACCACATCACGTGTCAAAATCACGGGTTTCACGTGCTTCCCCTCTTATAGCTGGAAAGAAATCTTGTTTTGACCAGGTCTGACTCCCATACAAATGCCCCCAAATTCAAAGCGCAACATAATTTTAAATTAAAGAGCAGCCTCAATTTGAAGTTGGGGACATTTGTATGTGGGTCACAGCTACCCAGAAAAAAACCAAGGGACTTATTCGTGGTCCGTCAGTGTGTCTTAAAAAAAAAATCGGTGGGAAAATAAAGAGAAGATGTTAAACGAACTAATCGATGTACTTCGCAAATGAAGTGTATGGGAGATAATACATTACATTCTGCAATACTTATACATTTAAAAAAACTACAAACAAAACTTGAACTGGTCGTAATGATGATTACTAGTTCCGTTCCCTTTGTAACCAGTCGATTCGTTCATCGATGCGCGCGCACACACACGAAAGACAGAGAGAGACAGAGAGACAGAGACAGAGACAGAGACAGAGAGAGAGACAGAGACAGAAAGGCAGAGACAGAGAGACAGACAGAGAGACAGAGACAGAAAGGCAGAGACAGAGAGAGACAGAGACAGACAGACAGAGAGACAGAGACAGAGACAGCGCGCGCACACACGAGAGACAGAGAGAAACAGAGAAACAGAGACAGAGAGACAGAGACAGAGACAGAGAGACAGAGAGACAGAGACAGAGAGATAGAGAGACAGAGCCAGAGAGACAGAGACAGCGCGCGCACACACGAGAGACAGAGAGAGATAGAGAAACAGAGACAGAGACAAAGAGACAGAGACAGATAGACAGAGAGACAGAGACAGAGACAGAGAGACAGAGAGACAGAGACAGAGACAGAGAGACAGCAAGACAGAGAGACAGAGACAGAGACAGAGAGACAAAGACATAGACATAGACAGAGAGACAGAGACAAAGAGACAGAGACAGGGACAGAGAGACAGAGGCAGAGAGAGAGAGACAGAGACAGCTTTGATGAGCCAGTTATTGGTGTCTTTCAGTTCGGCATTTGATAATGAGCGTCGTTATGAAACAGCGTTCTTTTGACAAAAACGCATGATCGTACTTTGTTTTTTTGTTTTGCCTCGCTGACGCCAAGTGCTTTGTTCATCCCCTTAGCAGTTTTATTACCATGGAAGATTAGTGGAATGATCTGACGGATAAGAGAGATATAGCGAGAGAGAGAGAGGGAGGGAGAGAGAGGGAGAGAGAGAGGGAGAGAGAGAGAGAGAGAGAGAGAGAGAGAGGAGAGAGAGAGAGAGAGGGAGAGAGAGAGAGAGAGAGGGGGGGAGAGAGAGAGAGAGAGAGAGAGAGAGAGAGAGAGAGAGAGAGAAAGAGAGAGAGAGAGAGAGAGAGAGAGAGAGAGAGAGAGAGAGAGAGAGAGAGAGAGAGACGGAGAGACAGAGACAGAGACAGAGAGACAGACAAGGAGAGAGAAAGAAAGAGCGCGTGCGCGTGCGAGGGAGAGAGACACTTGACACTTGACACTTGAAAACTTTATTACGCAAGGATTGACATTTTAGGCCAGGTCTATTCTTACAATCTGTCCTTGAGACAGAAACAAGACTGATACAAAACGATAAGGCAAACAGATAATAATAATATGAACATGCATGATGATACAAAACATCAAAGTAAACCAAAATTAGAGATAAATAATATAAACAAATAACTAACATGTTGAGGGGGGGGCACAAGAAGAAGAGAGAGAGAGAGAGAGAGAGAGAGAGAGAGAGAGAGAGAGAGAGAGAGAGAGAGAGAGAGAGAGAGAGAGAGAGAGAGAGAGAGATAGAGAGATAGAGAGAGAGAGAGAGAGAGAGAGAGAGAGAGAGAGAGAGAGAGAGAGAGAGAGGGAGAGAGAGAGAGAGAGAGAGAGAGAGAGAGAGAGAGAGAGAGAGAGAGCGAGCATTAGAGTAAAACAAAAAGGCAAACAAATATTGGCATACATAATGATGAAGGCATCAAAATTAAAGTTTTATGGGGGGAAACCCTAACAAGACGTTACATAATTGGGAAGATGATTAATCATAATAATTATAAAGTGATTATTATAAAATACATAAATCAGTACATAGATGGACACATCAAAAGAAAGGTTAAAATTTTAAATAAAACAGAATAAAATAAACGCAAAAAGTCAAATAAATAACAATAGGACTATGATGCTGTAATAAGACAGCTCATTAGAAATGTTACTATAAGGCATTAATAAGACCCCACTTAGAATATGGAAACATCATATGGTTCCCAAAATATAAATAGGGGAAGACGGGGTAAAAAGCGCATGGGCGGGTAAGAAGCCCACCCCAATTATCTCATGAAATGAAGCAAATTTCAGTCTCATTTTGCCCATGAGACGAGCGTTAATGTCTAGCATTCGTCTCATGGGCAAATTTGACTGAAATTTTCTTTATTTCATGAGATAATTGGGGTGGGCTTCTTACCCGCCCATGCGCTTTTTACCCCGTCTTCCCCTACCAGTCATCAGCAATTGAAAAAGTGCAACGCAGAGCAACAAAACTTGTCAAGGGATGTAAAAATAGTCTATGGATTATTATAGTAGACTTAAATACCTAAACCTGTTTTCTTTCAAAGGAAGAACAATTAGGGGGGATCTCATTGAGGCCTATAAAATATTCAATGGTCAAGTTGACTTGTCTTGGAAAAAATTCTTTGATTCTCCTCAATATAATCTAACAAGGAATGCATATGGTAAAGCTTTTATTAAAAGGTTTAATACTAATAGAAGAAAAAATTGTTTCAGCATCCGTGTTGCTAACTTGTGGAATGAGTTACCTATTAATCTTCTAAAATGTGCACCTAATACTAACACATTCAAAAATCGCTTGGATGATTCTCCAAAATATTTAAATATGTTTAGAAGCTTTGACAAATGATTTTGTTTATTAGGAAAATTGACCGTAATACACCTTGACCACATTTTCTTTGTAATACTTTATGTATACGATGGGACTAGACAAAAAGCTTAACAGCTTATTTTATCCCTACCACTACTACTACTACTACATATGCCTATGCTAAAATCTATGGCACAAATAGTATAGTTATAGAATAGTAACTTACTGTGATGGCGTATCGTCCTCAAGAAGAAATTTCCATACATGTAATTTTATAGTGTGTAATGATTGGCACGCTTTGATGGACATGGGAAAATAATTCCATATAGTTGAATGAGAGAGAGAGAGAGAGAGAGAGAGAGAGAGAGAGAGAGAGAGAGAGAGAGAGAGAGAGAGAGAGAGAGAGAGAGAGAGAGAGAGAGAGAGAGAGAGAAAAGGGGGGGGGGGGGGGGCGAATGAACGAATCTTAATAAATAAGCTTATTGGCCCATGTCATTAGGGAATAAGAGGGCGATAAAGAACAAAGAAATGATGCAAAGAGAGAGGGAGAAAGAGAGAGAGAGAGAGAGAGAGAGAGAGAGAGAGAGAGAGAGAGAGAGAGAGAGAGAGAGAGAGAGAGAGAGTCAAAGTCAAAGTCAAAAATGGTTTAATTGTTAGGCCACTGGCCCATAACAATAACAATGCAAGCATAAACTTTAAGTAACATCTCGTGCATTCTGCCTTTCACTCAAACATTGACGTCTAACTGTTAAAGCTTTATGTATAAACGATGCTACTTTAGAGATTAGTTGAGAATGTTCGGAAGATTAGAGAGAGAGAGAGAGAGAGAGAGAGAGAGAGAGAGAGAGAGAGAGAGAGAGAGAGAGAGAGAGAGAGAGAGAGAGAGAGAGAGAGAGAGAGAGAGAGAGAGAGAGAGTGAGAGAGAGAGAGAGAGAATGAATATACATGGAATATTATAATATATTTAAGTCTAATATCACCGTTGTTGCGAACAGACTTTAAATGAAATCAATTAATCAAATCAAATCATATAATATATTAAAAATAAACGGGGGAAAACATAATAGGAAAAGAAACAAGTATAAGTATTATTATAGTCACAGAGGCGCCTCTGTGAAATTCGGGTTGCTCCCACCCGGAGAGCGCGTCGCAGCCAGAGGCGCGCCACCCAATTTTTTTATTTTTTATTTTTTTGCATGCGATTTTTGTCACTGATGAGGGGGGGGGGGGGGGATTTTTACCAAATGACAACTTTTTCGTTGCCACTGGGCTTAACGTATGCTAAGTGCATGGGCACACGGGACCTCGGTTTATCGTCTCATCCGAAAGACTCCACGTTCAGACCGTTAAGGCCTAGTGCAGAATGAGAGGAAAAAATCCCCTGTACCCAGGTTCGAACTCGGGTTTACTTGACACGAAGCGAACAACGAAACAAAATAAACGAATTCCAAAGAAGTTGAGAAAAGAAGGCGAGGACATTGTCAGAAAATGAAGAAACATATCAAATAACAAAGAAATAAAAAAAAACATAAGAAAAATGTGAAGACACAATCCTACTGCACAATGTTAATAAACAGAATAACGGTAAGTAACAGATAATGCAAATATGATAATTATATATCTCTGGTTCCCCCGTGGGGATACCGGGGGGGTCTTTTGCATAAATAGTTCCCCCACCTTCTGGAAGTTATGTGCTTGTATCTTCCTCTAATCCATCACTCTCTTTGACTCTGCCTTTTCCCTTTGCTTAATGTCATCTACTATCTCTCTGCCTTACCGGTCCATTCTCCTGCCTTTTTTCACGAAACACTTTCAAAAACATTTCCTCCTCCTGCCGAAGTCGGACTTGCTGGGCCTAACTATTTCTTAGTTAGGCGCATAACGGCAGCATGACGCATCTGCGCTCATAATTGACAGGAAACTGTCTGAGCGATCAAAGAAGAAAGAAGAAGAAAATATCTCTGGAATCCTTGACAACGCCACCCGTGAAAATTCCAAGCTACAAATTGTTTTGAAAAAAATATTTCAGGATGAGCTCAAACGCACCCAGTTCTATCTAAAGGGACAGACACACTGCATAGGATGCGATCCGACTGTGACATTTGTGAGACATGATTCTCGTGAAACTCAAGACTCAAGACTACTTTATTATCTACAAAGTGAGACATTGATTTGTGGCACGGGCATGAACACATATACAATAAGAACATAATGATTAAATCAATACCCAACATATACAACTTTATAGGACATGTAAAAAGACACCACGATTATCCAATATAACAATAGTATAATGACAGTCTACTGTCTAAATGGATCTGATGAAATCCTACTAGTTTTGTTCACTACATTTGTGGTCACCCCCACCCCCACCCCCACCCCCTGTACACGAATCTGATGAAATATCTGTATTTTTGTATCAGACATTTTATGTAATTCGTGTATTGCGGTCTACATGAGCATAGTGAACGAAAACAGTAGAATTGTTTTTATACGGAAGTTTTTTACGTGAATCATGTCTTACAGACTTCGTCACAATCGGATCGTATGCAGTGCGTCTGCCCCAGGTCTCTGTGCACGTGAACATTTTTCACTCTTTCCCCATATCAACACAGTCATTTGCAAGTCCTATAATGACTGTGTTGCCATGAGGAAAGAGGTAAAAATGTTCACTTGTACAGAGACGAGACTAAACATATTCTTTCTTCTTTTTTTTTTGGGGGGGGGATATTTAATAGAAATGTATATGGATTATGATATGGATCTACCTAGGATTACTTACAACTTGCTGATCAAGCTGTTTAGACTTTAATCATAGAGAAAAGGAAACATAATAATAATAATAATAATAATAATAATAATAAATAATAATAATAATAATAATCTTCTTCTATAGCGCTATTCTCCTGACACAGCAGGACTTACCGCGCTTTACATGAAAAAAGAAAGAAAAAAGTAAGCTTACCCCACGCACACAAAAGATATTCAAAATACATGTACTTAAAATTATTTCTAAAACAAAATCACTTTATCGCACTCACACAGCTCACATTTAAAATACCTACATAAAACACGAATTGTTTAAAAAAAATCTTTACAGGGTTGACTGACAGTGGATGGACAGGCAGAAATTAACAGAGATATTTTCTGAAAAGATGCGTCTTCAGGCCAGTTTTGAAAGAAGACAGAGATGGAGAGCTGCGGAGAGAGAAAGGGAGATTGTTCCACATGTGTGGTGCTTGGAAAGGAAAAAATAACAGTAGTTTGTATATTACGTTCATGCACAGAGATCGACTCTTGTATGGGCTATGATATCATTAAAATGATACTGACAGATGCAGTTTTCATTTTTGGGTTTTAATGATTTACTCCCGACATGTTTTGCTTTCGTTTTTAATGTTTTAATGTTGAAAAAAAATTAACCAACCAACAAACTAACAGAAAAAGGAAAACTGACGAAAAAAACTGTAACAGTTGGCTTAACATATTTCACTAATTGGTGACTTGATACAAAATAACAAGAGAGGTCAACTATCATTTTTTGTTTTACATCCGCCACAAACTTGGGCTGAAAACAGGTGAGAGTGAGAGGTAATTCACAGGGATAAACCCAAAACACGTGACAGCTTTTTGTGAATGAAAAATATATATTTGAATGCATCTCTCACTCTCAGTGGTTATCAACCCACGTTTGTGGCTGATGATCATATGATAACATATAATTATAAATCGGGACTTCCTTATTGCAGTACATTCAGGGTCAAACCACAACTTGCTGAAGCAGATAGATACCTTTAGCAATGTCCCATGTGAACCTGTTCCAGGTCGGAGGACGTTAAAAGATGTTCGTCCTTTTGTGAATGGCTGTATTTTGTTGTTGGAACTTTATAGTCACAGAGGCGTCTCGTGAAATTCGGGTTGCTCCTACCTGGAGAGCGCGTCGCAGCCAGAGGCACGGCGTGCCACCCTTTAAATGTGTTTTTATTTGCATGCGATTTTTGTGTGACTGATAAGGAAGAAAGGGGTGGTGGTAAATTGTGACCAAATGACAACTTTTTCGTTGCCTCTGGGTTTAGCGTGTGCTAAGTGTATGGGCACACGGGGCCTCGGTTTATCGTTTAATCCGAAAGACCCCACGCTTAGACCGTAAGGCCTAGTGCGAGTGAGAGGACAAATCCCCTGTGCCCAGGTTTGAACTCGAGTTTATTGCATGCGAGGCGAACGCGTTACCTCTGTGCCACTCTACACCTCTACAGCTCTGTTCTTCTCAATCTATGAGGGATGCATTGGCTCTTCAGGCGGCGGGGACTTCATTCCCATACCCAACGCCGACTGCCCTAAGGTCTTCTTGGCCCAGAGAGTGGGGATGTGCCCTGAGCAAGGCATTTCCACAAGAAAGAAATTCCAGCCAAGGTTTTCGGAATAGCAGCCGCCGCATCGTATGCTCTCTGGAGGTCAGTGTAGCACACAACTGACCACGATTGGTGTCACGGGACCGGCAAAGTTGCACTTTAGACCCCCCCCCCCCCCCCATCCCCAACCCCCCCCTCATGTTTACGACTCTCGATCTGGGAAGTCTGGTTCTTTCTGTTTCATGGCAATAACCATAGGCTGATCCTATTCCTACCCCTTTCCCGAGCATGACAGAATGTTGCTTTCCAGTAACAAAAAAACACCCACAAAACCCACACAAAAAACCATTCAAAGCGAAGTTTTAACAGGGTGGAGTTAGTGGCTGGGCGGAGTGGTGGTGGAGGGGTGGTGGTGGTGGTGGTGGTGTGTGTGTGTGTGTGTGTGTGTGTGTGTGTGTGTGTGTGTCATATAAATGGTTAACACTGTTTTGCTGCGAAGGTGTCAGTGGTTCAAATCTGATGAGTTGGTTCCTTTTCCTGTCCCTTTGTTTCCCACTTCCTCCCTTTTTGTTTGTGTGTTTCTTTCCCTTTCTTCGTTTTTTCAATCTTTCTATCTTAACATTTCCTTCTTTCTTTTTTAATTTTCCCTCTTGTTTGATTTCGTTGTTGTCCCCCCCCCCCCCCCCCCCCCCCCCCCTCCTTTCAATCTTTTAACCCTTTCACCGCCAGCCATATTTCAGCCAAACATTTCCATTAAATTTACCTGCCCAGGTAGAGATCAAAATCCATCTGCAGTATTGTGACATCATAAAATAAGGTCTATCCTTACTTCCCAAAATTAGACAACAGGGTCTTTGGATAATAGACCCCCATTTGATGCCTTTTAGTGACATATGGTGTTAAATCACTGTGGTGCTAAAATGTGACTTTGGCGGTGAAAGGGGTTAAGGAAACTTCTCGTCCACAAAGCAGTAAACAAACATCAGATTCAAACAGAAAGTCCCCCGTGGGGATACCGGGGGGGGGGGGGGATTTGTATAAATAGTTCCCCCACCTTCTGGAAGTTCTATGCTTGTAACTGCCTCTAATCTGTCACTCTCTTTGATTCTGCCTTTTTATATTTGCTTACTGTCATCTACTATTTTTCTGCCTAACCGGTCCATTCTCCTGCCTTTTGTTGTTGTTAAAGAAACTCTTTCAAAAACATTTCCTCCAGCCGAAGTCGGACTTGCTGGGCCTAACTATTTCTTAGTTAGGAGCATAACGGCAGCATGACGCATCTGCGCTCATAATTGACAGGAAACTGTCTGAGCGACCGAAGAAGAAGAAAACAAAAAATGAAAAGACAGAAAAAGGAAAGTGATGCGTGCGATGTGTTTTCACTACAGCTGTAAATGGGATGACAGAAAGTCAATTCAACGGGTTCACCAAAGAAACATGACATACCTTCCAAAAAGAAATTGAAAACCGATCCTTTGGTTCATATTACTTGCAGATAGTTGTTCAAAAATCACAAGTTCGTAAGCCTGAGCTGGGATGAAACAGTGTTGTGTAAAGCAAAGTAATTCGTCTCCCACATCAGCATTTAAAACATATGTTGCACACTAAGTAAACAAGCACACTTTACAACAACGAATCAACAACAAACATACAGGCAACAAGACTATGGCCAGTGAACACCAAAATTATGACAAAAAGGAATGACTTATTTAGATAACAAAAAAGCAATATAACGATGGACTTACCTTATGGAAAACTTATTTCCTTTGTCGTGTTTTCCCCCTCTTCTTCTTATTTCTTTGTCCTGTCAACCAAACAAGACATTTGCGTTGTACAATTCAGTTTTCAATGTTGCTGCTTCAATAGAAAGTTTTCTTCTCTGTTATAAAGATGCTGTTTAATCTCTTGTTCATTCAAGCACGCCTGTATTTAGTTCTAAGACAGACGACAATTTCAATAGCGCGCGGGCAGACACCGAATCTGGTTTCTTATATCGGAGAGCGGCTTCGCCGGCAAGACTGCGCGTGCGCGCCACGTTCTGAGAGTGTGACGAATATGCATGTTGTTCGTATTCAGCCAATAGTTAAAGACCTCCAGGACTGGCAGAGCGACAGTTGGTGTGTTTTGAAGTGGATGCGCGTGCGAGAGCTTGTAGGTGGGGCAGGGATGGGTGTGTGGGTGGGTGGGTGGGTAAAAGCTTGTGTGACAAAACGATGGATTAAGTGTGCTCAGTCTGGGCTTTGGTTTTGCGAGTTTGGTTTACTGGAGAGTTCTATTATTGCAAACACCAAACACACATTTCAATCATAAATGCAAATTACCAAACCAAGCAAGCGCGTGCGCAGACACATGTATGCACACAGACACAGGTAAGCACCCACGCGGGCTGGCACACACACACACACACACACACACACACACACACACACACACACACACACACACACACACACACACACACACACACACACATACACACACACACACACACACACACACACACACACACACACACACACACACACACACACACACACACACACACACACACACACACACACACACACACACACACACACACACACACACACACACACACACACACTTACACACACACACACACACACACACACACACACACACACACACACACACACACACACACACACACACACACACATGTACATACGCGCACGCACATATACCCACACGTTATCACATACACGCACGGACACACACATTCGTGCGCTTTCGCCAGCACACAAGGCACACGAGGCACACGAATACTAAGCGTATGCGCCCACACACGCGCAAATTCGCTCTCACACATACACAAGCACGCACACACACACACACACGCACACCCACCCACACACGCACACCCACCCACATACGCACACACCCCACACACACGCACGCACACAAGCACGCCCCCCCCCACCCCCACTCCTTTAATACCTGCAACTATACGCGTGCATAATCACTATGCATTCCCATTCTCTCAATTTTCAGCACAGTCAATTCACTTCTTTAATACTGCGGCGACTTTTTCTTAAAAAGACATCCATTTCTTCTTCTTCTTCCTCCTCCTCCTCCTCGCTCACTCAATCTCCTGTCATTGGAGCGCAGATGCGTCATGCTGCCGTTATGCGCCTTACTAATAAATAGTAAGGCCCAGCATGTTCATCTTCGGCTGGGGGGGGGGGGGGGGGGGGGGCGTCTTTGTAAGGATTCATAGAACAAAGGCAGGAGAATGGTTCGGTTAGGCAGAAAGATGGCAGATGACAGAAAGCAAAGGGAAAAGGCAGAGTCAAAGAAAGTAGAGGTCGATTGGAGGAATTAGTTACAAGCACTGAACTTCTTCCAGAAGGTGGGGGGACTGTTAGGACAGTCAGTGAGCACAGACAAAGTGACGAGCACACAAGGCTTTGTTCTAGTTGAAAGGTACTTTAGTACTTATAACACTAACAGTACAAAAAAAACACCACATCAAATTATGATTAATCATAAAAATAAATATCACACGCACATTTTCAACGTACACTTTTTTTTGTATTACGTTTCCTTGAAAATAGCGATGACTTGGAGTCAAAATATATTATTGGACTTATTACAAACACTAATAACTTGTATAAAAAAAAAAGACTGCGGAAATATAAAAAGCATAACCCCCTTTTTATATTCCCGCAGTCATTGTTTGATACAAGTTATTAGTTTTTGTAATAAGTCCAATAAAATGTCAATGGACTATCTAAAGATAGTCCTTTGTGACTCCAAGCCATCGATTATCATTATTAAGCTTACAAGATATGCAGGTGGAGACGATGATGTTATAAGCTATCCACAAAAAGTTAAGGATCACTTGCAAACTAATTCATAACTTTCCAAATAAGAAAGCCAATGCGTTGAATTTTGGCCAACATTTAATTCAATGCTTTAGTGATAACGATACACAATTGCCTTCAATTTCGAGCAATCGTTTGGTCTGTACATTTGATCAAAGTGGGTACGTATCGAAATTTGATTTCCCAAAGTCATTGAAATCACAAGACAGGGCATTCTGATGCTCCCAAAAGTTCAGTAATGCGTGTATCCGCCATGGCTGTTCTGGCACTCGACGCAGCGAGTCCTCATGGAGTTGACCAGGGTGGTGAAGATCCTCTGTGGAAGCGCCTGCCACTCAGCCTGCAGCATCTGGTAGAGGTGCTGGGCATCCCTGGGAGGGGGGTGGTTGCTCCTCACTTTGCGATCCAGCTCATCCCAGAGGTTCTCAATCGGGTTGAGATCGGGACTGCATGCTGGCCACTCCATTCTGTTGACTCCAGACTGCTGCAGGAAGTCGTTGACCACCCTTGCCCTGTGGGGGCGAGCGTTGTCATCCTGGTAGACAGCCGGCGGTCCCATCTGCTGCAGTGTAGGCACAGCCAGCGGTCGAAGGATCTCATCCCGGTATCGGAGGCCAGTCAGGTTACCCTGTACATGATACAAGGGTGTTCTGTGGTGAAGGCTGAAGGCCCCCCAGACCATTACAGAACCTCCACCAAAGGCCACCTTTTCTTGGACAGTGGCGTCAATAAAGCGTTCCCCTGGGCGCCTCCAGACCCTCAGTCGGCCGTCGTTGTGGTTCAGGGTGAAGCGTGATTCATCACTGAACAGGACCTGGGACCATTGCTGACGTGTCCACCTCACGTGACGTCTGCAGAAGGCGCGGCGTGCTGCCCTATGGGCTGGAGTTAAGCGTGGCCGTACAGCTGGGCGACGAGAACGGAGGTTAAACCCATGAAGGCGGTTCCGTATGGTCTGCTGGCTGATGTTGATGTTAGTAGCCACCCTCAGCTGCCTTCGAATGATGCTGGAAGAGGCTGTTCTTGTCTGCAGGGCTTGTCGTTCAATGAGACGATCTTCACGTGGAGTTGTCTTCTTCGGTCGACCAGATCTGCGTCTTTCATGGACCCT
>CM065681.1:88226036-88231036 GCA_017654935.2 Phymorhynchus buccinoides
TATTTTATGTTCATCTTTACATTTAATAACATAATTACGTTAGTTATCGCTATAAAATAAAGAAGCAAAACGACTAGGAACAACATAAGTGTGACCCTGCGCCATTTAAAATAAACGGTGACTGAGAGTCAGTGTTGATTGCAGTCCAGAACATGACTAATGGCTTTTGTCTCTGATTTTGTGGAATTGTGGAATTGTCCAGGCTCTTGATGTCTGTTGTTTTGTACATTTGGATTCTGCCATGAATGTGGCTGATATCAAAAGAGATTAATTTCCAAAAGAGGACATCTCTCCTTGAGGAGCAAGATACGGTTATATGCGCAGTTCTGTCTTGTCTGGTTAGTCAGTTTGTTAAAGCTCTCTCAGATCGTTCAATTTAATCAAGTGAAACATATTGTGAGTCTTACTAAAGTGAACTGTTGAACTGAGAAATATTGAGTAAAAAATCAACTGATTGAAAACCACGACCTGTTTTCCCCGACGTCTTTAGTATGGCTTTTAAACGGTTCTGAAACACGGCCTATAGCACCTGAAGCCAATTTATGACAGACGTTTTCAGATTGCAGAACTATTGATCGGTCTCCCATGTTGTCCTTGAGATGTCCTGGTGGGTTTTGTGGTGCTCTGGAACTGATCTTGGAGACGCCTTCGGTGGATGACCCTACCATGTATTGGGCGTGATCACCACGCTTAGAGCACCAGGCTTGTCAGAAACACCCCATGTGATGTGGGTATCCAGTGTTCCCCCAGTTGGTATGCTTCTGACATTTTCCGTCTATGGCTCTGGCTACTTGCTTTATGCTTCAGCCAGATCTCAGAGCCCCAGAATCTGCTTGTTGATCATCTTTGCCAGGTCGTGGATTTTGGGTGGTGAGTGATAGACAAAAGCTGACTACTGCAATGTTTATGGCCAACCTGCCAGTTTCTCACGTGCAATATCGTGAATCTGTATTTTCTCACTTGGAACACTATTTTTAGCTTTTTGTGTTTCAGACCATGTGAGCTGTCGCTCAGTCAACATAATGGCTAGATGCATGGTGATTGGTTCTGCAAATAGCTTTGACCCTAGGGAGCAAAAGCAGTTCACGAAATGGTACCAATTTGCCCGTTTGACTAGACATATCCATAATTTACTATTTGCAGAATGTATGCCTCTGGACATACATACATACATACATACATACATACACACACACACACACACACACACACACACACACACACACACACACACGGACAGACAGAGAAACGCACAGTCCTTGTTCATATTCCAATGTAATCCCGTTGGGTGTACAACAAAACACAACATAGCGAAGGATTACAATGTAACCCCCTCGTCTTTTATTAATCTAATCATGAAGAGATCAATTCAAAGAGACTAATAATAATAAGAAAAGCATAGGTGTTTTAAAGGGGCACCCTGACGGATTCGTTTTTGCAAGACGTCGAGATCACCTGGAAAACACCCTTTACAGAGATCGCAACACTCATTTTGCTCCGGTTTCCCACAAATCAAACCGTCAAATTGGCGATTCCTCCTTGGCGGAGGTGCTGGAAGTCCAATTATTTCACCCAAAGAGAAGGTGCCTTCTCTTTCTTAATGGCCGCCTGAGTTTAGACCAAATCGTTTGCATGAAAAGTTCACAATACAAGCCTTTTTATTTATTTATTTATAATTTTTATACAGTTTACCTAAAGGAGTTTCGCTCACAACAAAGAAAATAGCTCCAATTTGTTTTACTGCACTACCAAAAAAAGAAGCTTCAACCACTCTCAGTGGCCTCCACCCACCCCATCCAAAATGGCTTCTCTCTCCGGCATCTCCTCCAAGGAGGAATCGCCGTTTTGACGTTTTGATTTCAGCAAAGTGAGTGTTCCGATCCTTGAAAAGCAGTCTTTCTGGTGATCTCGACGTGTTTCTTGCAAAAACTCATCCGTCAGGGTGCCCCTTTAAAAACATGTAACACGATTCGTGAACTGCTGTCATTAGTAGGGTATGAGCAGTAGGGCAACGTAAGACTGTTCTGAAAAACATAAACAAAGTGTGCAGAAGAGCAGTTAATATTTCTTGCATGATTCAATGTAGTATGCTCAATCTAGCAGGTGCTTATTAGCCTTACAAGTTGTCATAGCTTCATAATGATCGATTTTTTAAGATAATTCGGCATTCCCCCTTTTGGTGACCTCCCTCCCTCCCTCCCTCCCTCCCTCCCTCCCTCCCTCCATTCCTTCCTTCCTTCCTCCTCCTATTCCTTCTCCTTTCGTATTCTTCCTCCTCATCCTTTTTCTTCTTTGTCAATGTCGTTGCCCATAATTATCGTCACATTAAAATTAGCCAACTTGATTTATGAAGCTTTTAAGATCCGTAACGAAGCTTTATCATTTGATAGTTGACAGATGTGTGCATTGTGCTTGTTTCTTATATAAGGTAGTTTTTTGCGCCGTTGATTTGTTGTCATCGATGCTTTTTGTGTATGTTCGCTTCATAATTTAACTCTTGGCGCTGTTGATTTGCGTCATCGATGCTTTATGTGTATGTTCGCTATTAGCCATGGTCTTTCGAAATATGTTTGAAACACGTTAACATAAAAAGTTAGCTATATGGAATTGAAGAGAGAAAATAAAGGACACGACATAATTCACGCTCAAGAGCGAAGAACAAGTAGATAGCGAGAGAGAGAGAGAGAGAGAGAGAGAGAGAGAGAGAGAGAGAGAGAGAGAGAGAGAGAGAGAGAGAGAGAGAGAGAGAGAGAGAGAGAGAGAGAGAGAGAGCAATGACAGAGAGACACCCACACAGAGACAGACATACAGAGACACGGAAGAACAAAGACAGAGACAGACACAGACACAGACAGAGACACAGAGAGAGACAGAGAGAGAGACAAATAACAAATGAATGATTTAATGTCATCAGCAAGGTACATGTTATTTGACATGGGGGCACAAAAAGTTGAAATAAAAAAAAAAAATAAAATAAAACAGATTTTTAGTAACAAACAAAACATGAAAATAAATTTCATTTTAAGCAATAAGTCAAAGCTCATGCGACCAACAGTTCTTATTAGTCAAAGTATCAGAACACTACAAAATGTAACTAATGGTATCAAGCTTCTTTTTTCGGATGTTATTAGCTTCAGCAACAAGAGAGAGAGAGGGAGAGAGAGAGAGAGAGAGAGAGAGAGAGAGAGAGAGAGAGAGAGAGAGAGAGAGAGAGAGAGAGAGAGAGAGAGAGAGAGAGAGAGAGAGAGAGAGAGAGAGAGAGAGAGAGAGAGAGAGAGAGAGCGAACGAACGAAATTTCATTTGTACAGGGTAATGAGATAAGTATGCATACGTTTTTAAACCCAGGCCTGTGGACAGAGAGAGAGAGAGAGAGAGAGGGAGAGAGAGAGGGAGAGAGAGGGGGAGAGAGAGAGGCACTGGACACTGGACACTGGACACTGGAAAACTTTATTTGACAAGGATAAAGATTTTAGGCGATGCCTATTCTTACAATCTGTCCTTGGATAAAAGAAAAACAAATTTAAGAAACAAAAAACATTTGTATACTCTCTCTCTCTCTCTCTCTCTCTCTCTCTCTCTCTCTCTCTCTCTCTCTCTCTCTCTCTCTCTCTGACTCTCTCTCATACACATATACATTGTTTATACATACATAAAAAATATTATAAAAAAAAAAAATTATTAAAAAAAAAAAAAATACCACATAGTGAAACAAATAATTGATGACAAGTAGGAGGTGAAAGCAACATCAATCCAAACACATTAACAAGCAGTTTAAAGGCAAACAAATAAACAAAGCATAAAACTGAGATGTAAACAATCAATTGACATATACCATGCATATCACATGTAGGTGTACACAAGGCAATACAGTTATACAGTGTGCGTTCAAAATGACACAGGATTTAAGCAGGGCTGTAAATTATGTTTGCCCGCACCATCTTTTTGTATCGTGAGATGGAAGGGCATAACTGAATGGCAGAGGGAAGGGAATTCCAAATTGAGGAACCTGAGAAGGCAAAACTTGATTTGTATTTGTCAATTCTAGTGTTTGGCAAAATGTAGTTGCTGGAACCATAACGATGTGATGCCGGCGTAACTAATAATTTTAGGTATTGTGGGACCAAGTCATTATGCACTTTGTACATGATGATTGCTTTGTTGTACTTTAATTGTGAATCTAACGGAAGGATGTTTAATTTTGCTTGTTTTTCTGATGTGGTGAGGTTTGCGTCAGGAAGAATAATTTTAGCTGCTCTTTTGTAGATATAATTGAGTTTTAATAGGTGACATTTGGCGGTAGAATCCCAAACTACAGATGCATAGTTGACATGAGAGAGACAGTGGGCATGAAAGAATAATTTGCGTTCCTCTGTATCTAAGAAAGGTCTAAGTTTTTTTAGTAGGAATAGGCTACGTGCAAGCTTGTGTGCTACCTTCTCAATATGGGTCTGCCACTTCAGTTCTTCATCTATGATCACACCCAGGACGCGGTGCTCTTTTACTTGGTTAATGATGTTATCCTTTAAATAAACTTTGAGATTTAGAGGTTCGTTCTGATGTTTTTGTCTTGAAGTAATTACCATGCTTTTGGTTTTTGTAGGGTGGATGACCATCAGGTTTTGGTCACACCAGGCAGAAACATCATTTAAAGCTGTTTGTAATGAGGTTTGAATGGAGGATAAACAAGCTGCACTAGAGTGGAGGGAGGAGTCGTCAGCAAACAGATCGCATGAGACACTTTCATCTGATATTGAAAGGGGTAGGTCATTAATAAATAAACAGAACAGGAGGGGTCCTAAAACAGATCCTTGCGGCACACCAGTCTTAATTATCTTATTATCTGAAACTGCACCATTACTTAGGACAAACTGTGTTCTGTTAGTAAGATAGGATGTAAAAAAAGAAACTGTATTTTCGTCTTGCAGGTATAGTGCTAGCTTTTGTAATAATATTTTATGATTCACAAGATCAAATGCCTTCTTAAAGTCAAGAAATACAG
>CM065681.1:88246036-88266036 GCA_017654935.2 Phymorhynchus buccinoides
TACACATATAAATTATATATCATCCGAGATAATTATAGAGCTCCACATTTGGTGGAGGAATGCGCTATATAAATGCTTCACTATTATTATTATAAAAAAAAAATTCTTGTTTTTAAGTTGTATATTGTGTAACGCAAGCCATATTTGAAGATGCATTCTGGTTTTTAAGTGCACAACAGCTATTTTTGTCCTTCATTTGCCCTTCCAAATAACTAACTTGTATTGCTTTTTTTCCCTACAAGATAACATTTTCATACAGATTTGTTTGTTTAATATCTGTCATAAAATCAATACAGAATGTAACCCTTCGTTGCAGAAGAAAAATTGGAAGATTTTATTATTTCAGTTATGAAATTTTAAAAAATGAGACCTGCTAGACTCAATTTGTCAAAACTGGTCTAGAGATAGATCTATATCTTATCTGACTATTCTAAGCAAACCCCATCAGTCAGGAGTTGTGACGTTAATTGTCTCTAGCCCTGTCTCTAGTACGGGTAATATATTAATGTCCTTAATGTGTGTGTGTGTGTGCGTGTGCGTGCGTGCGTGTGCGCGAATGCGCGCAAAGCTTGTTACTTCCCTCATCCCATCTCGTCTTGACTACCGTAATGGTCTCCTTTCTGGACTGTCAGTCTCTTATCTATCTTGTCTCCAGCGTATTCAAAACACAGCTGCTCGTCTTGTTCTCAGGAAGAAAAAGTTTGATCATGTTGGCCCTCTTCTGCGTTCTTTGCACTGGCTTCCTGTCGCAGACAGAATTGAGTATAAATTAAACACCCGTTGCTATACATCTATCCCATATGGCTTCGGCCGAGAGGACGATAAGCATAAAAAAAAAAAATATAAAAATAAAAAAAATATATATATATATATACATCTATCCATCAAGCTGCTCCATCTTACCTCTGTGACAATATTTTCATGTGTACGCCAGCTCGCACATTACGTTCAGTTTCTGACCCTCTATCTCTCCAGATTCCTAGGTATAAGCTTTGAACTGTCGGACAAACTTCCTCTCTCCCTCCATCAGCGAGCGACCCACTCTGCTTCCAAATAAAACCTCAAAACCAACCTGTTCCCCCGTCATTGGAAATCACCCCCCCCCCCCCCCCCCCCCCCTCCACATTCTTCCCTTTAGGTCTATTTCGTGTGTGTCTGTTATCTTCTTATTCGTCTTTGTCTCTGTTTGAAGGCGTTGTGAATGTTCAAAGTGTGTGTGCGCTTCAATTTGATTTCCGTATAAATACTATATGTTGTTGTTGTTGTTGTTGTTGTTGTTGTTGTATTGGTGTCAGAAAGAGAGTGCGTGTGTGTATGTGTGTTTGTGTTAATGTGTGTCGATGTCTGTGTGCATGTTTATGTGTGTGTATATTTCTACGAGAGAGAGAGAGAGAAATGAGAGAGAGAGAGAGAGAGAGAGAGAGAGAGAGAGAGAGAGAGAGAGAGAGAGAGAGAGAGAGAGAGAGAGAGAGAGAGAGAGAGAGAGACAGACACAGAGACAGAGAGACAGAGAGAGTGTCGCAAAGAACAAACAGAAGGTAAGAGAATTGAAAACCTTTCGTGACAAGGAATATTAAAACATATTTAATCCCAGCAATAAAATATGAACAAAAAAAGTGTTCTCTTTTCTCGAACCTTACGAAATCGATCTAAATCAACTAGACAGAAAAATCTAAGAAATCTGCACGACTTTTGCATTACTAACTTGATTTGAAACAAAAAAATTAAACTATGGAATATCTGCTACCAAAGTAGTTTTTGTTTGTGGCACAAGCCACAAACCTATAACTCACTTTGTCGGTCTGTCTGTCTGTCGGTGTCGGTCGGTCCAAAATTGTCGCACATAAAATTAAAAAATTATTGTAAAAGAAAAAAAAATACTTGGTCATAAAGTAACATTTCAGTTGTCATATCTACAGTCCTAGGTATGGAAAGAATTATAAAAGAAATGTTAGTGTTTTACGTCCTCTCGACCCGGGTAGGCACATATATACACTTTTTATATCTTTTGGAAAACATTTAAAACTATGTATCCTACTTATACTCATCGAAAGAAGCACCGCATACTCGTCGTGTCTGTTGTAGTGTCTGTATTACGTATGTTTATTATTTTGTACGCTTTTAAAATACATTATTTTAAAGAGCGGCCAGAAGTGTAGCCTCGATTTGAAGTGCGACAGAGTTAAGAAGCTGCTATCTGTATTTTAAAAAATCGGGACTTTACTGGTTTCGTACTGCCTCCGGGCATTGCCTCCAGTATTGTTCCAACCATATTTGTATTTACAAATGTTCCATATGTGTCTGATTCAGACCAAGAGGACGTAAAACTCCATTTTCTTCTTCATTTGAAGTGCGACAATTTTGTCAAAATGTGCGACAATTTTGGACCGACAGACCGACAAAGTGAGTCATAGGTTTGTGGCTTGAGCCACAAACAATAAACATACGTAATACAGACACTGCAACAGACACGACAAGTATGCGGTGCTTCTTTCGATGAGTATAAGTAGGATAAATAGTTTTAAATGTCTTCCAAAAGATATAAAAAGTTACGAAATGGTGCAGAGATAACATTCTGGGCCTGTATTCACGTTGAGATAGCATGAGACTTAGCATGATGCTAACTTAGAAGCTCTTCCAATGTTTTGGAAGAGCTTCTAAGTTAGCATGATGCTAAGTCTCATGCTATCTCAACGTGAATACATGCCCTGGTTTACAGAATAAAATTATTGAAAAGCCAGGGGAGGCGACTCAATGTATGTAATGATTGGAGTGGTAAAAATAGACCGCTGGGCGTGCCACAAACGATTGCGAATCCGCGCTTGTTAAAGTATGCACATTGTTTTTAAAAGATGCATATTTTTAATGAAGCCAAGCAAAATGTTTGTTGCTTTCATGATCCTTGTCTAGATTATTATGTTTGTCTGTCTTTTGTTGTTTGCTTTTCTGTCTGTGTGTCTGTGTGTCTTTCTTTCTCCCTTTGTTTGTCTCTCAATGCGTGGCTCTCAAGTTATTTGTCCGTCTGCTCTCTCTCTCTCTCTCTCTCTCTCTCTCTCTCTCTCTCTGCGTGCGTGCTTGCGTGTTTCATTTAACATCTATCTACTACACGAGATATTAGACATGACAATTTATTTATTATTATTTTTTAGTCGTCAGTGACGCGTTCTCACAAATGGGGGCCAAATGACCAATTTTACAATGTTTTGATTTTCTGTCCATTGAATAGCTTATTAAATAACCTTCAATTTGATATATGAACCAAGCCTGTAGAGTGAAAATTGTGGAAGTTATGGTAGTTTTAATCTGCTTGCTCTTGCGGCAGCCATTTTGAGAAAATGGCTTTTAAAGATAAAATATTTTCCCCTTAATTTTTCCTTAGTAACTATGCATGAATTCTTATGAAATCAACATTTTTATAAAGCAAAGCATTAAAACAAGCAAACAAACCAATGTTTTTATCAAATATGTTATTTTTTCACAAAATAATGATGCAACAAATTATGAGCATTTTTTTCTTCTTTATTAAGTTGAAGTTGAAGTTGAATTCCTTTTCATCAACCCAGCATACATTTGAAAGAGAATTAAACAAGTCACAATACTAAATACTCAGATTAATTTTAGTTTTAATGACTAGTAATTAAGTGCAGTATTAAAATATTTATAAACTGTAATTTAATATAATAAAAAGAGAACACAATGTATTAGTCTGAATGGGGGGGGGGGGGGGGGGGGGGGGGGGGGGGGGGGGGGTGAATAGAGAAAAGAGTTTTTTTCATTGTCCTGCTATTTAAACTCTTGTATTCCATTGTTAAGCTAAATAATACAGATCTTTTCTTATTATAAGCACATCATCAGGGTGAATATTTCAGTGAAATTTCAGTGTCCTGTAGTGACAGGCTTGCAGTGTTGTTTTTGCGGCCACCTGAGTTGAGGGTTGGTTGAACTGCGCCATGCTGCTTATAATGCTGGCTGAGCCGTGTCAACCTTTTCCTGTTCATGCCACTGCAACAGAACACCATTGAGGAGTTTTAAAACACACAACATATTTTATGGACCACAAGGCACACCTGATTATAAGGCGCACCCCCC
This sequence comes from Phymorhynchus buccinoides, assembly GCA_017654935.2. Lineage (NCBI taxonomy): Eukaryota > Metazoa > Mollusca > Gastropoda > Neogastropoda > Raphitomidae > Phymorhynchus > Phymorhynchus buccinoides. The sequence continues at coordinate 88,250,126 of CM065681.1, forward strand.
TCCCCCCCCCCCCCCCCCCCCCCCCCCCAATTTTGACACAAACTTTGGATTTTGTGCCTTTCGAATGAGACAATAAACCGAGGTCCTGTGTGCCCATGCATGTAGCACACATTAATCCCAGTGGCAACGAAAATATTGTTAATATTTGGTTAAAATTTATACCCCCCCAACAAAAAAGAAAAAAAGAAGAAAAAAGTGGGAGCGCCTCTAACTGTGGCGCGCTTTCATGCCCGAATTCCTGTGGCCTCTCAAATTAAACCCTTTAACTTCAAGGTTGCCTGCAAACGGCAAATTCCTTATTGAATGAACTATTGAACAAAAGAAATAAATGCATATTAAAAAAATGGGTATGGTGGTTATTTCAGTTTTATCTCTCTTACCATGTTTAAAAAATCAGACAAACGTGCATTCAGCATGTAATCAACCTTACCATAACTTTTTCAATACCCCCGGGGCCTACCTTGTTTAATGATTATTATAGTCTTTATTGATGAAAAGTCAGCATTCAGATTGGCTAGAAATAACACAAAATTTGGAAATGAACCTACTTCAAAAGAAACAGGAAAGCCTTTCTCAGTAGCTGGTACTCTGTACGGGACTTCTGCCGCTCCTTCTGGGCTTTCTTCTTGCTCCTGGCAGTCTGTTCACCATTCCGCATACCAGCATTCAGCACACCCAGCACCAGCATGTCCACTGAAGTTGGAAAAACAGGATGAAATGTCATTGCGATGTTAACAATAATAATAATATTAAACATTTATATGCTTAATCTTAAGCAAGTGCAAAGCACCAAAGACAGAAAAGAATAAAAAGAAGAATTAATTAACATAAAAGAACACACACACACACACACACACACACACACACACACAAGCACACACCACCCCACACAAAGCTCCCCACCCACACACACACACCAGGGCTCCCAATCATCCCACAAAACAAGGGGTCCCAGGGACTCCTTCACTTACAGCATAAAGGGTCCTAGAGACGGGATAGAGGGTCCCAGTGGCATTATGAATGCTATTAAACTAAAGATTTTTTTCTAGTGCATCCCTGGGACCCCCTGCACATTCTTTTACTAGTTTTAGAGGGTCCTTTAGAATTTTAGTGCTTCATATACCCCCAAATGAGGGTCCCTGGGAGCCCTGCACACACACCACACACACACATGAAGACAAGAAGTTTGTATAGACCTACCTCTGTCCATATCCTGTACTGAAAGTTGAAATGCCACGATTTCATCTGAGCTGGCAAAAACTGCAGCAAGCACCCTCTGGGCCTCTCCTGTCGTCTGCACACGCGTTCTGTGGTACTGGAATTCTCTTGCATGATTTCTGCCTCGCCATCGCTAATAAGGCAGCATCTTCTTGTAGAGTACGTGTCATGTCATCTGGCACACAATCAGCTCCCCCTGAACTTGCACAATGGGCGTTTCATCTTCTTTTTCGTCACCACAACTGCTTTCGTTATGTCCGACATCCGTCACATCGGCAACATCGCCTTCGTTGTCACTGCTGTCTGATTCAGATTCTGACTCGCCATTCGACCACCCTAAATCTTGGGTGAAGTAATCAGCAATTACTTCATTAATTTGAACACGATCTGTATCCAAAATATTGCTAGAAGTACACGAATTTAGAAGACTTGCAATTCTTCGCTTCTCCATCTCGATTGCACGCGTCGCTGTCGATCGGAGCTGGAAATACCCGCTAACCAATCACAATCGCTGTCTGATACGCGTTACTAAGAAATTTCCATTTCAGCGATTCTGATTGGTCACAAGAGCTAGGTCTGTGTACACACTTTAAAGCTATAACAAGCTTTCTGGTTGGTTAATTTTGACAAAGGAAGAGGTCAGGGATGTTCCTCGTCATTCACTGATTCCAGTGATATATAATACATGGGGCCCTGCACGGGTTTTATTTTCCAAAACATTGCTTGAAAAGTGAGCTGTTTTCACTAATAACTATAATTTTGTGAAAGCAATGCTTGTGGGTACATGTGTAAAATGCTAAAATTAATGCATTTACACGCAGAATATCGAAGAAATATTTTAAGAGGTGACAGCTAGAACATTAATAAACATATTTTTGTAAAAAAACGAATTTCACCCAGATAGACCCCCAGCCCTTTCTCAGCCCGTAGCGCTGAAGCTATGCGTGCGAATTTGGCCCCCTTTCGTGAGAACGCGTCACGGTCTGTCTGGTAAATAAAATATTATTTAAAAAAAAAATAAAAAAAATAATAATAAATGTAATAATTTATTTAATTTATTATATGCATAATTATCTAGATTATTGCCTTTGTTTGACTATTGTTGTCTGCTTTTCTGTCTGTCTGTCTGTCTGTCTGTCTGTCTGTGTGTGTGTTTCCCTTTCTCTCTGGTTTAAACGTGTTATTGTCTTTACATAACACACATACATAGCAACAAAACTGAAGCAACAACAAGCTAGGCTTATGGCGTGCTCAGTATAAGAGAAAGTGCATATTATCAGCCAATATTGACGGATTTAAATAATATTATGCTTCAATCAAAACAAACAAAGGACACCAATGTCTCTCAATACGTGGCTCTCAAGCTACCTCTATATGTCTGTCTGCTCTCTCTCTCTCTCTCTCTCTCTCTCTCTCTCTCTCTCTCTCTCTCTCTTTTTTATATTTTTTTATTGAACCTTTTTGTTACATTTTCAAATACAGAACATAAACATAGCTAGGCAAAATAATACAAACCATATGACAAAAATAACACAACACATACACATACAAACACATACGCCTGCACATATTCACACACACACACACACACACACACACACACACACACACACACACACACACACACACACACACACACACACACACACACGCGAGAGTGCACACGCGCGCACACAGACACATATACACACATATACTGCATTTGTTTTAAGGTTAAATAAATAAATAGGTACATTCAATAGTCAAACTTTCAACACCACGAGCTGGACGTTGCAAAATGTTAGTCCACTAATTCTATGACAGGTTATCATTTTTTTTATATATATATGTTATTTTAAAGAAAAAATCTGCAAAAGACAAGGTTTAATAAATACCTCAATGTCACACACAATGGCTGGTTGTTGTTTTTCAAATACAGCATTAGCGATAATAATAGTATTATCCAAAAATAGACACCTAAAAATACTGAGTTAGTTAGTTTTGTTGTACAGGTTTGGGTATAAGACAGCAAAAGGCGTGGGAAAATAAATAAATATGATCAATTGTCACAGAACAATGGAATATATGGCAACCACTTGGCAGAAAAGTCATTGTATTCTAAGTTCAGATACGCAATGTGTTTTTCGATTCTGTAACGATAATTCATTTATTTTAAAAATACTGTCACCTGCGGAAGGCATCCTTGTATTTTGCATGTGTATATGTAATATTTTGCAAACAATACAATGAAATAAAACGGAATCAAGTTTAATATTTATGTCAAAACCCAGTAATATAAGTGTTTCTGTTAATTTTAGATTTTCTGCATTGAAGCATTTGTCTTTTACTATATTGAAGAATGTGTCCCAAAAGTCTTTAATGTGAGAACATTTCCAAAACATGATCAATACTGTCCTTGTTTGTGCCACAAAAACTACAATTTTCATTCTGAACAATTCCCATTTTTTTCAGTATCACATTAGTACCCAGGCATCTGTGCAAAATTTTAAGTTGAAACCATTTTAGTTTAATATCTTTTATTTTGTGTGTAAAAAAGAAACATGATTTCCAGTCGTGATTAACTGATAATTTTAAATCCCAAGTATTACAACATTTTGATTTACTACTTGGATTTATACTGGATTTCTTAACATAGTCATTGATTGCATGTTTGATCCCTGTGAAAGTAACAAAGTCAATATTTACATTAAAGTTTTCCTTAAAACTTGTGTAACTGAGAAAATTACCTTCAGCATCATAGAAAAACGCAAGTAAATTGATATTGTTTTGATCAAGTACTTTGGATGTGATGAATTTCTTTCCAATTTGGATTCTGTTATTAAAAAACAGTGGCTCAGAAAGAAATTCAGCAGAATCCTTTGGTTTACATTGATAGGAAAATGTTTTGTAAGCCTCTAAAACATCTGTCCAAAACTGATTATCTTTTGTAAATTTTGAAATATACTCAGGGCCATAATTATTGATAAGTGACCATTTTGGAAAGCTTTTTAGCAAAATATGTGTCCATTTGTGTGTGGATTTTTCAACTCTACGCATCCATGATTCTTTTAATGATAAAACAAACGCTTTTAAATCTGGCAAGCCAATACCACCATTTTTTTATGTTTTTATGCGCTATTTTACGATTAATCTTGTCTGGCTTTTTATTCCACACAAAGTCATAACAACACTTTTGATAAGTTTCAAAAAATATGTCAGGTGGGTTTGGTAAAAGCAGCCATAAATGGGTTAATTTGGAAAGAATAACATATTTCAGTATAGCAATTCTGCCCAGAGGAGTCAGTTGCCTTTTTACCCATACCCTAAACAACTGCTTAACATCTGCTAGTTTGTCTGCATAATTCATAGCCACACATTCTTTCAAATCATTGGTAAACCAAATACCCAATACTTTAAATTTTGGTGGATTCCAATCCATTCCTAAATGCTGCACATAGCGAATTTGTGATTTTTTTTTAACTTCCTAGCCATATTGCACTGGTTTTATTAGAGTTCATATGAAGACCTGAAACGCGACCAAATCGAAATATCAGATTGATACAAGTTTCAAAAGACCTTTGATCCCCTGAAAGCAGATATTCAGTGTCATCGGCATATTGAGACAACTTAAATTCTTGATTACTTATCTTAATTCCCTGTATGTTTGGATTTTCCCTTATCATAATGGCCAGTATTTCTGCACATAATACGAAGAGATAGGGTGACACAGGGTCTCCCTGTCGACATCCTCTTTCGCTCTCCTCTCTCTCTCTCTCTCTCTCTCTCTCTCTCTCTCTCTCTCTCTCTCTCTCTCTCTCTCTCTCTCTCTCTCTCTCTCTCTCTCTCTCTCTCTCTCTCTCTCTCTCTCTCGGTGCGTGCGTGTGTGTGCGTGCGCGCGCGCGCGCGCGTGCGTGCGTGTGTGTATGTGTGTGCGTCTATCTCTGTGCGTGTGTCTGTGTGCGCGCGCGCGCGCGCGCGTGCTTGTGTGGTTTCATTTAACGTCTATCTACTACACATGATATTAGACAAAACGTGCATGTGTGCATGTAAGTGCATGCGTGTGTGAGTGCGTGTGTGTGTGTGTCTCTAAGCGCAGCCTGTCTGTCTGTCTGTCTGTGTGTGTTTAATGACACCATATGTGTGCGCGTGTGAATGTACACGCACGGCTGTTATCAGTCACGGACAACACGGTGATAATAATGCAAAGACCCGCAAACACCGGGACAGACCATAATACTTCCACTTAGCCTGAAATTGACATGCAACGTACAGCAGGATGCCACACGTCACTCTTCGCTGTTTTGCATACGCTAATTTATGCTGATGAAGGTTTGGAATAAATCTTGGACCGGCGAATCTGTCATTTATAATATGCACCCCCCTCCCCCCCCCCCCCCCCCCCCCCCCCCCCCCCCCCCCCCCCCATACTAGGGGATCTTTCGTATAACTAGTTCCCCCACCTTCTCGAAATGTGTATAATAAAATTCGATTTTATTCTACACATCTGTATTGTTAAAAAATCGATACTTTCCTGGTGTTGCACTGCCTCCGGGCATTGCCTCCAGGATCGTTCCCCCCATCTTTATGTCTACTAATGTCCCATATGTGTCTGTTCCAGACTGGAGGACATTAAGCAGTGCTTGTAATTAACTTCCTCTAATCTGTCACTCTCTTTGACTCTGCCTTTTCCTTTTCTGTCCCTTTGAGTCTGTCATCTACTATCTTTGTGCCTAACCGGTCAATCTTGCAAATATTTTCTCCATACGAAGACGGACATGCTGGGCCTGACTATTTCTTAGTTAGGCGCATAACGGCAGCATGACGCATCTGCGCTCGTAATTGACAGGAAACTGTCTGAGCGACCGATGAAGAAGAAGAAGATAATATGTACGCTTCATTCAGGCGGAGATAATGTTAAAAAAAAAAATCTAAAAAAATCATCATCATTTTTACAGCGCTTAATCTGCTCAAAGACTGTATAGGGGAAGACAAGCATCCAGTCTCTTTTCCCTATATGAGTAGTGAGGACAGAAACACTGGTTATGTCCCTTTTAAACGTGCCACATTTACACGTCGATAGGCCAGTTGAATTCTCCGTTCAAATTCCAGTCTGAGTTTTTGGATAGCCGCCGCCACTAACGATAACTCTATCAGCCCGGTTCGCTGTAACTCTTAAGTCCATCTTACCCTTTTAGAATCTTTGTTCTGCTTACGGGGCTCTAAGCGCTTCACAAAGAAGCAACAAAAAATCTGAGCAAAACCCCCCCACCAAAAAAACTCCATTTTCGTTCGAAGGTGTAGCCATTTTTTCCCGATTGAATCTTTTTTCACTAAGAAGCAATTTTCTGCCTAGCTCGGGGTAATTGATAGGGTTAAGATAAGGCCAGGGTTACTTTGATGAAACAAAAAGAAGGAATTCTTATCCAGTAAGTATATACGGGTCACAGAGACTTATCTCTGTGGAATTCGGGCTGCTCTCACCCGGAGAGAGCGTCGCCGCAAGCGCAGCGACACACATGTTTTTGTGAGGGTGATGGAGTGATGAGGGAGGGAGGACATGGGAAACTTAGATTTGTAATACCAGGCAGCGGGATTTATCCCTGCTCTTATCAACTGCCGTGGGATTTAACGTGCGTAAAGCGCACGGGTCAGATTAGCTTTAAGTCCCCATCCGAAGGACTGGACGTTCAGTTCGATTTTCCCGTCGAACTAGAAAGAAAGGGTGAGGCCGGGATTCGAACCCTGTGCTTAATTGTATGAAGTTCTACTAAAGCTTAAGTGGGAAACTAAACGTTGTTACTTTCTAAATTAAGTAAATCCAATTTAGAAAGTAACAACGTTTAGTTTCCCACTTAAGCTTTAGTAGAACTTCATAAAATTAAAGGGCAGGTCACTCACGTATTGAAACTGGCAGGCGAACGTCTTAACCACTCTCCCACCTTCCTTCCTCATTGTAAAGGTCTGGGTTGAGTTTCTCTAGACAACGATCGCCGCGCGCATAACTGTCACTTCAAAAAGGATCTAAGAAACACTTTAGAAAACGATTGTGGAAGAATATTACAAGCTCTCATCTGATTGGTATTTATTTTATTATTATCTTAACCAAACTTTAATGGACCAATCAACAACAAGACATGTATTCACCCCATGCAAGTCACGTGATAGTTCGCCAAGAGATACTCTGGGAGTAACCACTAAACGTTTTTGGCAAACGTAGGCAAAAGAGGTGTTTCTTAGTACCGTTTTTGCCGATTTGCGCCCACGCTACGTAACGTTAGCCCTTGTGAAACGGCCCCCTGGGTATCTCTACGTTTACATTAGCTGAAGGTTATCATACCATCTCAATTTCACACCGTTAGCCTATGTCTGAAAAAAAGAGCTAACATTTAAAAGTCATTGTGATCTTCCATTGTAAAGTTTTGTGCATTACCAAACAGCATAATTATTGTGTCTGTTTGTAAGTAAGTCTGGTTATCTCTATGTCTGTCAGTTACGCTTACAAAATGTGAGGGTATGTTTATGAACTTGTGCTGAAAGTTAGGATGTCTACCAGAAGACGTTGCATTAAATGTAGAGCTAGATCATTTCTTCTTCTTTCCATATCCCAACTTTTCCACTTCATGTCCTTTCCACTTCATGTCCTTTCTACATCCTCTCCTTTCCACATCCTCTCCTTTCCACATCCTCTCCTTTCCACATCCTCTCCTTTCCACATCCTCTCCTTTCCACATCCTCTCCTTTCCACATCCTCTCCTTTCCACATCCTCTCCTTTCCACATCCTCTCCTTTCCACATCCTCCCCTTTCCACATCCTCTCCTTTCCACATCCTCTCCTTTCCACATCCTCTCATTTCCACATCCTCTCCTTTCCACATCCTCCCCTTTCCACTTCCTGTCCTTTCCACATCCTCTCCTTTCCACATCCTCTCCTTTCCACATCCTCTCCTTTCCACATCCTCTCATTTCCACATCCTCTCATTTCCACATCCTCTCCTTTCCACATCCTCCCCTTTCCACATCCTCTCCTTTCCACATCCTCCCCTTTCCACATCCTCTCCTTTCCACATCCTCTCCTTTCCACATCCTCTCATTTCCACATCCTCTCCTTTCCACATCCTCTCCTTTCCACATCCTCTCCTTTCTACATCCTCTCCTTTCCACATCCTCTCCTTTCTACATCCTCTCCTTTCCACATCCTCTCCTTTCCACATCCTCTCCTTTCCACATCCTCTCCTTTCCACATCCTCTCCTTTCCACATCCTCTCCTTTCCACATCCTCTCCTTTCCACATCCTCCCCTTTCCACATCCTCTCCTTTCCACATCCTCCCCTTTCCACATCCTCTCCTTTCCACATCCTCTCCTTTCCACATCCTCTCCTTTCCACATCCTCTCTTTTCCACATCCTCATCCTCTCATTTCCACATCCTGTCTTTTCTACATCCTCTCCTTTCCACATCCTCTCCTTTCCACATCCTCTCCTTTCCACATCCTCTCCTTTCCACATCCTCTCATTTCCACATCCTCCCCTCTCCACATCCTCTCCTTTACTCTTCCTCTCCTTTCCATATCCTCTCCTTTCCACATCCTCCCCTTTCCACATCCTCTCCTTTCCACATCCTCTCCTTTCCACATCCTCTCCTTTCCACATCCTCTCCTTTCCACATCCTCTCCTTTCCACATCCTCTCCTTTCCACATCCTCTCATTTCCACATCCTCTCCTTTCCACATCCTCTCCTTTCCACATCCTCCCCTTTCCACATCCTCTCCTTTCCACATCCTCTCATTTCCACATCCTGTCTTTTCTACATCCTCTCCTTTCCACATCCTCTCCTTTCCACATCCTCTCCTTTCCACATCCTCTCCTTTCCACATCCTCCCCTTTCCACATCCTCCCCTTTCCACATCCTCTCCTTTCCACATCCTCTCCTTTCCACATCCTCTCCTTTCCACATCCTCCCCTTTCCACATCCTCTCCTTTCCACATCCTCTCCTTTCCACATCCTCTCCTTTCCACATCCTCTCCTTTCCACATCCTCTCCTTTCCACATCCTCTCCTTTCCACATCCTCTCCTTTCCACATCCTCCCCTTTCCACATCCTCCCCTTTCTACATCCTCCCCTTTTCCACATCAGGTCATTTCCACATCCTGACTTTTCTACATCCTCTCCTTTCCACATCCTCTCCTTTCCACATCCTCTCCTTTCCACATCCTCTCCTTTCCACATCCTCTCCTTTCCACATCCTCTCCTTTCCACATCCTCTCCTTTCCACATCCTCCCCTTTCCACATCCTCTCCTTTCCACATCCTCTCCTTTCCACATCCTCTCCTTTCCACATCCTCTCCTTTCCACATCCTCTCCTTTCCACATCCTCTCCTTTCCACATCCTCTCCTTTCCACATCCTCTCCTTTCCACATCCTCTCCTTTCCACATCCTCTCCTTTCCACATCCTCTCCTTTCCACATCCTCTCCTTTCCACATCCTCTCCTTTCCACATCCTCTCCTTTCCACATCCTCTCCTTTCCACATCCTCTCCTTTCCACATCCTCTCCTTTCCACATCCTCTCCTTTCCACATCCTCTCCTTTCCACATCCTCTCCTTTCCACATCCTCTCCTTTCCACATCCTCTCCTTTCCACATCCTCTCCTTTCCACATCCTCTCCTTTCCACATCCTCTCCTTTCCACATCCTCTCCTTTCCACATCCTCTCCTTTCCACATCCTCTCCTTTCCACATCCTCCCCTTTCCACATCCTCTCCTTTCCACATCCTCTCCTTTCCACATCCTCTCCTTTCCACATCCTCTCCTTTCCACATCCTCTCCTTTCCACATCCTCTCCTTTCCACATCCTCTCCTTTCCACATCCTCTCCTTTCCACATCCTCTCCTTTCCACATCCTCTCCTTTCCACATCCTCTCCTTTCCACATCCTCTCCTTTCCACATCCTCTCCTTTCCACATCCTCTCCTTTCCACATCCTCTCCTTTCCACATCCTCTCCTTTCCACATCCTCCCCTTTCCACATCCTCTCCTTTCCACATCCTCTCCTTTCCACATCCTCTCCTTTCCACATCCTCTCCTTTCCACATCCTCTCCTTTCCACATCCTCTCCTTTCCACATCCTCTCCTTTCCACATCCTCTCTTTTCCACATCCTCCCCTTTCCACATCCTCTCCTTTCCACATCCTCTCTTTTCCACATCCTCTCCCTTTCCACATCCTCTCCTTTCCACATCCTCTCTTTTCCACATCCTCTCCTTTCCACATCCTCTCTTTTCCACATCCTCTCCTTTCCACATCCTCTCCTTTCCACATCCTCTCCTTTCCACATCCTCTCTTTTCCACATCCTCTCCTTTCCACATCCTCTCCTTTCCACATCCTCTCCTTTCCACATCCTCTCTTTTCTACATCCTCTCCTTTCCACATCCTCTCTTTTCTACATCCTCTCCTTTCCACATCCTCTCCTTTCCACATCCTCTCCTTTCCACATCCTCTCTTTTCTACATCCTCTCCTTTCCACATCCTCTCCTTTCCACATCCTCTCCTTTCCACATCCTCTCCTTTCCACATCCTCTCCTTTCCACATCCTCTCTTTTCTACATCCTCTCCTTTCCACATCCTCTCCTTTCCACATCCTCTCCTTTCCACATCCTCTCTTTTCTACATCCTCTCCTTTCCACATCCTCTCCTTTCCACATCCTCTCCTTTCCACATCCTCTCCTTTCCACATCCTCTCCTTTCCACATCCTCTCTTTTCTACATCCTCTCCTTTCCACATCCTCTCCTTTCCACATCCTCTCCTTTCCACATCCTCTCCTTTCCACATCCTCTCCTTTCCACATCCTCTCTTTTCTACATCCTCTCCTTTCCACATCCTCTCCTTTCCACATCCTCTCCTTTCCACATCCTCTCTTTTCCACATCCTCTCCTTTCCACATCCTCTCTTTTCCACATCCTCTCCTTTCCACATCCTCTCCTTTCCACATCCTCTCCTTTCCACATCCTCTCCTTTCTACATCCTCTCCTTTCCACATCCTCTCCTTTCCACATCCTCTCCTTTCCACATCCTCTCCTTTCCACATCCTCTCCTTTCCACATCCTCTCTTTTCTACATCCTCTCCTTTCCACATCCTCTCCTTTCCACATCCTCTCCTTTCCACATCCTCTCTTTTCCACATCCTCTCCTTTCCACATCCTCTCCTTTCCACATCCTCTCTTTTCTACATCCTCTCCTTTCCACATCCTCTCCTTTCCACATCCTCTCCTTTCCACATCCTCTCCTTTCCACATCCTCTCCTTTCCACATCCTCTCCTTTCCACATCCTCTCCCTTTCCACATCCTCTCTTTTCTACATCCTCTCCTTTCCACATCCTCTCTTTTCTACATCCTCTCCTTTCCACATCCTCTCCTTTCCACATCCTCTCTTTTCTACATCCTCTCTTTTCCACATCCTCTCCTTTCCACATCCTCTCCTTTCCACATCCTCTCCTTTCCACATCCTCTCTTTTCTACATCCTCTCTTTTCCACATCCTCTCCTTTCCACATCCTCTCCTTTCCACATCCTCTCCTTTCCACATCCTCTCCTTTCCACATCCTCTCTTTTCTACATCCTCTCTTTTCCACATCCTCTCCTTTCCACATCCTCTCCTTTCCACATCCTCTCCTTTCCACATCCTCACCTTTCTACATCCTCTCTTTTCCACATCCTCTCCTTTCCACATCCTCTCCTTTCCACATCCTCTCCTTTCCACATCCTCTCCTTTCCACATCCTCTCTTTTCCACATCCTCTCCTTTCCACATCCTCACCTTTCCACATCCTCTCTTTTCCACATCCTCTCCTTTCCACATCCTCTCCTTTCCACATCCTCTCCTTTCCACATCCTCTCCTTTCCACATCCTCTCCTTTCCACATCCTCTCCTTTCCACATCCTCACCTTTCTACATCCTCTCATTTCCACATCCTCTCCTTTCCACATCCTCTCTTTTCCACATCCTCTCTTTTCCACATCCTCTCATTTCCACATCCTCTCATTTCCACATCCTCTCATTTCCACATCCTCTCATTTCCACATCCTCTCCTTTCCACATCCTCTCCTTTCCACATCCTCTCCTTTCCACATCCTCTCCTTTCCACATCCTCTCCTTTCCACATCCTCTCATTTCCACATCCTCTCCTTTCCACATCCTCTCCTTTCCACATCCTCTCCTTTCCACATCCTCTCTTTTCCACATCCTCTCATTTCCACATCCTCTCATTTCCACATCCTCTCATTTCCACATCCTCTCTTTTCCACATCCTCTCATTTCCACATCCTCTCATTTCCACATCCTCTCCTTTCCACATCCTCTCCTTTCTACATCCTCTCTTTTCCACATCCTCTCTTTTCCACATCCTCTCATTTCCACATCCTCTCATTTCCACATCCTCTCTTTTCCACATCCTCTCATTTCCACATCCTCTCATTTCCACATCCTCTCCTTTCCACATCCTCACCTTTCTACATCCTCTCTTTTCCACATCCTCTCATTTCCACATCCTCACCTTTCTATATCCTCTCTTTTCCACATCCTCTCATTTCCACATCCTCTCCTTTCCACATCCTCTCCTTTCCACATCCTCTCATTTCCACATCCACATCCTCTCTTTTCCACATCCTCTCATTTCCACATCCTCTCATTTCCACATCCTCTCCTTTCCACATCCTCTCCTTTCCACATCCTCTCATTTCCACATCCTCTCCTTTCCACATCCTCACCTTTCTACATCCTCTCTTTTCCACATCCTCTCTTTTCCACATCCTCTCATTTCCACATCCTCTCATTTCCACATCCTCTCCTTTCCACATCCTCTCATTTCCACATCCTCACCTTTCTGCTTTTAACTTTCCTTCCTTTCCATAATTATCTCTTTTTTCCCCATAAGTATCCCCAATGTTCCATAGTTATCTCATCCTCTCGTCCCTTTCCCAATCCTACCTTCCCCGATGTTAGCCTTTTTCAGATAATGAAGAATCCAATAAGATAAGCACTGAATGCTATCTTTAATGTCGTTCTAATTATTGTTTCTCAATCCAAAATAAGATGGGTTATTACATAGATTCCAATATCTGTTCCACACCTCACACGCAAAACACACATACCACACACACACACGCACGCACGCACGCACGGACACGCCTACAAGATCAATGCTTCATTAATCTATAATCCGTGAAAGGCTTAATTAACCTCAAGAAACGGCATAAAATCATCTGATTTTTTGCTTTTTTAATGAATCTTATGAAATGTTGAAACATTATCTCTCAAAACGTCGCCACTTAACATAATCGTGTAATCTTAATGTTAAGGCTTTGTTTGCAAAATCTATAGTCCCATTAGTGACAAGAATAAAATAAAATAATTACCCCCCCCCCCCCCTCCACTCGATATCAGCATTTTATTTTTGCTTATAATTATCAGAACATTAAATAATGCATATTGATTGAATCTAAATTGAAAGAGAGTTCGTGTGGTTGTGTGTGCGCGCGCGTGTGTGTGCATGTGCACGTGTGTGTGCATGCGGTTGTGTGTGTGTGTATGTGTGTGTGTGCGTGTGTTTGTGTGTGTGTGTGTGTGTGTGTGTGTGTGTGTGTGTGTGTGTGTGTGTGTGTGTGTGTGTGTGTGTGTGTGTGTGTGTGTGTGTGTATGTGTGTGTGTGTTTCATTTAACGTCTATCCACTTGTCGTGATATTGAACTGGGGGGTGGGTGGGGGGTGGGAGGGAGAAATAAAAAAGTTTATGTATGTTAAAGTGGTTGCGTGCATGTGAATATGTGCATGTGTGTGAGTATATCAAAGTGTGTGCATGCAGGTGTATGCACAATCAATATGAATGAATAGGACTGCACTATAGAAGTAATAAATAAACAACAAAAAATAGGAATAAAACCAACAATTTCGTGTGTGCGTGCGTGTGTGTGCGTGCACGTGCGTGCGCGTGTGCGCGCACGCGTGTTTGTGTTTGTGTGTGTGTGTGTGCGTGTGTGCGTGCGTGCGTGCGCACGAGCACGTGTGCGCTTGCGTTAGCGCTCCTACATTTGTTCATTAGAATGCAAATGTGGTGATGACAGTTCGTCTAACGTCTTCCGGACTGGAACAGGCACATATGGGACATTAATAACTATAAAGATAGTGGGACGATCCTGGAGGTACTGCAACACCTGGAAAGTCACAACGGTGTTTTTAACAATCAAGATGTGCTAAAGACTCAAGTAATGCAAACAATAAGCTTACTATCATTTATAAACATTGTCAGGTGACAGTTTCACTTGCTCCAGATACGTACGTGTCGCACAGCTCAGCTCAGCGAAAGTTTGGCACCGCACAACCAACTGACGTATTGTGCATCGATCACCATTTTCATGGAATGGCTTGGACCCACGTCTACGTGACTATCCATGCCCTGCGCATTGTGAAACGACCATCATTCAGAATTCGTTTTGATCCCTTTACCATAATTCGATGGCTTGGAGTCAAAGCGGACTATCCTTAGATAGTCCATTGACATTTTATTGAACTTATTACGAAAACAAATAACTTGAATAACAAAAAAAGACTGCTGAAATTTAAAAAAGCAAATTCTATTTCTGCAGTCATTGTTTGATACAAGTTATTAGTTTTTTGTAATACATCCAATAATACGTCAACGGACTATCAAAAGATAGTCCGTGTGGACTCCAAGCCATCGAATTATTCCGTACAACACTGATTCCTGTTTGTCTGTCGCATATAAATAATAATACCCATACGTTTCTTTGCTCATGAATATTATCTACTTAGGAAATTCAGTGAACAAAAACGTCAAGGGTTGGTCAACCTATTGCGATATTTTTCACGCCAGAGGGCAGTCAATGCACTAGGGGCTTATCACGCGATTTTCTTACTTGGGCGTAGTGAGAGAGAGAGTGATGGTAGGACCACTCACTGTCTCTCTCTCTTTCTTTATCCCCAACTAATAATATAGAGAGGATTAGCCCCACACGAGCGTCATGCCCTCTGGTGTGAGAAAAATCGCACTAAGTCTCTCATTATATACGTGAAGAACGACGTGAATACCATCCTAGATTGTTAAGGGACAATGACCGTATCTTGGCCAACATCTTAACCATCAGAAGTGTGTGTGGTTTGATGCCGTGACACACAATACGCTTTCAATCTCTGTTTTCATGGGGGCGTCCCATTGGGACTAATCCCGCTCGGACTAATACCCCTCGGACTAATCCCAGTCGGACTAATCCCATTCGGACTAATGCCGTTCGACCTAATTGCTTTGATTTGTATAGCTTTTCCCATTCGGTCTAATGTCTGCTGAGCATTTTGTATCATTGCATGTCTGCGTACCCAGGTATTCCTTGTTTTTCAGATAGGTTAGGGATAGGGTTAGGGTTAGGGTTAAGAATAGGGTTAGGGTTAGGAATAGGGTTAGGAATAGGGTTAGGGATAGGTTTAGGGTCCATTTAGTGTAGACATACACAAAAGATAAAATATAATTAATTGTTTTAATTATTATTTTATTTTGTAATAAATCCGTCGAACTGACTTTACTGTTTAATATTATTTTTTACACTAAGCGTATGTATGTAGTCCGAGCGGCACAGATAAAATGTTAGTCCACACGGGAATAGTTCCAGTGGTATGTGGTATGTCCGCCATGACTGTCAGCGGTGTGATCA
>CM065681.1:88278536-88283536 GCA_017654935.2 Phymorhynchus buccinoides
CACGTCCGCTAAAATCGCACGACTGTACGATACGATTCGAACACGTAGGTCTCCAAGAACAAAATGTGACTGTCGCTTCGAGACCACGTGATCGAATCGTATCGTACAGTCGTGCGATTTTAGTGGACGTGTGGCTGGCCCTTTAGGGGTGGTCTTCTAAGTGCTAGAAATCGGCAAAGCAGTATTTTAGACACCCCTCTCAGTTTACAACCCTCAATCTGAAAGGTGGACCCTGATGGATGAGTTTTTGCAAGAAACACGTCGAGATCACCAGAAAGACAGCCTTTTCAAGGATCGGAACACTCACTTTGCTCTGGTTTCTTAGAAATTAAACCGTCAAAACGGCGACTCCTCCTTGACGGAGATGCCGGAGAGAGTAGCCATTTTGGATGGGGTGGGTGGAGGTCACTCTTTGTGGTTGAAGCGTTTACTTTTTTTTTTGTAGTGCAGTAAATAAAAAGGAGCTATTTCCTTTGTTGTGAGCGAAACTCCTTTAGATAAACTGCATACAATTTAAATAAATTATTAAAAAAAGCTTGTATTGCGAAAATTTCGTGCAAACGATTTGGTCTAAACGCAGGCGGCCATTCAAAAAGAGACGGCACACGCCTTCTCTTTGGGTGAAAGAATGTGACTTCCAGCACCTCCGCCAAGGAGGAATCGCCGATTTGACGGTTTGATTTCTAGTAAACCAGAGTAAAGTGAGTGTTGCGATCTTAGTAAAGGGTGTTTTCCTGGTGATCTCGACGTATTTCTTGCAAAATCTCATCCGTCAGGGTGCCCCTTTAAAGTCTGCTTCTTTCAGCTTCATGACGGTGAAAGAAAGAAAAAAAAGAAATTTAAGAAAGGAAAAGAAAAGGAAAGAGAAAGAGAAGGAAAAGAAAAGGAAAGAGAAGAAAGAGAAGAGAGGAAGGAAAAGAAAAGGAAAGAGAAGAAAGAAAGGAAAAGAGAAGGAAAGAGAAGAAAGAAAGGAAAAGAGAAGGAAAGAGAAGAAAGGAAGGAAAAGATAAGGAAAGAGAAGAAAGAAAGAAAAGAAAAGGAAAGAGAAGGAAAGGAAGGAAAAGAAAAGGAAAGAGAGAAGAAAAAGGAAGGAAAAGAAGAAGGAAAGAAAGAAAGAAAAGAGAAGGAAAAGAAAAGGAAAGAGAAGGAAAAGAAAAGAAAAGAAAGAGAAGAAAGGAAAAAAAAGAAAAGGAAAGAGAAGGAAGGAAGGAAAAGAAAAGGAAAGAGAAGAAAGGAAGGAGAAAGAAAAGAAAAGGAAAGAGAAGGAAAGGAAAGAAAAGGAAAGAGAAAGAAAGGAAGGAAAAGAAAAGGAAAGAGAAGAAAGAAAGGAAAAGAAAAGGAAAGAGAAGGAAGGAAGGAAAAGAAAAGGAAAGAGAAGAAAGGAAGGAAAAGAAAAGGAAAGAGAAGAAAGGAAAGAAAAGAAAAGGAAAGAGAAGAAAGGAAGGAAAAGAAAAGGAAAGAGAAAAGGAAAGAGAAGAAAAGGAAAGAGAAGAAAGGAAGGAAAAGAAAAGGAAAGAGAAGAAGAAAGGAAAAGAAAAGAAAAGGAAAGAGAAGAAAGGAAAGGAAAAGAAAAGGAAAGAGAAGAAAAGGAAGGAAAAGAAAAGGAAAGAGAAGAAAGGAAGGAAAAGAAAAGGAAAGAGAAGTAAAGGAAGGAAAAGAGAAGGAAGGAAGGAAAAGAAAAGGAAAGAGAAGAAAGAAAGGAAAAGAAAAGGAAAGAGAAGAAAGAAAGGAAAAGAAAAGGAAAGAGAAGAAAAGGAAGGAAAAGAAAAGGAAAGAGAAGGAAGGAAGGAAAAGAAAAGGAAAGAGAAGTAAGGAAGGAAAAGAAAAGGAAGGAAGGAAAAGAAAAGGAAAAGAGAAGAAAGGAAAGGAAAAGAAAAGGAAAGAGAAGAAAAGAAAAGGAAAGAGAAGAAAACAAGGAAAAGAAAAGAAAGAAAGAAATGAAATTAAATGGAAAAAAGAAGAGAGCAGAAAAGAAAGGAAGAGAGAGGAAAAACACAGAAAGGAAAAGACAAGAAAGAAAGAAAGAAAGAAAGAAAGAAAGAAAGAAAGTAAGAAAGCAACAACCCAATTAGATATTTATTTGATATGACGAAGCAACGTGTGTTGTGAAAAGCAGAATTATTTGAACATTCAGTGGTAAATGAGTTTATTTCCAGTTCATGAACATTCTCAGGAAAAGGTGCGTAAGTGTGTGTGTGTGTGTGTGTGTGTGTGTGTGTGTGTGTGTGTGTGTGTGTGTGTGTGTGTGTGTGTGTGTGTGTGTGTGTGTGTGTGTGTGTGTGTGTGTGTGTGTGTGTGTATGTGTGTGTGTTTGTGTGTGTATGTATGTGTGTGTGTGTGTGTGTGTGTGTATGTGTGTGTGTGTGTGTGTGTGTGTGTGTGTGTGTGTGTGTGTGTGAGTGTGTGTGTGTGTGTGTGTGTGTGTGTGTGTGTGTGTGTGTGTGTGTGTGTGTGTGTGTGTGTGTGTGTGTGTGTGTGTGTGTGTGTGAGTGCGCGCTTGCCTGCACATTTGTGTGTGTGTGTGTACGTGCGGGCGCGCGCTCGTGCATGTGTGTGTGTGTGTGTGTGTGTGTGTGTGTGTGTGTGTGTGTGTGTGTGTGTGTGTGTGTGTGTGTGTGTGTGTGTGTGTGTGTGTGTGTACGCTCACGCTTGCACATTTGTGTGTGTGTGTACGTGCGGGCGCGCTCGTGCATTTGTGTGTGTGTGTGTGTTTGTTTGTGTGTATGTGTGTGTGTGTGTGTGTGTGTGTGTGTGTGTGTGTGTGTGTGTGTGTGTGTGTGTGTGTGTGTGTGTGTGTGTGTTGTGTGTTTGTTTGTTTGTTTGTTTGGATGTGGAGTAGGGATTTGCCTGAACTAAATTTGACTCGCTACGATTCAATGGCCTGTAAATGTTATTACGCTATAAGCGAATATGAGTTATGAAATGAAGTTTGTAAAGAAATACATACACACGCAGAGACACACAGACACACAGACATACAGACACACAGACACAGATATACAGACACACAGGCACACAGACACAGAAACATACACACATACATACACTCAAAAACACACGCACACACACGCGCGCGCGTACGCACATACACACACATGCGCATATTATCTCTCTCTCATGTGCATACACACATGCGATGTGCATATACACGCACGCGCGCACGCACGCACGCACGCACGCGCACACACACACACACTCTCTCTCTCTATATATTTATATATCTGTCTTTCATATCCGCATACATATATAACGAAGCTTACACAAGCTCCTCACACACACACACACACACACACACACACACACACACACACACACACACACACACACACACACACACACACACACACACACACACACACACACACACACACACACACACACACACGCGCGCGCGCGCGCGCGTGCGCACACACACACATACATACACACACACACACACACACACACGCGCGCGCGCGCGCGCGCGCACGCGCGCATACACACACATAATCATACACATGCACATACACATGCGCGCACACATATGCGGAGAGAGAGAGAGAGAGAGAGAGAGAGAGAGAGAGAGAGAGAGAGAGAGAGAGAGAGAGAGAGAGAGAGAGAGAGAGAGAGAGAGAGAGAGAGAGAGAGACAGAGACAGAGACAGAGAGACAGAGAGAGACAGAGACAGAGACAGAGAGACAGAGAGAGACACAGAGAGAGAGGGAGACTAAAGACAAATAAACAAACGCAAAGGCAAAAATACAATCTATTTGGCTTACATGAAAGTTATATTATACCCCTCTCGAAAATAGAGGATTTTCGGAAAAAATTAAATGTGTCTTTTTACCTCTAAATTGGATTGTCCCCCATGAAAGAGTAGGACAAACACAAGGCGTTTATCCTACCAATTAGTGAAAGGTCACTCGCGCAAACCGTGAAATCATGTCCCTTGGCTATTTGCGAACATTTGCTATTGCACTATCCAGGCAATGGTCAACCTATGGCGATATTTTTCACGCCACAGGGCAGTCAATGCACTAGGGGCTTATCACGCGATTTTCTTACTTGGGCGTAGTGAGAGAGAGAGTGATGGTAGGACCACTCACTGTCTCTCTCTCTTTCTTTATCCCCAACTAATAATATAGAGATGATTAGCCCCACACGAGCGTCATGCCCTCTGGCGTGAGAAAAATCGCACTAAGTCTCTCATTAAGAAAACCCACCAAAAAACACCAACAACAAACACACACACAAACAAAACAATACCACACAAGCAAATAAAACAGTCGGGTTGTCTTTTAAAGACCCATCAGATCACGTGTCAATATCACGGGGTTTCACGTGTTTTCCCTCCTATAGCTGGAAAGAAATCTTGTTTTGACCGGGTCTCACTCCCGTACAAATGCCCCCAAATTCAAACCGAAACATCATTTTATTTAAAGAGCAGCCTCAATTTGAAGTTGGGGACATTTGTATGTGGGTCACAGCTACCCAGACAAAAACCAAGGGACTTAATCGTGGTGCGTCAGTGTATCTTTAATGATAAAAGGAACACTGAATCTTGTTTTATAACATTGACCAAAAAGGATAAAGGGCGTTTCTCGACGACCCATTTGTGGTTGAAAATATGACGGGTTTTTTCAAAACAAAAGGTTCATCTTGTGGCTTTGAGAGAGAAAAAAAAATCCGTTTAACGTCCTTCGCTTCGGAACAGACACATACGGGACATTACTAGATATAAAGATGGTGGGAATGATCCTGGAGGCAATGCCCGGAGAAAGCGCAACACCAATAAAGTCTCGAAGTTTTAACAATGCTATCTTGTGGCTTTGTCATAACAACTACCGACGATTTTCTCGCAGCCCCTAGGTAAAAAATGGTGTTAACGCCAAGGGTTTAAAACCCATCCGAGTACAATCTAGACAGGAGAGGGATCAGACGTGCCTCCGACCAGTAGACTAACACAACATAATATAAGTGATGTGGAGTAGAATGGGTTGGGCTGTGGAGTTGGGGTGCGG
>CM065681.1:88286036-88288536 GCA_017654935.2 Phymorhynchus buccinoides
TATATATACAGAGGCATACAAACAGACAAACATACACGCAAACACACACACACAGGCATACAAACAGACAAATATACACGCAAGCACGCACACACACACACACACACACACACACACACACACACACACACACACACACACACACACACACACACACACACACACACACACACACACACACACACACACACACACACACACACACACACACACACACACACACACACACACACACAGAGGCATACAAACAGACAAATATACACGCAAACGCACACACGGCGCGCATTTATGTTTTGAATATTTTGTTTCATCCCTCTTTCTCTATATCTCTTATTGTTTTTGTGTGTCTGTCTCTGACCTTTTCGTCTCTGTCTCTCCCCCCCCCCCCCCCATCTGTCTGTCTCTCTGCTTCTCTTTATCTCTCTCCTGTCTGTTTGTCTGTCTCTGTCTCTCTCTTCTCTGTGTCTCTCTGTTTCTCTGTTTCTCTCTCTCTCTCTCTCTCTCTCTCTCTCTCTCTCTCTCTCTCTCTCTCTCTCTCTCTCTCTCTCTCTCTCTCTCCCCCCCTCAATGTTCATTTATAGTATTAGTTATGAATTGCATGCTTAGAACCAAGGACAGAATGGAAGACTAGTCCCAGACTAAATTCTTATCCATGTAAAATAAAATGTCTGAACTCTCTCTCTCTCTTGCTCTCTCTCTCTCTCTCTCTCTCTCTCTCTCATCTCTCTCTCTCCGGTCTCTCTCTCTCTCTCTCTCTCTCTCTCTCTTGCCTTCTCTGAATCTCTCTTCTCTCCCCTGTATCTCTATGTCTCTCTCCTCTCTCTCTCTCCCCCCCCCATCCTCTCTCTCTCTCTCTCTTTCTCTCCATCTCTCTCTCTCTCTCTCTCTCTCTCTCTCTCTCTCTCACGAACTGAAAATGGCATATAATACTTGGATTTCCCCCTTTGTGGGGGGGGGGGGGGGGGGGTTTGATTTAACAATTTCCCCTTCCCACTGTTCCCTTTAACATGGGCAGATGGCCCGGTTCATTAAAACGTTGTTCTTGTTCTGTGTGTTCTGTCTCTCTCTCTCTCTCTCTCTCTCTCTCTCTCTCTCTCTCTCTCTCTCTCTCTCTCTCTCTCTCTCTCTCTCTCTCTCTCTCTCTCTCTCTCTCTCTCTCTCTC
Source organism: Phymorhynchus buccinoides (assembly GCA_017654935.2). NCBI lineage: Eukaryota > Metazoa > Mollusca > Gastropoda > Neogastropoda > Raphitomidae > Phymorhynchus > Phymorhynchus buccinoides. The sequence continues at coordinate 88,287,200 of CM065681.1, forward strand.
TCTCTCTCTCTCTCTCTCTCTCTCTCTCTCTCTCTCTCTCTCTCTCTCTCTCTCTCTCTCTCTCTCTCTCTCTCTCTCTCTCTCTCTCTCTCTCTCGGGAATTAGAATAATATTGACATCGACGAAGAACCAAACTGTGCGATTATCTCGACAAAAAAACACCCCACAAAACCGACGACACGGGGTTTGTGTTTGGGTGCGTATTTCTCTGGAAAGCTGCTAAGCGGACTGGAAATCAATGACAAACAGTTATATCAATCAATAATAACAATATAGCAAGACCATATAAACGCATTCCCAGTTCATCGCAAAAACAAGGGAAGGAAAAACAACAACAACAGCATGCAAAGCAATGGTCAACCTAGCTCGCCAATTTGACCGCCAGGTGGCAACCAACTCAATAGGGGCTTATCTTGTGATATCTTTAGTTGGGGGTAGAGACAGAGAGAGAGGAAGGGACTCCTCTCCCCCCCCCCCCTCCCCCTCTCTCTCTCTCTCTCTCTCTCTCTCTCTCTCTCTCTCTCTCTCTCTCTCTCTCTCTTTATCCCCAACTAAGAATATAGAGAGGATTAGCCCCACTCGAGCGTTATGCCACCTGGCGGTCAAGACAGCCAGCTAAGCCGCTCATTATACGGCTTACTTCTTCTTCTTCGATCACTCAGACAGTGTCCTTTCATATGAGCGCAGATGCGCCATGCTGTCGTTATACGGTTAATACCTATCCGCGTGCAATATTGGAGCCTACTAGGTCCCTGCGTTCAAACGTTATCGTGTTCACATAGATAGATAGATACATAGATAGATAGTTGGCCAGGGACAAAACCAGACACCACTGAAAACAGAACTTGAACATGGTGACTGCCAGGTCTAGTCCTCTTGATTTTCATTAACAGTGAAAACAGAACTTGAACATGGTGACTGCCAGGTCTAGTCATCCTGATTTTCATCAACACTGAAAACAGAACTTGAACATGGTGACTGCCAGGTCTAGTCCTCTTGATTTTCATTAACAGTGAAAACAGACCTTGAACATGGTGACTGCCAGGTCTAGTCATCTTGATTTTCATCAACACTGAAAACAGAACTTGAACATGGTGACTGCCAGGTCTAGTCATCTTGATTTTCATCAACACTGAAAACAGAACTTGAACATGGTGACTGCCAGGTCTAGTCCTCTTGATTTTCATCAACAGTGAAAACAGAACTTGAACATGGTGACTGCCAGGTCTAGTCCTCTTGATTTTCATTAACACTGAAAACAGAACTTGAACATGGTGACTGCCAGGTCTAGTCCTCTTGATTTTCATTAACAGTGAAAACAGAACTTGAACATGGTG
>CM065681.1:88296036-88301036 GCA_017654935.2 Phymorhynchus buccinoides
CACATGAACACCGGAACCTGGTTTTATTTTTAACAATACACGCGGCTCAAGAAATCTATCTTTGACATTTCTTTCTCTTTCCCCTGGCATCCACCTTTGGGAAGTAGGTGGCAGAGTGGCTAAGACGTTCGCCTGCCGATTTCAATGCGTGACTGCAGCTCGGATTTATTTCTAGTTCGACAAGAAAATCTAACTGAACGTCGAGTCCTTCGGATGGGGACATAAAGCTAGTCTGACCCGTGCGCTATTACGCACGTACAAATCCCACGGCAGTTAAAAGTCGGCCCAGGGAGAAATCCTACTGCCTGGTATGACCAATTTGATAGGTTTCCCAAGTGTACCCCCTCCTCCTCACCCTGGACCCCCAAAACAAAGCACACGAAAACAACAACAACAGGGGAGTAGACGCTGTGCTTGCAGCGACGGGCTTTGGTTTAAACAAGATTTAATCAAAATCTTGCAGCGACGGGCTTTCCGGGGGAGAGCAGCCCAAATTTCGTAGAGATAATTCTGTGACTAGAAGATACCAAACACCCAAATACCAAATACAACAAATAACCACCCAAATACCCTCAGTATCCATGCCTGAAGTCGATCCGGATAAACTTGTGCGGAATAGGAGTATAATTCCACCTACGCTAATTCTCAGTAGCAGGGTCAATAGGGTTCAGAGGATTTATGCATACTTAGTATAGACAGACTGGCAGACGGAGACAACGATAGACATCGTTAGGAGGCATGGAAACAGAGACAGAGGCATCTTCTTTCTTAGAGGATTTAGTATGGCCCTGAGGGAGAGAGAGAGAGAGAGAGAGAGAGAGAGAGAGAGAGAGAGAGAGAGAGAGAGAGAGAGAGAGAGAGAGAGAGAGAGAGGGATGGAGAGAGAGAGAGGGAGAGAGAGAGAGGGGGGGGGAGAGGAAGAGAGAGAGAGAGAGAGAGAGGAACAGAGACAGAGAGAGAGACACACACACACACACACACACACACACACACACCACACACACACACACACACACACACACACACACACACACACACACACACACACACACACACACACACACACACACTTGAATATATTATGTTAGCTTGTTGCAAGAAATAACATATACATTAGAAACTATTCCAAGGACAGATTTACACCTCCCATGACGATCAAATTTCTTAACAACGTAGGCGGATTAGAGACCTAAAACCTCACACGAGATTAAACAGGGCTTCAAGTCTTTTCCAGGGCCTTGTAATCAAGAGTGCGGCTTAGACAGTCAACACGGCTAGTAGCATGTAAATTAGGCCAAACAGCCAATCGTTTTGGGGAGTTTAGTCTAACTTACATACTACTACTACCCGTGTTGACGGTCTAACACGCACTCATGATCACACGCCCTGGTTCTGCAACCTTGAAATAGAATAGCGACGTCCTGGTCAATACGTCTATAAACAACGTGAGATGTGTTTTTGTCCGTAAATGGGAACATGTCGCCTCTTAAAGACACACTGACCCGCCACGATTAAGTCCCTTGGGGGGGTGTTCTGGGTAGCTGTGACCCACATACAAATGTCCCCGACTTGAAATTGAGGCTGCTCTTTAAAAATGATGTTTCGTTTTCAATTCGGGGGCATTTGTATGGGAGTCACAGGTGGTCAAAACAAGATTTCTTGCCAGCTATGAAAGGGAAAACACGTGAAACCCGTGATCTTGACACGCGATCTGGTGGGTCTTTAAGGGCCAGCCACACGTCCACTAAAATCGCACGACTGTGCGATACGATTCGATCACGTGATCTCCAAGAACAAATGCGATTGGCGCATCGAGACCACGCGATCGAATCGTATCGTACAGTCGTGCGAGTATAGTGGACGTGTGGCTGGTCCTTAGCTGTAATCCTTACTCCCAATGCCAGCGCCAAATCCTCGAGTCTTCGTAGCAGAGACACTATTTCATTCAACCTTCGTTGCCAGCCATGTTTCAACCATAAATAGGGGAAGACGGGGTAAAAAGCGCATGGGCGGGTAAGAAGCCCACCCCAATTATCGCATGAAATAAAGAAAACTTCAGTCAAATTTGCCCATGAGACAAATGCTAGACATTAACGCTCCACTCCAATCATGAGTTACCTCCCCTGGCTTTTCAATCATTTTAACCTGTAAACCAGAATGCTATCTCTGCACCATTTCGTAACTTTTTATATCTTTTGGAAAACATTTAAAACTATGTATCCTACTTGTACTCATCGAAAGAAGCACCGCATACTCGTCGTGTCTGTTGTAGTGTCTGTATTACGTATGTTTATTATTTTGTACGCTTTTAAAATACATCATTTTAAAGAGCGGCCAGAAGTGTAGCCTCGATTTGAAGTGCGACAGTTTTGTCAAAATGTGCGACAATTTTGGACCGACAGACCGACCGACCGACCGACAAAGTGAGTTATAGGTTTGTGGCTTGAGCCACAAACAATAAACCCACCTGCAATATTGCAAATTCCTGTGACATGTAAAACATTAGGCCTATCCTTACCTCCCAAAATGACGAACAATAAGGTCTTCGGATAACAGGCCCTGATTTGATGCTTTTTAGTGACATGGGTGTTAATCCATTGTGGTGCAAAAATGCGACGTTGGTGGGGAAAAGGGTTAAATAGAGCACAACGAGGACTCCGTAAAACTACAAATTATTATTATCCGATACAAAGTTTAATTATACTACCGAGGACGTTCTGTTTTACCTTTCTCTGTTCATCTATCTTGTTTGTTTCCTTGGCATTCTGATGTTGTAGTTAACCATACGCACGCACGCACAGCACGCACGCACACACACACATACGCACAGCACATGCACATGCACATGCGCGCACACACAACACGGAGAGAGAGAGAGAGAGAGAGAGAGAGAGAGAGAGAGAGAGAGAGAGAGAGAGAGAGAGAGAGAGAGAGAGAGAGAGACACAGACACAGACACAGATACACGCACACACACATACATACACAAACACACACACACACACACACACACACACACACACACACACACACACACACACACACACACAGACACACAGACACACCACACACAGACACACACACACACACACACACACACACACACACACACACACACACACACACACACACACACACACACACACACACACACACACACACACACACACACACACACACGTGTCTGTGTGTTGTTGTCATTCATAAATAATAATAAATAATAATTAATAATGCTTATATAGCGCATAATCTTGCAAAGCAACTCAATGCGCTTTTCACTCACCATTCGTACAAACATTTCTAACAAACTGGCCCACGCATCCTCACCATACATCTCTATGAAAATGAATACATTTTAGAGAATGCATTGCATATAATCATAAAGCAACACACCAACACCCACCTCCCTTCAACACCACCACCCCAACCATCCCCCCACTCCCCCCCCACCCCTGCCCCCTACTCCCCACCCCCACCCCATACACACACACGCGCACGCGTTAACCTCATACTCAACGTCTTCAATGAGCTGGAAAACAAGAGTGGGGAAAGGATCATAGACTTTGCAGAGAGAAAGCTTTCCTGAAGAAGTGGGTCTTTAGTTGAGACTTGAAGGAAGGAAGAGTGGACTGGTTACGGGTATGGTCAGGGAGAGAATTCCAAACGTTTGGTGCAACAAAACTAAACGCCCTCTCACCCGAAGATTTCAAGGACCGCTTAGGAACTTTAAGAAGTTTCTGGGAAGAAGAACGAAGAGTACGAGAGCTTTGGTAGGTGCAGAGAGAAGAAGAGAGGTAGTGAGGAAGAGTTTTGTCAAAGTGACGAAAAGCGAGAGTAGCCATCTTGAACTGCCAGCGGAATTTGACAGGAAGCCAGTGGAGCTCAGCCAAAAGAGGTGTGATGTGATCACGCTTTCTTTTGCCAAGCACAAGCCGAGCAGCACTGTTCTGCACTCTCTGTAAGCGCGAAATCTGTTCTGCTGGAAGCCCAGCATACACCGAATTACAGTTGTCCAATCTGGACAACACGAAGGCAGAAATCAGTCTAACAGCAGCATCTCTGGACAGGAAGGGTCTGATGGAGGCGATACGCCTTAGCTCTAAGAAAGATGCACGACAAACACTAGATATTTGCTCATAACTGTCAGATAGCAGAAGGGGTGTCTGCTGCTACAGAGGGCTGGACTAAACATTAATATAGTGGAGATGCCTTGCCAAGGGTACACCCCCCCCAACACACACACTCTCTCGGTCAAAAGGATTTGAGGACAGCAGGTGATGGGGAAGGTTCTTAAAGGCCAACCAACACCTTTGGCTGCAGCTCTAGACACCAGTCATCCCTCTCCCCCCACTCCTCTTCCTAGTTTGAGAGGCAAAGTCTTCCACGAAAGACTATACTGTAGGCCTACTGTGATGTTCCAATACTTTTGGACATCCGTTATTGTGCACCTCTCATTTTTTAGGTATTCGGTACTTTATAGTCACAGAGGCGTCTCTGGGAAATTCGGGTTGCTCCCACCTGGAGAGGGCGTCGCAGCCAGAGGCGCGCCACCCAATTTTTTTTTTGTTTTGGTATGCGATTTTTGTGTGACTGATGAGGAAGGAAAAGGGGTGTGGTGGGTACATTTTGACCAAATGACAACTTTTTCGTTGCCACTGGGGTTAACGTGTGCTAAGTGCATGGGCACACGGGACGGGGCCTCGGTTTATTGTCTCATCCGAAAGACTCATTTTACCCCACCCCTATCATAGGCCAATGTCAACTTAGTGATACCCCCCACCCCCCAACCCCCCCCCCCGTGGGGATACCGCGTGGGGGGGGGGGGGGGTCTTTCGTACAAATGGTTCCCCCACCTTCTGGAACATCTGTGCTTGCAACTTCCTCTAATCTGTCACTCTCTTCGACTCTGCCTTTTCCCTTTGCCTACTGTCGTCTGCTCTCTTTCTATCTTACTGCTCCATTATCCTGCCTTTTTTCTTTCTATAAATTCTTACAAAGATT
>CM065681.1:88306036-88308536 GCA_017654935.2 Phymorhynchus buccinoides
CTCGCCTACACACATGTACGCTCACGTGGGCAAAACACTTCATCTCCCTGCTCTCCGTTTTCTCAGTCACACATCTCCCTGGGTCTATGTGTCACACAGTCACGCGCGTCGCGCCGCTCATCTCCCAGTGCTTGTATGTCCACTGAGATGGGTAGTTTTTTTTTTTTTTTTTTTTTTTTTCCTGTCTTCTTGATCTCCCTGACGAATGTGTCAATACGATTATCTTTCTTCATCTCCCTGGGTCTATGTCTCCGTTTTCTCAGTCTCTTTCTCTACTTCATTATCTTTCTTGATCTCCCTGGGTCTATGTCTCCGTTTTCTCAGTCTCTTTCTCTACTTCATTATCTTTCTTCATCTCCCTGGGTCTATGTCTCCGTTTTCTCAGTCTCTTTCTCTACTTCATTTTTTCCCGCTTAAAAACCCACTCCTCCACCCGTATTTCCCTCTCTCTCTCTCTTTCTCTATGTATCTCTCTCTCTCTCTACTCATTATCTCTTCTCTCTCCGTCCTCTCTCTCTCTCTCTCTCTCTCTCTCTCTCTCTCTCTCTCTCTCTCTCTCTCTCTCTCTCTCTCTCTCTCTCTTTCTGTCTGTGCATGTGTCTCTCTCTCTTTCTCTATCTCTATCTGTCTGTCGTTCTCTGTCTCTGTCGTTACCCGTGACTCTTCCTTTGTCTTCTTCATCTTCTTCTTCTACCAATAATGTCCACCTGCCGTAACCGGCAATCACTGACATGCACCGGTGTTCAAAGAATTATGCAGCGCGGGGAAAACAAAAAATAGTAAAGCTAGATAGATAAGAGGGCGTGCACGGCTGAGCACCCCTGGCTAGTCCGAGAACACCCAGCCGCACACGAAAAAAAGGGCAGTGTGTATTCATTCGGGGAGCTTCAGCACCTTCGAGATGAAGGAGCTGAGCGTGGGGGACTGGACGGTTACTGGTGGTAGGGAGTTCCAGTCGCGGACGGTTCGGGGAAGAAAGAGTTGTTGCGAAAGTCCGTTTTAGAGGGGATTCTTTGGAACTGCTTGTTGTGGTTTGGTCTTTTGCTGCTGGGGGGCATGGGTTTGAGGGCGCTGCATCTCACACAGGCCAGGCCATTTGTGATCTTGTAGATCATGGATAGCCTGGAAGCGCGGCGGCGCTCGGCCAGAGATGGCCATTGTAGCTGGTGGAGCATGGTGCTGACACTGGAAGTATTTCTCTGTCTATTCAGCACGTATCTTGCCGCCCTGCGTTGGACCTTCTCTAGGTCAGAGGTCTGCCTGTCGTTGTGCGGGTCCTAAACTGCGCTTACATATTCCATAGTGGGCCTGACCATGGCTTTGTAGGCTAACTCCTTGGTGGCCGTGGAACACACCTTCAGGTTTCTTCTTAAGAAGCCTAAAGCTCTGTTGACTTTGGCGCAGTTGGCTGTGATGTGGGCTCCCCATGAAAGATCGGATTGCAGTGTGACCCCGAGGTATTTTGTTGAGGGCACACTTTCCAGGGTGTGGTTGTGGAGACTGTAGCTGGTGGAGGCGTTCAGCGGCTTCTTGATTCTCGTCAAAGGCAGCTGGCTGAAACAAAGGGCAGGGGAAGGGAGAGGGGGCTACAGGCGAGTGTTGAGGCCTCTAGGGACCATGGTCCCCAAACGGGAGATCAGGGTTGATTCCATGTGTTTTCTGTGCAGTGCTGTGGAACAAAATGTTTGGCTAAAGTGAACGTTGGACAGTTATTTGAATGGAATTATACTTCGAAGATCAAGTTATGCGGTAGGCTTACTCTGTCTCTGCACTCTCCAAAATGTAGACACACGTCCTTTTTGCGTAGAATTGTTTTTAAAGATTGTTTTTCCTGTTCACTATTTTGTCTTCAAAAGATTTGTTTAAAAAAAAAAATATTTTGATATATAACCAAAAGGCCTATTGAGATGTAGTTATATTTGAAAAGAGGTTGTAGATATGTCAGCTGAAAATAGTGACAGAATGAGAGCCCGCAGCACAGGATATTTAGATAATGCTCGCTTCTAGTCGCTTACCTGAGTTCACTCTATCGGATCATAAGAAATTGGGAACGCCACGACTGTCACATTCTCGGCTCTCTTACTCTTTGATCTTTGTCGGTTCTGTGTCAGTGACGTCATAACGACCACACTATCACGTCTGTGAGAATATTAGTATTGTCACGGCTGTCAGAATCCGCTGAACGAGAGAGAGAGAGAGAGAGAGAGAGAGAGAGAGAGAGAGAGAGAGAGCGAGAGAGAGGAGAGAGAGAGAGAGAGAGAGAGAGAGAGAGAGAGAGAGAGAGAGAGAGAGAGAGAGAGAGAGAGAGAGAGAGAGAGAGAGAGAGAGAGAGAGAGAGAGAGAGAGAGAGAGAGAGAGAGAGAGAGAGAGAGAGAGAGAGAGAGAGAGAGAGAGAGAGAGAGTGAGTGAGTTTCGTTGCTAGGAATCTTCCTGTAAATGAATCGCTACCTAGCGTCGGTATTGTTGTTGTTGTTGTTGGCTTACCCTGGCTAAAAGACTC
>CM065681.1:88318536-88336036 GCA_017654935.2 Phymorhynchus buccinoides
CAGATTAATCAATGCGTATGCGTGTCAACAGAAGATTAGTCCCACACACCAATGATACACACGGGGTATTTATCACAACATCAACACGGAATTTCTGCATTCTCGATCTCCTGGTTCCCTCTGTCCGTTTCTGGTGCAGCAATCTGTTGCAGGAAAGAAGGTGACAGAGTGGTAAAGACGTTCGCCTGCCTATTTCAATGCGTGAGTGACCCGGGTTCGAATCTCGGCCTTTCTGTTTCTTACTATTTCGATGGAAACATCGATCTGGACGTCGAGTCGTTCGGATGGGGGCTAGTCGGACCCGCACGCTTTACGCGCGTAAAAATCCCACAGCAGTTGAAAGTCAGTAAGAGCAGGGAGAAACTCCGCTGCTTGGTATGACCAAATTGGTAGCTAGGTTTCCCAAGTCCACCCCCCCCCCCCCCCCCCCCTGTATATTCAGGCTTGTTGGATACAGGCATTACAATCTTCTTTTCTCTTCTTGGTCTATCTTCAAGCTCCATCTATTAGCCGCCTGCAGGTATTTTACTGGGACAAATCCCAACATAACAGTGACACATTCAACAGCAAGCCTTTTCCCTGCAGCTTAGCTGGTCTTTGAATCGTGGCTCTGTTTGGTTAAATCTGAAGGTAATGTCAGGTCCAATGGATAAGCATCATTAGTATTAGGGTACTTTAAAGTCACAGAGACGTCTCTGTGAAATTCGGGTTGCTCCCACCTGGAGAACGCGTCGCAGCCAGAGCCGCGCCACCCATTTTGTTTTTGGCATGCGATTTTTGTGTGATTGATGAGGAAGGAAGGTTGGGTGTGGAAGGGTGTTAAATTTTGATCAAATGACAACTTTTTCGTTGCCACTGGGTTTAACGTGTGCTAAGTGCATGGGCACACGGGACCTTGGTTCATCGTCTCATCCGAGACTCCACGCTCAGACCGTTAAGGCCTAGTGTAAAGTGAGAGGACAAATCCCCTGTACCCAGGTTCGAACTCGGGTTTACTTGACACGAGGCGAACGCGCTACCACTGTGCCACTCTAGCCAGTTCAAAAAGCTGTACAAACGCAAATTGTCATCGAAATATTTTTAGACGAAAGAATGGAAATGAACAAGGTACCTTCATTATAATATACAAGATTAATCCCAACCCAGCTACCCAGCATAGCAGCTGTCCCCTCTGCTATCTGACAGTGGTAGTGGGAGACGACAGACTGTCATACAGTACAATGTAATGTCTCCGTGTTCGTCTCATTATTTTTTGGCCTAAAGTTTCACTGTCGAATGTGGTTGAGTGACGCAAGTTGGGAGTTTCGCCATCGCTGCGCGAACATCCAGGAACGGCTCAGATGAGTGAGACTCACAACCTGATTCTTTCGACTAAAGTGCCATGACAGGAAACTGTTTGAGCGATCGACGACGACGACGACGAAGAAGAAGAAGAAGAAGAAGAAGAAGAAGAAGAAGAAGAAGAATAAGAAGAGAGAAGAAGAAGAAGAAGAAAGAAGAAGAAGAAGAAGAAAGAAAGAAGAAGAAGAAGAAGAAGAAGAGGAAGAAGAAGAAGAAGAGGAAGAAGAAGAAGAAGAAGAAAGAAGAAGAAGAAGAAGAGAGATAGAAGAAGAAGAGAGAAGAAGAAGAAGAAGAGAAGAAAAGAAAGAAGAAGAAGAAAAAGAAGAAGAAGAAGAAGAAGAAGAGAAGAAGAAGAAGAGAAAAAGAAGAAGAAGAAAAAGAAGAAGAGAAGAAGAGGAGAAGAAGAAGAAGAAGAAGAAGAAGAAGAAGAAGAAGAGGAAGAAGAAGAAGAAGAGAAAAAGAAGAAGAAGAAAAAGAAGGAGAAGAAAAAAAAGGAGAAGAACAAAAGTAGAAGAAGAAGAAGAAGAAGAAAAAAGAAGAAAAAGAGAAAGAAGTAGAAGAAGAAGAAGAAGAAGAGGTGTGTGTGTGTGTGTGTGTGTGTGTGTGTGTGTGTGTGTGTGTGTGTGTGTGTGTGTGTGTGTGTGTGTGTGTGTGTGTGTGTGGTGTGTGTGTGAGTGCGTCCCGTGCGTGTGTGTGTGTGTGTGTGTGTGTGTGTGTGTGTGTGTGTGTGTGTGTGTGTGCGTGCGTATGCGTATGTGTATGCGCGTGTATGAGTGCGCGAGCGTGCGCGCGTGTGTGTTTGTGTGTATGTATGTTCTTTCGTGGAGAGAGAGAGAGAGAGAGAGAGAGAGAGAGAGAGAGAGAGAGAGAGAGAGAGAGAGAGAGAGAGAGAGAGAGAGTGTGTGTGTGTGTGTGTGTGTGTGTGTGTGTGTGTGTGCGCGCGTGCGCGCGTGTGCGTGTGCGTGCGCGCGCGTGCATACGTGTGTGTTCAACACTGACGGACCATATTTGTTCGTGTTTTTAATTAATTGATTTAATGTCTTAATTAGGGCGTTTGAATGTGAAGAATATAGAAATTAATTACCGCTTCCCGGGCATACGCCAATCAACATGCAAGCAAAGAAGTCATTATGGACACAAATTTAGCAACACAACACTTCGTCAATTGCTGCAATTGCTAACGTGCTTTCACCACTGCATCGTGGAGAAAAAACAACCCAAAACACACAAAAACGACACTTCTCTCTCTCTCTCTCTCTCTCTCTCTCTCTCTCTCTCTCTCTCTCTCTCTCTCTCTCTCCAAGTCGGATGAAAATGGTTAACGACCTTTCCACAGTGTTCCTTTCTTTTCACAGAGTGAGTAGAACTCACGAATGCAACTTTTGGTCCGATGAAACCCTTCCAACCAGGTCGGAAGGAATAGACGATTGTTGGAAGAAAACAACTAGAGGAGAGCACTTCGTGAAAATTAGAGTTAATTACCTCGACTTACTCGGTCAAAACTATAGCAACCATAGCATATAATTTTTTTTAAAATAAGGGGTGGCCAGTTGCTACAAAGCGATAAAGCTTGCAAACTGTGACGTAAAAATATAAATTACATCAAATTTAGAATGACGCACTGCGTTCTACATGCTGTGTGTCTCCTCAAACACACGAAGCGAGGGCTGGGGATTTACCTGATGGTAGAATCACTTCCCCTGTTTGACCGATTGAATCAAGCGAGATCACTCCCACACACCATGAAATTACTCCCCTTAATTATTTCCGAACAATTCCAATTCACCGATGAATAGTTTGGTGAACAGGCGTTGCATTTTTAGTAATATTTTGTGGTTCAAAAATAGCACATGGATAGAAAACTCAGCTCCTCTAGAATCTGTTATTTGCGTAATAATCGATGCTAGTGCTTTCTTCTTAATTCACCTAGATTCGCACCAAACACGATACAATTTTGTTTTGTTGTCATATTTCACGATCTATTCAAATATGATGTTCCTTATTAGTAACGCATCATTACCCGAATTTTGCAATTATCGATTCATCTTAAAAACTACCCATAGAAAATTGTTCTAGTATCAATAAAATCTAAGCGTGACCAGAAAGGAAGTATGGTAACGTTGGGCAAAAAGGCCTAGGGGAACACGGGGTAAAAAGCGCATGGGCGGGTAAGAAGCCCACCCCAATTATCTCATGAAATGAAGCAAATTTCAGTCTCATTTTGCCCATGAGACGAGCGTTAATGTCTAGCATTCGTCTCATGGGCAAATTTGACTGAAAGTTTCTTTATTTCATGAGATAATTGGGGTGGGCTTCTTACCCGCCCCTGCGCTTTTTACCCCGTCTTCCCCTAACATTTTTGTATTTATTGCCTCTTGTGTGCGACTGATTCTTTCAACATTTAAATGGTTACAATATGTTATAATGTGGATGGGGCCTGTATTGCTTACATTGAATACAAAATACCTGTAGGTTCAAATAGGTGAGAACAAAGATGTTTTGCTTAAGTAGGGGAGGTGGCGTTTTCCACCACATCACCACCATATAGATAAACAGGCTTAAGCTACCAAGATGAATCCTTTGAGAATGGCAACCACGATATAGACCGTTCCGTTTGACGATGGGGTCGATTTGCGAGTAAATTGTCAGGTATGGTAGGTAGGTGTGAAACAGAAATCTCCACACTTGATCTGAAACTGACTGATAACAATGGAACAGACTGTCCAATAATGCTCCCATTTACATAGGGCGTAGAGTGGCGCAGTGGTAGCGTGTTCGCCTCGTGTCAAGTAAACCCGAGTTCGAACCTGGGTACAGGGTTTTTTTTTCCTCTCACTTTGCACTAGGCCTTACGGTCTGAACGTGGAGTCTTTAGAATGAGACGATAAACCGAGGTCCCGTGTGCCCATGCACTTAGCACACGTTAAACCCAGTAGCGACGAAAAAGTTGTCATTTGGTCAAAAATTACCCCCCCCCCCCCCTTTGCCTTCCTCATCAGTCGCACAAAAAATCGCATGCAAAACAAATTGGGTGCTCGCTCTCTCTCTCTCTCTCTCTCTCTCTCTCTCTCTCTCTCTCTCTCTCTCTCTCTCTCTCTCTAGTATTAATAAACTAACCCTCTAACCCTAACCTAACCCTAACCCTAACTCTGCTACTATCTCTCTCTCCATCAAAAACGCGCTCTATGGGCTCTCTCTCTTTCTCTATCTCGAACATATTTAAGCTAACCCTAACAAGTGTTAACTGTCTATAAAGAAGAGCATTAACGTTAGTAGGGGAAGACGGGGTAACCCTAACCCTAATTATCTCATGAAATAAAGAAAATTTCCAAATAATACGATAATCTGCTACTATCTGCTAATAGACTAGAAAACACGCGCTCACATGGGCCATAAGCGTTGCTGGTTAAGAACGCGCCGGGATATTGGATGTAGAATATTTTCCATTGGGGTAACTTTGTCATTTCAGTGGCTAAATATATGTTATTTTAGGATGCTGATTCACACTATGCAGGCCAAAACATGATTGGAAATGTATTTTATTCATTTTCGGTTCGATTGTAAAACAAAAAACACAAAACAGGCTGAAACCTTAAAGCAATACAACAAATTTCTTGTTAGCTGCAACAAAACAACAAAATGAATAGTTGTGTCTGTAGATCTTTAACAAATACTAAATGGAATGTATTTGAAGCATTAAATATTTTGTAAATTGCTTGTTTAAAACCATATATAAAATCATTTTTGACTCGATGTTTAGGCGCCCGTAGGCCTAAACGTGTATGTCGTGTGTCTAGTTCTACTGAAATGATCTATGTCAGCTCAACCGAATACTGTTTGGTGATCAATTATTGATTGCTGAAAAACACAAATTGCATATATTATTATTATATTGTCGTTTTCATTACTTGAACACCTTGAAATAAAGGCTGGGTTCCATAAACAACTTCAGGGGCCAGTTTAATGGATTGTTTTGACCAGAATAAAAAAACAACCTCAAAATCAAATCTCGTTCTGAATTCTGAATTTAGATAGGTAACCGTCAGCCAAAGGTGACAGCCAAATAGGGTGCCTCACAAAATATGTAATTTTCAGTGAAACGATGAAGGTTTTCGAAACAAGATGCAATCTGAACGAAAGAAGAAGATTTGAATTGAATTGTTAAATGGGTGTTTGCATGTTGAGTTGCTTTAATGTAAATGCGTTGAAATGCGGAATCGATCACGTATGAAGTACACCTCCACCGTCATGACGTACGCATCTTCCACCGTTTGCGTGGGTGTGTTTTTTCACGCGAGAAATGACGATACGTAACGCATCTCATGCTTGACCGTGGACTTAACCCTTTCACCGCCAAAGTCGCATTTTAGCACCACAGTGATTTAACACCTATGTCACTAAAAGGCATCAAATTGGGGTCTATTACCCAAAGACCCTATTGTCTTAGTTTTGGGAAGTAAGGATAGACCTTATTTTATATATGTCACAGAAGAATCCCCAATACTGCAGATATATAATTGATTTTATTCTCTGCCCAGGTAATGGAACTTTTTGACTGAAATATGGCTGGCGGCGAAAGGGTTAAAAAAGACTAATTTGAAACAGGCAACACAGACAGGCAGACAGGTGGACAGACAAGCGGACGGACAGACAGAATAAGATGCAGCAACAGTGACACAAGACAGAGAGACAGATGGACAGACAAGCGGACGGACAGACAGAGTAAGATGCAGCAACAGTGACACAAGACAGAGAGACAGATGGACAGACAAGCGGACAGACAGACAGAATAAGATGCAGCAACAGTGACACAAGACAGAGAGACAGATGGACAGACAAGCGGACGGACAGACAGAATAAGATGAAGCAACAGTGACACAAGACAGAGAGACAGATGGACAGACAAGCGGACGGACAGACAGAATAAGATGCAGCAACAGTGACACAAGACTAAGAGACAGAAGGATAAACAGAGCATAAGCATTAATAAGCATGATTAAAGAAAAGTATTATTATGAAGTTCCTTTGGAAAATAAAGCAGTACAATCTGAACCCGCAAACAATATTTCCAGGCGATAAAATCCCCCAAGGAACAAATTTATTTCACAAGTGCACAAAATTGCCCCAGCACATTTAACTTGTCTTGTGTCCGAACATCTTCAAATATGATTGCCCAACATTGTAACTTCTTCTCGTGTTTTTTTTTGTTAACCCTCCATGCCTTTACTTTTCTGTTTATTTTCCTTCTTTTCTTTTCATGTTTTTTGTTTATTTCTTTTCTGCTTTTTGTTTCTTGCTCTTCCTTATTTTAGGTGGTCCTGTATATTTTTTATTTGCTCTTTTTCACATTCTCTCTTTCATAATAATTATAATTATGCAATCTCTTGTTATTCTTGTGTTCAGTATCAATTACATTATACATCAACTATCGTATCCAAATACAGCATTCATATTTTACTTCTGCCAAAAAAGTACGCAATAGTCGCAAAGCAAAATAGCAAAATTACATGCACATTATGAAATCAAACGTACAAATACTTCAGTCTGAAGTCTGAAATCATCCTGTCCCGCCATGGTACTGAGCCAGCAGCACTGTTAAGCTACAGCCTGAAGTACTCCCTCTGCCTTTTGCCTTCATGGGACTCACGCTTTGCAGCAACTCATCAAACATGGCTGGTTCCATTCTCATGAAGTTGGGGAAAGAGTGCACATCTTCCCATCGAAGTTCATTCATGAGCTGATCCCAATCACCAGACTGCAACCTCCGTTCAGCAGACAGCCAGGACCTGACCCGCATGGCTCTAGCTCTCCTTCTTCATCACCTCCTCCTCCTTTTCACCAGGGCTGCAGATGACTTATTTACATGGAAGTATTCACAAAAGGAGCAAACCTTGACGGTCCATCTTAAAAGGGTGCGTTTTGGGTGTTTCTTCTTTGAATGCTAGACTGGAATTGATGGACGAGTCGACCCAGTGCACCCGAACTTGGTGAGGACCTTGTAGCAACGTGGCTAGGACGTAGTAAGGACGCGGCAGAAGCGTGGCGCGGTCTTCTAAAACGTGGCTGCATCATAGAGTAGCCTACAGTCGATGGCTTGGAGTCAAAACGGACTATCTTTAGATAGTCCATTGACATATTATTGAACTTAGACTATTACGAAAACTAATAACTTGTATAGAAAAAAGACTGGTGAAATATAAAAAGCAAAACACCCTTTTTATATTTCTGCAGTCATTGTTTGATACAAGTTATTAGTTTTTTCAATATAAAAAAAAACACTGATAAAATCGCGATATTTCGGTTTATTCTTAAACCTTCGTCGGGCAAAGCACCAGGGCAACTAAAACAGCCTTAAAAATACAGCGGTACACAATAACAAAAATTAATGATCAAAACTCATAAAAGCTAACGCGAAGCAAACAAGCAAGGAAGGCGAGTTTTGCACGAGCTCTGTAAACCAGTTATTAGTTTTTTTTGTACTAAATCCAATAATACGTCAATGGACTATCTAAAGATAGTCCGTTTTGGCTCCAACCCATCGCATAGTGATAACGTGGGGAAAAAACTTGTCCCCCGATGTTTTTACCCTGTTGTGCGTACTGAGAACGAAGCAGCAACGTGGTTGCAGTCACACAGTCATGAGGTGATTTTCCGCAGTTCACCAAGACCTCGCTAGGTGCCCTAATGGGTTTTTTTGCGCGTTGTGAGAACGAAGTGGGTACTTCGTCATGTGTGACGGGAGCAAAATTGATATTGGTTTGTCATACATATTCATATATAGTCGAGGGATTTTGTCTTGCTCAAAATGCACAATACTGCGGCGTGATCGGTGATACCATGTTGGAGGTCGATGGTGACAGATAATTAAGCAGACACTGGAGCAAGCATGCGTGACACGGACTTCACGTGCAGTGCATATGAACAGAGAGCAATTAGTAGGTCATTCGGGGAATGAAGACAGGCATATTATACGCTTGTTTGTTTGTTTGTCTCTCTGTTTGTATGTCGGTGTCATTCTCGAGAATGAAATCAAACATTTTGCAAAAAAACACACACAACAATAGCAGCAACATACGCTTGAATCCGGGTACAACAAGCAAGATGCCTATACTAGGCACTTAACAGAACAAAGTTAATGATGATGATAATAATAATTAATAATAATTATTATTATTATTATTATTATTATTATTATAAATAAATAAAGCGTCTGTAGCGCTTTTCGATGGAAAAAAAATCATCCTCAGAGCGCTTTACAAATATTATGAGAAAAAAAGGCAAATGTTAAGAATAGCCCCTTCCACTGCCCCTTCCATTCATTTCAGACGGTTTCAGTTAGGGTCAGGGGTAGGAATAGGGTTTGGGATAGGGTTAGGGTCAGTTAAGTGTTAATCTCATAACATACCACCTTTTTGTTTTCTTTTGTGTGTGTGGATTAGGCGGTTTCAGGTTAGGGTTAGGGTTAGGAATAGGGTTATGGATAGGGTTAGGGTCAGTACAGTATCAAATACACAAGCAGAATACATACACACTATAGACACCATTACAAAAAACATTTAGAGCATAAAAATAATAATATAACATTAAAATAATTTAAAGACGAAATGAAATAATACTCGAGTCATTCTTTCCAACCCCCACCCACCTTCCCTGTGTTCACATACACTATAGACACTCACAACATAGCATTAGGAAAAACATCAAGGCATGAACAAACAGACCCCCACCCCTACTCACCCCTCCTTTTCCACACGCATGCAGGCAAAACATTTTCAACTCTGGCGTACGTGGTCCAATCTTGAGTGTAACAAGAGACAAGTACAAAATAGCTACATCTGTTGGAGGACAATGCTCAGATTGTTTTCAGGGTACAACAGCGTTCGGCAAGGCGAAAATCTTTCACCTGTATTGTTTTCTGTTTATCTTAACCCTTTCACCGCCAGCCATATTTCAGATAAAAAAATGACCATTACATTTACCTGGGTAGAGAACAAACACCATCTGCAGTATTGGGGATTCTTCTGTGACGTATATAAAATAAGGTCTATCCTTACTTCCCCAAACTAAGACAATAGGGTCTTTGGATAATACACCCCAATTTGATGCCTTTTAGTGACATAGGTGTTAAATCACTGTGGTGCTAAAATGCGACATTGGCGGTGAAAGGGTTTTAATGACCTTCAATGATGTATATCTGAAGAAATGAATGGTCTGCATAGCATAAAACGGGAAGCACAAGGACCGCTTAGCTTGTTTCATAAAAATCACTTAAAAAACTTTCTAAAACCTAAACATACATGTTTCCGCTACTGCTCGAGTTATAGCCCATTTCATAGGTTAAGCTCAACTGTTTTGTTTAGAAGAAGACCACTTAGAGGAGGAGGAGGAGGAGAAGAAGGAGGAGGACAAAGTGAAATGGGGGTAGAGTTGTAGCTACCGATTTAAACCTCCGTCGTCGACGATGCTGACGATCAAGATGATGATGGTCAAGACGACGACGATGATGATTATGACATCGTCGACGAAGTCGACGGTAATGATGACGACAACGACGCTGAATTACAACAATGATCGCAACTTTCTCTGGACACCAGACTCGAGACCTACAGGTTTGAAAATGCCAAACAACAAATCAATGGCTACTCAACCTCGATTCAATGGTCCCCTTTGTTGCTTGCTAATGTCGGATACTGCCACCCACAGTATACCTGTTTTGAATGGAAACGACAAAAATAAAACCAAAATAAAACACAAAAAATGTTCCTCACCCTCAATCGATCTTCCTCTCTCTCCCTCCCTCCCTCCCTCCTCTCTCTCTCTCTCTCTCTCTCTCTCTCTCTCTCTCTCTCTCTCTTATATGACATTGTTCATTCTCCCCCTCCCCACTGTTCCCTTGTGACATGGGCAGAAGGCCTAGTCAGTAAACTGAGTTGAGTTGAGTCTCTCTCTCTCTCTCTCTCTCTCTCTCTCTCTCTTCACTTTTGTTGTTAGCTTCATATATACCTACCGCCTACACAAGAAACATCTTAAAAGTAATGACAAAATATAATTATAATAAAACATTTTAACATCTCTCTCTCTCTCTCTCTCTCTCTCTCTCTCTCTCTCTCTCTCTCTCTCTCTCTCTCTCTCTCTTCTCTTTTGTTGTTAGCTTCATATATACCTACCGCCTACACAAGAAACATCTTAAAAGTAATGACAAAATATAACTATAATAAAACATTTTAACATCTCTCTCTCTCTCTCTCTCTCTCTCTCTCTCTCTCTCTCTCTCTCTCTCTCTCTCCGTCTCTCTCTCTCTCTCTATTCCACCCACCTCTCTTTTTCTTTCTGTGTTTGTCAGCGTCAGCCCATTAACAACTCTCTATACATCAGTGCACGCGCCAGATCATCGACCAATAGACCCCAAGCACTTCGTGACGTGCAGGTTCTGAGGTCATAAAAAATGGTCGCTAATTTCGTCACCAACAGGTAAACCGTGAAGAATAATATTGCAGCGTGAATTGGATATTGCATGCTAAGAATACCGAAGATGAAGAGACTAGTAAGTTTAGACTAGTTAGTGTGGGTTGATGACCGCGTCTGATTAGTTACTTTTTAGTGAGAGAGAGAGAGAGAGAGAGAGAGAGAGAGAGAGAGAGAGAGAGAGAGAGAGAGAGAGAGAGAGAGAGAGAGAGAGAGAGAGACGAAGTGTAGTGTGAATGTAGAAGTGCATCTTGACACCATCATCATCATCATCATCGTGGAGACAAAATTCGATGGCTTGGAGTCAAAACGGACTATCCTTAGATAGTCCATTCACATATTATTGAACTTATTAAGAAAACTAATAACTTGTATTAAAAAACGACTGTTGAAATATAAAAAGCAAAACCCCCTTTTTGTATTTCTGCAATCATGGTTTGATACCAGTTATTAGTTTTTGGTATAAATCCAATAATACGTCAATAGTCCGTTTTGACTCCAAGCCATTGATAATCAACTCACCAACTGAATTCGATCTGTGCGTATCTTGTCATTGAATTATCCTGTTCTACTTCAAAATAGTTTTTCTACATAGGCCTAATTATGGCATTGTTTATCACTTCCCTAACACTATATTAGGGGTTCAACAATTTCTTCAACTTTGTTGGTTTGCTTTGTAGCCTCCTTTCCAATGTCATACAATGCAAAACAAACTGGCTCTAGAAGTAAGTAAATTCATTTTTTCTTTGGTTGTTTGAGTGGTTCTTTAAACTGAAACGGAAGTGGAAAGCATATCCCTAATTTTAGCAACACTAATGGCAGCCACCGTATGGCTAACTTTAACGTCCCAGCAAAGTTATGTTGTTGTAGTTGTTGTTGTTTTACCTGGCTTAAAGACTCCAGGGATCATGCCAACAGTCGAAGCACTTGAACACTATGGTACAATTACATCAGCTAGGGATGAGAACATTACGTGTGTAACCGTTTTTGATTACCCTGCCTCGTGAGCAGCCACATTCCGACTTCGGATATGCTTCAACATATCTCTGTGCGCATGTGCATGTATGCTTGCGTGTGCGCTTTGCTACCTTTATTTTCAAATCTGTATGTGTAATAGTATGCCTTGCCATGTTTGTATTCTATGTTCGTATATGTATCAAGGACAGATTGGAAGACTACGCGTTGCCTAAAATCTTTATCCTTGAAAAATAAAGTTAAAGTTTTCAAGTTTTCAAGTTTTCGGAGGAAGGAAAGTTGTGAATACGTTTACTCCCGTGACTGCATATTCCCCTACCCACATTTGTTTTCGTCAGACCGTACTAGCACAAACACTAACAACACGTGTAAACCAGTCAATGTGAAGACATCAGGTACCGTGATCAAGAATGAGTTAAACAGTTAACATTAGAAGAACAACGATTGGCAGTTTGTTCAAATTCACAGTTTAGTACTGGCCATGTGCCACCCCCCTGCATTTCTCCGTTAATTCTATTTTTCCGTTTTTGCCTTTCTTACCATACATAAAGCTGTATTTTAGGAACAGTTTTTAGCTAATAACCTTTTGGGAATACTAACCCTATCCCTAACCCTAGCCCTAAACCTAACCCTACCCCCCACTATGTACTGCAGTACACCGCGATTTGTCACAGTTGTGGTTCGTTGCGTTTTTCCGTCTTATAGGGTGGGGGGTAGGGTTAGGTTTAGGGCTAGGGTTAGGGATAGGGTTAGTATTCCAAAAAGGTTATTAGCTAAAAATGTTCCTAAAATACAGCTTTATGTATGGTAAGAAAGGCAATAACGGAAAAATACAATTAACCGAGATATGTAGGGGGGGGGGGGGGGGGGCACATCTTGACCTTTACCGGTAGACTTTATATATAAAAAAACTCTCTACAGCAATTAGTTACCCCACTTCACACCACTACAAACGCATAGTAAGAGGCAAAAGTGTGGTCTAAGGGAGCGAAGCGAGTTTAGAAGCGACCAAAGCGTGGTGGTGTGCACACTGATTTACTTACCTTGAAACAAATTCATCAAATTGACAGCATTATATTAATTCCGGCCAAATATGGGTGGAAAGACTTGAATGAGTTAAGACGATGATTGCGGTACCAGAAGACAACCACGTATAAAGCGGTGGTCGCTGTGGTGTTGACTAGTCCCGAAGATGGTTTCATTGGAGCGTTTATCTGCTTAAAGATCCACCAGATCACGTGTCAAAATCACGGGTTTCACGAGTTTTCCCTCTTATAACTGGAAATAAATCTTGTTTTGACCAAGTCTGACTCCCATATACATGGCTCCAAATTCAAACCGACACATCAGTTTAAAGAGCAGCCTCAATTTGAATATGGGGGGATTTGTATGTGGGTCACAGCAACCCAGAAAAAAACAAGGGACATAATCGTGGTGCGTCACTGGGTCTTTAAAATACCGCCAACTTTCATCCACTGAACCAAGGCTGTGTTGTTTAACATCAATGTCTCTCTGGAAGAGCCAGTGCACGTGAGCCCCATCTCTGATGACACCAGCATGTCTTGCTCAACTTACAGCCCCCAATGAACCAGCCAATACTACTGCTACTCATAATAGAAATAATGGATAGCATTTCTATAGCGCATTTATAAAATCAATTTACACTCAAGGCGCTTCCATTCACTGATAGGAGAAGACAGGGTAAAATTCGACTGAAATTTGCTTTATTTCATGAGATAATTGGCATGGGCTTCTTACCCGCCCATGGGCTTTTTACCCCGTCTTACCCTACACGCGTAGTCACACAAAATGTTTTCGCCCATTCATTCCCTTGACTTCAATGATCTTGACTTGATCCGAACGTACAGACACCATCGGCTTGAAGGGGATTGTGGAACTGAGGTCATGGTGAGAACATGATTTGAGGCATTCCTCGTTGGTAATAACCCAATCAAATGAAAAGGGTTCAGGTCTTCAATCTTCAAGTTTCATACTCAAATCAAATTCTTTTCAACCTGAAATAGCAGGACACGTACATAAATGCTTTGCTGTCTTCAGTAAATGATTACGCCAGTATAATATGTCTGACTAGTCTTTATTTGCTACATCTATTTTGTCATCAACTTTACCATGTTGCTTTTTGTTTTCTTTTCTTTCGTGGCATGTGTTTACCATATCTGTGTTAATAATTGCTTTGTTGGTTGCACAACAAATACAATAGTATGAGTTCGAGTTTTGAGGCTCACAACACATTTTGTCAAAGAATTCGAAACGTGGTTGTGTCTGTGCAATGGTCGATGAAAATGAGGACGATGACATGATGTTGGGGAGATGCATTCAGAAGGCGCTTTCTATGAAAGGCTGTACGTACTATATCCTTTATTCCATAGAATAACTACGCGAAAAATGTTGTTCAGAAAAACAATTGCCAATAACATGATCTATTTTTGTGGATCACTTTGGACGATGTTATTGCAGAAATACAAATTCTGACCGCAGCACAAACAATTATCTTGGAATCCATTCAGTACTCGAAAAAAACGAAACCAAAAGCCCAGACATAATTTAATGTATATATTGTACATGTTAGGCAGAAGGTTGTATGCCTGGATGTACTATATTCCTTCTCGGGTACAAGCCAGAAGGAAGTATCACACACAAACAATACAGAAGGCTCATAGTACCAACTGGCATTTCCCCCAAAACAATGATAATCTGGTCTGGCATTTATCACTAGGCAGAGGGCTAATCCTCCCTGCGAGAACCAGCACCACTGCTACTACTAACCCACTTATACAGAAGCGGTTGGACATTCTATCACGAGTTACTTTAGTGTGGTTAACTGACCATGGAGACCTATCCCAGGCTGAACGAGGAGGGTAGTACCCCCATAGTTAACAAGGTGATGACAATCTTTACACAGCAACTGATAGAGGATTACCGAACTGCGAAATTTCATTTTTGACCTCACAAATGGAGAAGGTAAACTGTATCAGACCATCGTTAACGTCTGGCAAAAATCAATTAGAGCAAACGAGAGGTCACAGTAATCATGTTTTCTGACCCAACGAAATCGTGAGTTTATCCCCGATCTATCTATATTTAGCACTTGTGCTAACGTCCACGCCCATGTACGATACGTATTCACGAGTGCGGGTAGTAACGTGTAAACTAGCATAAACAGCCAACATATTAGCAGGTTTTTGTCTTATAATGTACACGTTACTACCCGTTTTAGCTCTTTAATACGCACTCGTGAATATGTACCACAGCGCCAAGTAGCACGCCTGTAACATAATCTACGCTTGAATGAATGAATGAAAAATGGTGTCTTACGTCCTTTCGGTCTGGAACAGACACATATGGGACATGTGTAGATACAAAGATGGTTGGAACAATACTGGAGGCAATGCCCGGAGGCAATGCAACTCCAGTAATGTCTCGATTTTTCCTTAACAATACAGATAGGCGTAGCGGTAACCATGCCTCGGTTAAACCTCATCGGCGAATGAACTATGGTGTTTTACGTCCTCTCGACCCGGCAAGGCACGTATGGGACATTAAACCTCATCGGCTATGGTACCGCCACAATCGTCCGCTCGACCGCAAGCAGCATTATGTGAGACGAGCCATCAACCATCCACCATTAATTAAAAAAACAAATCCAAGTACCATATACTCCGAATCCGGTTGGTCGGGATATTTTTTTATAGGTGCACAGCAAAATGTGCAGAAAACAAGTGTATACCAGTCACTGGACAAAGATAGAAAGAGTGAGGCAAGGAGATAGGATAACATAGTAAAGGATAGGATAACATAGTAAAGGATAGGATAACATAGTAAAGTAAAGAAAGGTAACTCCCTCTGTAATTAACTCACCAAAGTTACTTACGGCACCAATTCGCCTAGCAAAGCATAAACAACAGCCACATTGAGACAGACCCAGGTTCATCCTCAAAAAAGGATACTCCATGGATACTCACAAGATAGTATATACTTTGCGTTGTTCTTACTCAATGTCCTTCCAAACTGTTTTTAGTAAAACATAAAAGAAACAGAAAATACCTGGGAAATGTTCGGCCACCTTACTGCTGGCCTTTTATAGTGTTATATAATGTTCGGCCACCTTACTGCTGGCCTTTTATAGTGTTATATAATGTTCGGCCACCTTACTGCTGGCCTTTTATAGTGTTATATAATGTTCGGCCACCTTACTGCTGGCCTTTTATAGTGTTATATAATGTTCGGCCACCTTACTGCTGTCCTTTTATAGTGTTATATAATGTTCGGCCACCTTACTGCTGGCCTTTTATAGTGTTATATAATGTTCGGCCACCTTACTGCTGTCCTTTTATAGTGTTATATAATGTTCGGCCACCTTACTGCTGTCCTTTTATAGTGTTATATAATGTTCGGCCACCTTACTGCTGTCCTTTTATAGTGTTATATAATGTTCGGCCACCTTACTGCTGTCCTTTTATAGTGTTATATAATGTTCGGCCACCTTACTGCTGTCCTTTTATAGTGTTATATAATGTTCGGCCACCTTACTGCTGGCCTTTTATAGTGTTATATAATGTTCGGCCACCTTACTGCTGTCCTTTTATAGTGTTATATAATGTTCGGCCACCTTACTGCTGGCCTTTTATAGTGTTATATAATGTTCGGCCACCTTACTGCTGGCCTTTTATAGTGTTATATAATGTTCGGCCACCTTACTGCTGTCCTTTTATAGTGTTATATAATGTTCGGCCACCTTACTGCTGGCCTTTTATAGTGTTATATAATGTTCGGCCACCTTACTGCTGGCCTTTTATAGTGTTATATAATGTTCGGCCACCTTACTGCTGGCCTTTTATAGTGTTATATAATGTTCGGCCACCTTACTGCTGGCCTTTTATAGTGTATTGTCCGAGACCAGTCGTAGTTTTCTGCTGCCGTAATCAGAAGTGCGAATTAAACATTTAACATGGGTAGTAAAGTGTAAACTAGACTTATAAATTATTATTATCTCTTGCTATTTCGATGGATTGGAGTCAAAACGGACATTGACAAATTATTGAACTTATTACGAAAACTAGGTCATTGACAAATTATTGAACTTATTACGAAAACTAGGACATTGACAAATTATTGAACTTATTACGAAAACTAGGACATTGACAAATTATTGAACTTATTACGAAAACTAGGACATTGACAAATTATTGAACTTATTACGAAAACTAGGACATTGACAAATTATTGAACTTATTACAAAAACTAATAACTTGTATATAAAAAAAGACTGCTGAAATATAAAAAACAAAACCCCATTTTTATAATTCTGCAGTCATTGTTTGATACAAGTTATTAGTTTTTGTAATACATCCAATAATACACGTTAATACCCGTGTTAGTGTTTAAGACGCGTTCGTGATTGCGGTACCTGGTCGTTGGCACGGAGGAGTTCTAGTAGGTTTATTAGTCATTTTTGGATACACGTCGTGTTGCCTAAAATGTTCGCTGCGTTTAAAAAAGACACACCAGATCAAGTGTCAAAATCACGGGTTTCACGTGTTTTCCCTCTTATAGCTGGAAAGAAATCTTGTTTCGACCAGGTCTCACTACCATACAAATGCCCCCAAATTCAAAGCGAAACATCATTTTTAAAGAGCAGCCTCAATTTGAACATGGGAACATTTCTATGTGGGTCTCAGCTACCCAGAAAACAACAACA
>CM065681.1:88341036-88363121 GCA_017654935.2 Phymorhynchus buccinoides
TCTCTCTCTCTCTCTCTCTCTCTCTCTCTCTCTCTCTCTCTCTCTCTCTCTTAATTCAAGTACATATTAACACTGGCAATTTGATCTGCAACGTTGTTTTAGGTATATTATTATATAAATACTAGTCATATCCGATAAAAATGATGTTGAGTCCCAAAGAGCACCTCTTTGATCACCATCTTCTGATTCCCGACATATGTGGAATAACAAGGCCATGTCTTGAAGTGTGATACATCCCGGTGTCATGAGAAATAAGTACCTACCGTGAAATAAATACCCTTCAAAGGCGCACTAGAACCATTCTTCTTTCATGTGATAAATAAGTCAACTATTATTTAAAATATTGATATTTAGGTGCTCAATCTACACGGAAAGAACCAAGAAATAGAGCGGGAGGGTGTAAATCTACATGTTTGCCGAGAACTCGATATATCAAGCCATGTTACTTAGTTTCGTATTTTCCAAAAATGGCGGACCATATAAACAACCATCCGTGCAAACAAAAATAAATAATAATAAATGTTAGAAAAATATCCCTGACTGCTCAATATTTAATGATGAATCTTCTGTTCTTCCTGCATGCCACCAGACGCCTCTGAATGTATTTAGGGGCGAATCTTTCCCAAACAGCAAACAATTTGAATGAGGAAAAGAGTATTTATTTTATGGGTAAAATATATTACGCAACACCGGAACACGTTCATTGTACTCTAATTCTGGGCTGCTCCGAAACGGGAATGTTAAAGACACACTGACGCACCACGATTAATTCATTACGGAAGAATTATAGTTGAGTTGTGATCACGAGCCTAGCAGGTTGTGGTGTCTGGCTCTGCTGTTTTACATTTGTTTGGTTGGTTTTTTTCGTCTTCTGATTGCGTATTTTGAGAAATTGTGTGTGTGTGTGAATGTGCCATGTTCGGCTTCACATTTTGGTACCAAAGTTTGACGAGTATAGAGGGTGGGGTGGCGGAGAGGTAGAGGGGAGGGAGGGAGGTGGGGGAGAGTGTGTGTGTGTCCAATTAACTTGTGTTTCCCTGTGGTACAAGTATTTTTGATTTCTGATGTATTATTTATCATTGATTGCATGCCATGTATATATATCGCAATGTTTATCTATTGATTGTAATGTGTTGTTGTAGAGCGCTTTGAGCTGCATTTATCAGGATATTGCGCCATATAAATATTATTCATTATTATTATTATTATTATTAATTACGAGTATTTTCGGAACAGGAGAACGCCAGTCAGGGCCTACTTACGAGTATTCTCGGAACAGCGATTTTTTTAGTCTAAAACCTGGCTACATCCATGATTGTTTTTCAATCCAAACCACGTTTTTCGGGTTACATCTTTTCATCACTGTTCCAGCTTTCGTTTTACTTATGTTTGGAACTTCTCGAAAAATAAACTCGGATCAACCGGATCCAGTCCAAACTGAATCATTGGCAGTGGTGAGTTTTGTTGCGTTTCTTATTTGTTATAACATTGTTTTTCTAGGCAGCCCCAGGCCAGTAATGGAGTTTACCTAAGGCACTGAAGTCCTGAAGGGGTTAAGTCCCTTGTTTTTTTCTGGGTAGCTTTTTATTCAACATGCAAAAGTCCCCAACTTCAAATTGAGCCTGCTCTTTAAAATGTGCCGTTTTCAGTTTGGGGACATTTGTATGGGAGTCAAACCTGGTCAAAACAAGATTTCTTGCCAGCTATAAGAGGGAAAGCACGTGAAACTCGTGATTTTGACACGGGACCTGGTGGGTCTTTGAGCAGCCAGTGTCAATAACAAGGCCAAAGAGTGTTGTGGATTTCTTCTCAATAAGGAAAGTAATAATACAATCAATTTTACTAGTGCAATTCTTTTTATTATTATCATTATTATTATTATTATTATTATTATTATTATTATTATTATTATTATTATTTATAATTATGGCAATCTTGTACATTACTCACCCCCCAAAAAAAAACTCGCATTGAAAATTTTCACCGACAGAAGCAACATTCTGCCATTGTTTTGGGAAAGAGAAAGGGTTAGGATCAGCCTAGAATTAATTGAATAATACTGAAAGAAGCAGACTTTGAGTTTGAGGGTCGTAAATATTTTGATATTTTGGTATTTTGGTATTTTAGTATATTCTAGTCACAGAGACTTACCTCTGTGAAATTCGGGCTGCTCTCTCCCAGAGAGCGTGTCGCCGCAAGTGCAGAGCCTACCCAATTAAAAACAAATTGGGGGGCACAGGGTGAGGAGGGGGTGTGGGCACACTTGGAAAACCTAGCTATCAATTTGTCCATACCAGGCAGTGGGATTTCTCCCTGCTCTTACCCGACTTTCAACTGCCGTGGGATTTTTACGTGCGTAAAGCGCACGGGTCAGACTAGCTTTAAGTCCCCATCCGAAGGACTCGACGTTCAGTTCGATTTTCCTGTCAAACTAGAAAGAAAGGGCGAGGCCGGGATTCGAACCCGGGACTGAGGGGGTGATTAAAGTACAAGATTACCAGCATGAAATTCATACTGGATATTACAAAGATCCCCTACACAAGTCCACCCCTAACCACACCGAGCATCTCTTGTCTTTCATCTCGTAAAAAGCGGTTCAAAGCACGCAGAAAACGAAAAGAAGGGCCGTTGCCCTTGTCATAAATCTTTAACACGAAAAACGTACACAGCTTATTGTATGTAGCCTAAAGTCTAAAAGTCACGCACACACGATCACGGACTGAATGCTTTCTGTGATTCTATCAATTCTATCAATTTATTGAAAGCTTTTTTTGGTTAGTCGACTGATCTTGTTATTTTGTAACACGTACAGCTAAAAGGAACCGGGGAAAATATTAATATCAAACTGTTAAAGACCCACTGACCAACCACGATTAAGTCCCTTGTTTTTTTCTAGATAGCTATGACCCACATACAAATGTCCCCAACTTCAAATTGAGGCTGCCCCCGGCCAAGGGTCCTTGGCTATTCACTGTGTCTGTACACGTGATGCAGGTGAAACTGACCCATGGCCAATATTAAAATGATGCGGCTGTGCCCAATGGAAGCTGTCTTTACCAGTAGCAGTTCTTTCTATACACCGTAAAGAATTGTTGATTGTTGTCACTCCACGGGTGGAGTGAATGTGTGGGTGGCTCCATGAATGGAGCGAAAGCCCTCTGGAGACGGAGTATGGCCGCCCATGTGGCGGGGCACTTTAAAAGCAGCCATACACGTAATCTTCCCACCCAAGGCCATGAGAAATGTTCTCATGACACTGGGTGTGCCCCCAGAGTGTTAAGCTGGGGAACGAAAACAACAACACATTGAGGCTGCTCTTTAAAATGATGTTTCGGTTTCAATTTTGGGGCATTTGTATGGGAGTCAAACCTGGTCAAAACAAGATTTCTTACCAGCTATAAGAGGGAAAACACGTGAAACCCGTGATTTTGACACGTGACCTGTTGGAACTTTACGAAATGGTACGATGAAAGAGGTATGATGTCTGAAGGTAAAATTAGTCGAGAGAGACAGGCTGTGAGTTTTATTCAACTACACTTTTACTGAGTATTTTGTTGTGTGGCAGCAAACTGCTTCTCGCTTGCCTTATCGATCAAATTGGACAGTCGTATATGGCCAGACGCTTGTCAGTGAGCATGGCCACAGAAGCACGGCCACGTCTGTTTTGTTTGACCGTTAAAGACCCACCAGATCACGGGTTTCACGGTATTTCCTTCTTATAGCTGGCAAGAAATCTTGTTTTGACCAGGTTTGACTCCCATACAAATGCCCCCAAATTGAAAACGAAACATCAATTTTAAAGAGCAGCCTCAGTTTGAAGTTGGGGATATTTGTATGTGGGTCACAGCTACCCAGAAAAAACCCAAGGGACTTAATCGTGGTGGGTCAGTGGGTCTTTAAAGACCCACCAGATCACGTGTCAAAATCACGGGTTTCACGGTGTTTTCCCTCTTATAGCTGGCAAGAAATCTTGTTTTTTGACCAGGTTTGACTCCCATACAAATGCCCCCAAATTGAAAACGAAACATCAATTTAAAGAGCAGCCTCAATTTGAAGTTGGGGATATTTGTATGTGGGTCACAGCTACCCAGAAAAAAACCCAAGGGACTTAATCGTGGTGGGTCAGTGGGTCTTCAAAGACCCACCAGATTACGTGTCAAAATCACGGGTTTCAGGTATTTTCCCTCTTATCGCTGGTAATAAATCTTTTTTTGACCAGGTTTGACTTCCATGCAAATGCCCCCAAATTGAAAACGAGACAACAGTTTAAAGAGCAGCCTCAATTTGAAGTTGGGGGCATTTGTATGTGGGTCACAGCTACCCAGAAAAAAACACAAGGGACTTAATCGTGGTGGGTCAGTGGGTCTTTAAAGACCCACCAGATCACGTGTCAAAATCACAGGTTTCTAGTGTTTTCCCTCTTATAGCTGGTACGAAATCTTGTTTTGACCAGGTTTGATTCCCATACAAATGCCCCCAAATTGAAAACGAGACATCATTTTAAAGAGCAGCCTCAGTTTCAAGTTGGGGGCATTTGCATATGGGTCATACCAGCCCAGTAAAATACAAGGGACTTAATCGTGGTGGGTCAGTGGGTCTTTAAAGGCCAACCATACGTCCACTAAAACCGCACGACTGTACGATACGATTCGATCACGTGATCCCGAAGCGCGAATCACACTTGTCTATGAGACCACGGGATCGAATCGTATCGTGCAGTCGTACGATTTTAGTGGACGTGTGGCTGGCTCTTTGCTTAGCCTAATTGTGTCTGTGCCGTTCGTGCCTGCTCCTTTAACCCTCGCTCTTTGATTTCATGGTTTCTGATTGTCTTTCACTTTCACTATGCAAGTTGTGTGGGTTTGTTGGTCTCTGTAGCTGTTGTCGTTCATTCATTTTATTTGCTTGGTGTTTGTGGTATATATATAGAAGAAGAAGAAAAAGAAGAAGAAGAAGAAGAAGAAGAAGAAGGAGAAGAAGGAGAAGAAGAAGAAGGAGAAGGAGAAGAAGAAGAAGAAAGAAGAAGAAGAAGAAGAAGAAGAAGAAGAAGAAGAAGAAGAACAAGAAGAAGAAGAAGAAGAAGAAGAAGAAGAAGAAGAAGAACAAGAAGAAAAAAAAGAAGAACAAGAAGAACAAGAAGAAGAAGAAGAAGAAAGAAGAAGAAGAAGAAGAAGAAGAACAAGAAAAAGAAGAAGAAGAAAAGAAGAAGAAGAAGAAGAAAGAAGAAGAAGAAGAAGAAGAAGAAGAAGAAGAAGAAGAAGACGAAGAAGAAGAAGAAGAAGAAGAAGAAGAAGAAGAAGAAGAAGAAGAAAAGAAAAAAGAAGAAGAAGAAGAAGAAGAAGAAGAAGAAGAAGAAGAAGAAGAAGAAGAAGAAGGAGGAGAAGAAGAAGAAGAAGAAGAAGAAGAAGAAGAGCCTGGACAGTGTCATATGTCAATCAAGAATGGACAGAAAATGGTCCAGGCCAGACGATGACATTAACAGCAACACATCCGTTGCATTGTCCTATTCTGACGTCAATCCACCATCCGTGACTTTGACCGACGTGTTCTCCAATTCTAGGCCGTCATGCTATAACCAATCTTATCAAAACCATCGTCCCGAACTAACTCTAATTTCCTTCCATTAGGAAGGTAATACGAGGTTTCATGTGCGTCACCAAACAAAGTGGGTGTAGGGACAGGTTAGGATAAATATAGTCTAGAAATAAATATATACTAAAAGCTGGAAACTTGAAATGTTTCTCTTTCTTAGCACCACTCGCTCAGCATAAAACCCCTCCATTCCGTTATGCCTCTCACCCACGCTTTTGCTACACACATAAATATATACTTGAAACTGGAAACTTGAAATGTTTCTCTTTCTTAGCACCACTCGCTCAGCATAAAACACTTCCATTCCGTTATGCCTTTCACCCACGCTCTTGCTACACACATTCACCATTTCACTGAAGCACTCGCTCAGCATAAAACCCCTCCATTCCGTTATGCCTCTCACCCACGCTCTTGCTGCACACATTCACCATGTCACTGAAGCACTCGCTTAGCATAAAACACCTCCATTCCGTTATGTCTTTCACCCACGCTCTTGCTGCACACATTCACCATGTCACTGAACTCCTTACACTCAAGCTCCCAAAGCTGCACACATCACCATGTGAATGAGGACATTGTTATCATTACCCTTTGTGTTATTGTAAGTAAAGGTGAATGAGGACATTGTTATCATTATTGTAGTATTGTGTTATTGTAAGTAAAGGTGAATGATTGGTCCATTGTAGTATTGTGTTATTGTATAAAGGTGATGAGGACATTTTATCATTATTGTAGTATTGTGTTATTGTAAGTAAAGGTGAATGAGGACATTGTTATCATTGTAGTATTGTGTTATTGTAAGTAAAGGTGAATGAGGACATTTATCATTAGTAGTATTGTGTTATTGTAAGTAAAGGTGAATGAGGACATTGTTATCATTGTAGTATTGTGTTATTGTAAGTAAAGGTGAATGAGGACATTGTTATCATTATTGTAGTATTGTGTTATTGTAAGTAAAGGTGAATGAGGACATTGTTATCATTTGTGTTATTGTAGTATTGTGTTATTGTAAGTAAAGTAAAGGTGAATGAGGACATTGTTATCATTGTAGTATTGTGTTATTGTAAGTAAAGGTGAATGAGGACATTGTTATCATTAAGTATTGTGTTATTGTAAGTAAAGGTGAATGAGGACATTGTTATCATTGTAGTATTGTGTTATTGTAAGTAAAGGTGAATGAGGACATTGTTATCATTATTGTAGTATTGTGTTATTGTAAGTAAAGGTGAATGAGGACATTGTTATCATTGTAGTATTGTGTTATTGTAAGTAAAGGTGAATGAGGACATTGTTATCATTGTAGTATTGTGTTATTGTAAGTAAAGGTGAATGAGGACATTGTTATCATTGTAGTATTGTGTTATTGTAAGTAAAGGTGAATGAGGACATTGTTATCATTGTAGTATTGTGTTATTGTAAGTAAAGGTGAATGAGGACATTGTTATCATTGTAGTATTGTGTTATTGTAAGTAAAGGTGAATGAGGACATTGTTATCATTGTAGTATTGTGTTATTGTAAGTAAAGGTGAATGAGGACATTGTTATCATTGTAGTATTGTGTTATTGTAAGTAAAGGTGAATGAGGACATTGTTATCATTGTAGTATTGTGTTATTGTAAGTAAAGGTGAATGAGGACATTGTTATCATTGTAGTATTGTGTTATTGTAAGTAAGGGTGAATGAGGACATTGTTATCATTGTAGTATTGTGTTATTGTAAGTAAAGGTGAATGAGGACATTGTTATCATTGTAGTATTGTGTTATTGTAAGTAAAGGTGAATGAGGACATTGTTATCATTGTAGTATTGTGTTATTGTAAGTAAAGGTGAATGAGGACATTGTTATCATTGTAGTATTGTGTTATTGTAAGTAAAGGTGAATGAGGACATTGTTATCATTATTGTAGTATTGTGTTATTGTAAGTAAAGGTGAATGAGGACATCGTTATCATTGTAGTATTGTGTTATTGTAAGTAAAGGTGAATGAGGACATTGTTATCATTATTGTAGTATTGTGTTATTGTAAGTAAAGGTGAATGAGGACATTGTTATCATTGTAGTATTGTGTTATTGTAAGTAAAGGTGAATGAGGACATTGTTATCATTATTGTAGTATTGTGTTATTGTAAGTAAAGGTGAATGAGGACATTGTTATCATTGTAGTATTGTGTTATTGTAAGTAAAGGTGAATGAGGACATTGTTATCATTGTAGTATCATTGTAGTAAAGGTGAATGTGACATTATTGTAAGTAAAGGTGAATGAGGACATTGTTATCATTGTAGTATTGTGTTATTGTAAGTAAAGGTGAATGAGGACATTGTTATCATTGTAGTATTGTGTTATTGTAAGTAAAGGTGAATGAGGACATTGTTATCATTGTAGTATTGTGTTATTGTAAGTAAAGGGTGAATGAGGACATCGTTATCATTGTAGTATTGTGTTATTGTAAGTAAAGGTGAATGAGGACATCGTTATCATTGTAGTATTGTGTTATTGTAAGTAAAGGTGAATGAGGACATTGTTATCATTGTAGTATTGTGTTATTGTAAGTAAAGGTGAATGAGGACATTGTTATCATTGTAGTATTGTGTTATTGTAAGTAAAGGTGAATGAGGACATTGTTATCATTATTGTGTTATTGTAAGTATTGAATGTTATTGTAGTATTGTGTTATTGTAAGTAAAGGTGAATGAGGACATCGTTATCATTGTAGTATTGTGTTATTGTAAGTAAAGGTGAATGAGGACATTGTTATCATTATTGTAGTATTGTGTTATTGTAAGTAAAGGTGAATGAGGACATTGTTATCATTGTAGTATTGTGTTATTGTAAGTAAAGGTGAATGAGGACATTGTTATCATTATTGTAGTATTGTGTTATTGTAAGTAAAGGTGAATGAGGACATTGTTATCATTAGTATTGTAGTATTGTGTTATTGTAGTATTGTAAAGGGTGAATGAGGACATTGTTATCATTATTGTAGTATTGTGTTATTGTAAGTAAAGGTGAATGAGGACATTGTTATCATTGTAGTATTGTGTTATTGTAAGTAAAGGTGAATGAGGACATTGTTATCATTATTGTAGTATTGTGTTATTGTAAGTAAGTAAAGGTGAATGAGGACATTGTTATCATTGTAGTATTGTGTTATTGTAAGTAAAGGTGAATGAGGACATTATCATTGTTATCATTGTATAAAGGTGAATGTATCATTATTGTAGTATTGTGTTATTGTAAGTAAAGGTGAATGAGGACATTGTTATCATTGTAGTATTGTGTTATTGTAAGTAAAGGTGAATGAGGACATTGTTATCATTGTAGTATTGTGTTATTGTAAGTAAAGGTGAATGAGGACATTGTTATCATTGTAGTATTGTGTTATTGTAAGTAAAGGTGAATGAGGACATTGTTATCATTGTAGTATTGTGTTATTGTAAGTAAAGGTGAATGAGGACATTGTTATCATTGTATTGTAGTATTGTGTTATTGTAAGTAAGTAAAGGTGAATGAGGACATTGTTATCATTGTAGTATTGTGTTATTGTAAGTAAAGGTGAATGAGGACATTGTTATCATTGTAGTATTGTGTTATTGTAAGTAAAGGGTGAATGAGGACATTGTTATCATTATTGTAGTATTGTGTTATTGTAAGTAAAGGTGAATGAGGACATTGTTATCATTGTAGTATTGTGTTATTGTAAGTAAAGGTGAATGAGGACATTGTTATCATTGTAGTATTGTGTTATTGTAAGTAAAGGTGAATGAGGACATTGTTATCATTGTAGTATTGTGTTATTGTAAGTAAAGGTGAATGAGGACATTGTTATCATTGTAGTATTGTGTTATTGTAAGTAAAGGTGAATGAGGACATTGTTATCATTATTGTAGTATTGTGTTATTGTAAGTAAAGGTGAATGAGGACATTGTTATCATTGTAGTATTGTGTTATTGTAAGTAAAGGTGAATGAGGACATTGTTATCATTGTAGTATTGTGTTATTGTAAGTAAAGGTGAATGAGGACATTGTTATCATTATTGTAGTATTGTGTTATTGTAAGTAAAGGTGAATGAGGACATTGTTATCATTGTAGTATTGTGTTATTGTAAGTAAAGGTGAATGAGGACATTGTTATCATTGTAGTATTGTGTTATTGTAAGTAAAGGTGAATGAGGACATTGTTATCATTGTAGTATTGTGTTATTGTAAGTAAAGGTGAATGAGGACATTGTTATCATTGTAGTATTGTGTTATTGTAAGTAAAGGTGAATGAGGACATTGTTATCATTGTAGTATTGTGTTATTGTAAGTAAAGGTGAATGAGGACATCGTTATCATTGTAGTATTGTGTTATTGTAAGTAAAGAATGAGGACATTGTTATCATTCGTTGTAGTATTGTGTTATCATTGAATGAGGACATCGTAGTATTGTGTTATTGTAAGTAAAGGTGAATGAGGACATTGTTATCATCATTGTAGTATTGTGTTATTGTAAGTAAAGGTGAATGAGGACATTGTTATCATTGTAGTATTGTGTTATTGTAAGTAAAGGTGAATGAGGACATTGTTATATTATTGTAGTATTGTGTTATTGTAAGTAAAGGTGAATGAGGACATTGTTATCATTGTAGTATTGTGTTATTGTAAGTAAAGGTGAATGAGGACATTGTTATCATTGTAGTATTGTGTTATTGTAAGTAAAGGTGAATGAGGACATTGTTATCATTGTAGTATTGTGTTATTGTAAGTAAAGGTGAATGAGGACATTGTTATCATTATTGTAGTATTGTGTTATTGTAAGTAAAGGTGAATGAGGACATTGTTATCATTGTAGTATTGTGTTATTGTAAGTAAAGGTGAATGAGGACATTGTTATCATTATTGTAGTATTGTGTTATTGTAAGTAAAGGTGAATGAGGACATTGTTATCATTGTAGTATTGTGTTATTGTAAGTAAAGGTGAATGAGGACATTGTTATCATCATTGTAGTATTGTGTTATTGTAAGTAAAGGTGAATGAGGACATTGTTATCATTATTGTAGTATTGTGTTATTGTAAGTAAAGGTGAATGAGGACATTGTTATCATTGTAGTATTGTGTTATTGTAAGTAAAGGGTGAATGAGGACATTTATCATTGTAGTATTGTGTTATTGTAAGTAAAGGTGAATGAGGACATTGTTATCATTGTAGTATTGTGTTATTGTAAGTAAAGGTGAATGAGGACATTGTTATCATTATTGTAGTATTGTGTTATTGTAAGTAAAGGTGAATGAGGACATTGTTATCATTGTAGTATTGTGTTATTGTAAGTA
This sequence comes from Phymorhynchus buccinoides, assembly GCA_017654935.2. Taxonomy (NCBI): domain Eukaryota; kingdom Metazoa; phylum Mollusca; class Gastropoda; order Neogastropoda; family Raphitomidae; genus Phymorhynchus; species Phymorhynchus buccinoides. Next base: position 88,351,941 of record CM065681.1, read on the forward strand.
AAGGTGAATGAGGACATTGTTATCATTGTAGTATTGTGTTATTGTAAGTAAAGGTGAATGAGGACATCGTTATCAATGTAGTATTGTGTTATTGTAAGTAAAGGTGAATGAGGACATTGTTATCATTATTGTAGTATTGTGTTATTGTAAGTAAAGGTGAATGAGGACATTGTTATCATTGTAGTATTGTGTTATTGTAAGTAAAGGTGAATGAGGACATTGTTATCATTATTGTAGTATTGTGTTATTGTAAGTAAAGGTGAATGAGGACATTGTTATCATTGTAATTGTGTTATTGTAAGTAAAGGTGAATGAGGACATTGTTATCATTGTAGTATTGTGTTATTGTAAGTAAAGGTGAATGAGGACATTGTTATCATTGTAGTATTGTGTTATTGTAAGTAAAGGTGAATGAGGACATTGTTATCATTGTAGTATTGTGTTATTGTAAGTAAAGGTGAATGAGGACATTGTTATCATTATTGTAGTATTGTGTTATTGTAAGTAAAGGTGAATGAGGACATTGTTATCATTGTAGTATTGTGTTATTGTAAGTAAAGGTGAATGAGGACATTGTTATCATTATTGTAGTATTGTGTTATTGTAAGTAAAGGTGAATGAGGACATTGTTATCATTGTAGTATTGTGTTATTGTAAGTAAAGGTGAATGAGGACATTGTTATCATTGTAGTATTGTGTTATTGTAAGTAAAGGTGAATGAGGACATTGTTATCATTGTAGTATTGTGTTATTGTAAGTAAAGGTGAATGAGGACATTGTTATCATTAGTATTGTGTTATTGTAGTGAATGAGGACATTCATTATTGTAGTATTGTGTTATTGTAAGTAAAGGTGAATGAGGACATTGTTATCATTATTGTAGTATTGTGTTATTGTAAGTAAAGGTGAATGAGGACATTGTTATCATTGTAGTATTGTGTTATTGTAAGTAAAGGTGAATGAGGACATCGTTATCATTGTAGTATTGTGTTATTGTAAGTAAAGGTGAATGAGGACATTGTTATCATTGTAGTATTGTGTTATTGTAAGTAAAGGTGAATGAGGACATTGTTATCATTGTAGTATTGTGTTATTGTAAGTAAAGGTGAATGAGGACATTGTTATCATTGTAGTATTGTGTTATTGTAAGTAAAGGTGAATGAGGACATTGTTATCATTGTAGTATTGTGTTATTGTAAGTAAAGGTGAATGAGGACATCGTTATCATTGTAGTATTGTGTTATTGTAAGTAAAGGTGAATGAGGACATTGTTATCATTGTAGTATTGTGTTATTGTAAGTAAAGGTGAATGAGGACATTGTTATCATTGTAGTATTGTGTTATTGTAAGTAAAGGTGAATGAGGACATTGTTATCATTGTAGTATTGTGTTATTGTAAGTAAAGGTGAATGAGGACATTGTTATCATTGTAGTATTGTGTTATTGTAAGTAAAGGTGAATGAGGACATTGTTATCATTGTAGTATTGTGTTATTGTAAGTAAAGGTGAATGAGGACATTGTTATCATTGTAGTATTGTGTTATTGTAAGTAAAGGTGAATGAGGACATTGTTATCATTGTAGTATTGTGTTATTGTAAGTAAAGGTGAATGAGGACATTGTTATCATTGTAGTATTGTGTTATTGTAAGTAAAGGTGAATGAGGACATTGTTATCATTAGTATTGTGTAGTATTGTGTTATTGTAAGTAAAGGTGAATGAGGACATTGTTATCATTGTAGTATTGTGTTATTGTAAGTAAAGGTGAATGAGGACATTGTTATCATTGTAGTATTGTGTTATTGTAAGTAAAGGTGAATGAGGACATTGTTATCATTGTAGTATTGTGTTATTGTAAGTAAAGGTGAATGAGGACATTGTTATCATTGTAGTATTGTGTTATTGTAAGTAAAGGTGAATGAGGACATTGTTATCATTGTAGTATTGTGTTATTGTAAGTAAAGGTGAATGAGGACATTGTTATCATTGTAGTATTGTGTTATTGTAAGTAAAGGTGAATGAGGACATTGTTATCATTGTAGTATTGTGTTATTGTAAGTAAAGGTGAATGAGGACATTGTTATCATTATTGTAGTATTGTGTTATTGTAAGTAAAGGTGAATGAGGACATTGTTATCATTGTAGTATTGTGTTATTGTAAGTAAAGGTGAATGAGGACATTGTTATCATTGTAGTATTGTGTTATTGTAAGTAAAGGTGAATGAGGACATTGTTATCATTGTAAGTTGTAGTATTGTGTTATTGTAAGTAAAGGTGAATGAGGACATTGTTATCATTGTAGTATTGTGTTATTGTAAGTAAAGGTGAATGAGGACATTGTTATCATTGTAGTATTGTGTTATTGTGTAAAGGTGAATGAGGACATGTAGTATTGTGTTATTGTAAGTAAAGGTGAATGAGGACATTGTTATCATTGTAGTATTGTGTTATTGTAAGTAAAGGTGAATGAGGACATTGTTATCATTGTAGTATTGTGTTATTGTAAGTAAAGGTGAATGAGGACATTGTTATCATTGTAGTATTGTGTTATTGTAAGTAAAGGTGAATGAGGACATTGTTATCATTGTAGTATTGTGTTATTGTAAGTAAAGGTGAATGAGGACATTGTTATCATTGTAGTATTGTGTTATTGTAAGTAAAGGTGAATGAGGACATTGTTATCATTGTATATTGTGTTATTGTATTGTGTTATTGTAAGTAAGTAAAGGTGAATGAGGACATTGTTATCATTGTAGTATTGTGTTATTGTAAGTAAAGGTGAATGAGGACATTGTTATCATTGTAGTATTGTGTTATTGTAAGTAAAGGTGAATGAGGACATTGTTATCATTGTAGTATATTGTAAGTAAAGGTGAATGAGGACATTGTTATCATTGTAGTATTGTGTTATTGTAAGTAAAGGTGAATGAGGACATTGTTATCATTGTAGTATTGTGTTATTGTAAGTAAAGGTGAATGAGGACATTGTTATCATTGTAGTATTGTGTTATTGTAAGTAAAGGTGAATGAGGACATTGTTATCATTGTAGTATTGTGTTATTGTAAGTAAAGGTGAATGAGGACATTGTTATCATTGTAGTATTGTGTTATTGTAAGTAAAGGTGAATGAGGACATCATCATTGTAGTATTGTGTTATTGTAAGTAAAGGTGAATGAGTATCATTATTGTAGTATTGTGTTATTGTAAGTAAAGGTGAATGAGGACATTGTTATCATTGTAGTATTGTGTTATTGTAAGTAAAGGTGAATGAGGACATTGTTATCATTGTAGTATTGTGTTATTGTAAGTAAAGGTGAATGAGGACATCGTTATCATTGTAGTATTGTGTTATTGTAAGTAAAGGTGAATGAGGACATTGTTATCATTGTAGTATTGTGTTATTGTAAGTAAAGGTGAATGAGGACATTGTTATCATTATTGTAGTATTGTGTTATTGTAAGTAAAGGTGAATGAGGACATTGTTATCATTGTAGTATTGTGTTATTGTAAGTAAAGGTGAATGAGGACATTGTTATCATTGTAGTATTGTGTTATTGTAAGTAAAGGTGAATGAGGACATTGTTATCATTGTAGTATTGTGTTATTGTAAGTAAAGGTGAATGAGGACATTGTTATCATTGTAGTATTGTGTTATTGTAAGTAAAGGTGAATGAGGACATTGTTATCATTGTAGTATTGTGTTATTGTAAGTAAAGGTGAATGAGGACATTGTTATCATTGTAGTATTGTGTTATTGTAAGTAAAGGTGAATGAGGACATTGTTATCATTGTAGTATTGTGTTATTGTAAGTAAAGGTGAATGAGGACATTGTTATCATTGTAGTATTGTGTTATTGTAAGTAAAGGTGAATGAGGACATTGTTATCATTGTAGTATTGTGTTATTGTAAGTAAAGGTGAATGAGGAATTGTTAGGTAAGTAAAGGTGAATGACATTGTTATCATTGTAGTATTGTGTTATTGTAAGTAAAGGTGAATGAGGACATTGTTATCATTGTAGTATTGTGTTATTGTAAGTAAAGGTGAATGAGGACATTGTTATCATTGTAGTATTGTGTTATTGTAAGTAAAGGTGAATGAGGACATTGTTATCATTGTAGTATTGTGTTATTGTAAGTAAAGGTGAATGAGGACATTGTTATCATTGTAGTATTGTGTTATTGTAAGTAAAGGTGAATGGTGAATGAGGACATTGTTATCATTTGTAGTATTGTGTTATTGTAAGTAAAAGGGTGAATGAGGACATTGTTATCATTGTAGTATTGTGTTATTGTAAGTAAAGGTGAATGAGGACATTGTTATCATTGTAGTATTGTGTTATTGTAAGTAAAGGTGAATGAGGACATTGTTATCATTGTAGTATTGTGTTATTGTAAGTAAAGGTGAATGAGGACATCGTTATCATTGTAGTATTGTGTTATTGTAAGTAAAGGTGAATGAGGACATTGTTATCATTGTAGTAATTGTAAGTAAAGGTGAATGAGGACATTGTTATCATTGTAGTATTGTGTTATTGTAAGTAAAGGTGAATGAGGACATTGTTATCATTATAGTATTTGTGTTATTGTAAGTAAAGGTGAATGAGGACATTGTTATTATTGTAGTATTGTGTTATTGTAAGTAAAGGTGAATGAGGACATTGTTATCATTATTGTAGTATTGTGTTATTGTAAGTAAAGGTGAATGAGGACATTGTTATCATTATTGTAGTATTGTGTTATTGTAAGTAAAGGTGAATGAGGACATTGTTATCATTGTAGTATTGTGTTATTGTAAGTAAAGGTGAATGAGGACATTGTTATCATTGTAGTATTGTGTTATTGTAAGTAAAGGTGAATGAGGACATTGTTATCATTGTTATTGTGTTATTGTAAGTAAAGGTGAATGAGGACATTTATCATAGTATTGTGTTATTGTAAGTAAAGGTGAATGAGGACATTGTTATCATTGTAGTATTGTGTTATTGTAAGTAAAGGTGAATGAGGACATTGTTATCATTAGTATTGTAGTATTGTGTTATTGTAAGTAAAAGGGTGAATGAGGACATTGTTATCATTGTAGTATTGTGTTATTGTAAGTAAAGGTGAATGAGGACATTGTTATCATTGTAGTATTGTGTTATTGTAAGTAAAGGTGAATGAGGACATTGTTATCATTGTAGTATTGTGTTATTGTAAGTAAAGGTGAATGAGGACATTGTTATCATTATTGTAGTATTGTGTTATTGTAAGTAAAGGTGAATGAGGACATTGTTATCATTATTGTAGTATTGTGTTATTGTAAGTAAAGGTGAATGAGGACATTGTTATCATTGTAGTATTGTGTTATTGTAAGTAAAGGTGAATGAGGACATTGTTATCATTGTAGTATTGTGTTATTGTAAGTAAAGGTGAATGAGGACATTGTTATCATTGTAGTATTGTGTTATTGTAAGTAAAGGTGAATGAGGACATTGTTATCATTGTAGTATTGTGTTATTGTAAGTAAAGGTGAATGAGGACATTTATCATTGTTATTGTGTTATTGTAAGTAATTGAGGACATTTATCATTATAGTATTGTGTTATTGTAAGTAAAGGTGAATGAGGACATTGTTATCATTGTAGTATTGTGTTATTGTAAGTAAAGGTGAATGAGGACATTGTTATCATTGTAGTATTGTGTTATTGTAAGTAAAGGTGAATGAGGACATTGTTATCATTGTAGTATTGTGTTATTGTAAGTAAAGGTGAATGAGGACATTGTTATCATTGTAGTATTGTGTTATTGTAAGTAAAGGTGAATGAGGACATTGTTATTATTGTAGTATTGTGTTATTGTAAGTAAAGGTGAATGAGGACATTGTTATCATTGTAGTATTGTGTTATTGTAAGTAAAGGTGAATGAGGACATTGTTATCATTGTAGTATTGTGTTATTGTAAGTAAAGGTGAATGAGGACATTGTTATCATTGTAGTATTGTGTTATTGTAAGTAAAGGTGAATGAGGACATTGTTATCATTATTGTAGTATTGTGTTATTGTAAGTAAAGGTGAATGAGGACATTGTTATCATTGTAGTATTGTGTTATTGTAAGTAAAGGTGAATGAGGACATTGTTATCATTGTAGTATTGTGTTATTGTAAGTAAAGGTGAATGAGGACATTGTTATCATTGTAGTATTGTGTTATTGTAAGTAAAGGTGAATGAGGACATTGTTATCATTATTGTAGTATTGTGTTTGTAGTATTGTAAGTAAAGGTGAATGAGGAGTATCATTGTAGTATTGTGTTATTGTAAGTAAAGGTGAATGAGGACATTGTTATCATTGTAGTATTGTGTTATTGTAAGTAAAGGTGAATGAGGACATTGTTATCATTGTAGTATTGTGTTATTGTAAGTAAAGGTGAATGAGGACATTGTTATCATTGTAGTATTGTGTTATTGTAAGTAAAGGTGAATGAGGACATTGTTATCATTGTAGTATTGTGTTATTGTAAGTAAAGGTGAATGAGTGTTATTGTAAGTAAAGGGTGAATGAGGACATTGTTATCATTGTAGTATTGTGTTATTGTAAGTAAAGGTGAATGAGGACATTGTTATCATTGTAGTATTGTGTTATTGTAAGTAAAGGTGAATGAGGACATTGTTATCATTGTAGTATTGTGTTATTGTAAGTAAAGGTGAATGAGGACATTGTTATCATTATTGTAGTATTGTGTTATTGTAAGTAAAGGTGAATGAGGACATTGTTATCATTGTAGTATTGTGTTATTGTAAGTAAAGGTGAATGAGGACATTGTTATCATTGTAGTATTGTGTTATTGTAAGTAAAGGTGAATGAGGACATTGTTATCATTGTAGTATTGTGTTATTGTAAGTAAAGGTGAATGAGGACATTGTTATCATTGTAGTATTGTGTTATTGTAAGTAAAGGTGAATGAGGACATTGTTATCATTGTAGTATTGTGTTATTGTAAGTAAAGGTGAATGAGGACATTGTTATCATTGTAGTATTGTGTTATTGTAAGTAAAGGTGAATGAGGACATTGTTATCATTGTAGTATTGTGTTATTGTAAGTAAAGGTGAATGAGGACATTGTTATCATTGTAGTATTGTGTTATTGTAAGTAAAGGTGAATGAGGACATCGTTATCATTGTAGTATTGTGTTATTGTAAGTAAAGGTGAATGAGGACATTGTTATCATTGTAGTATTGTGTTATTGTAAGTAAAGGTGAATGAGGACATTGTTATCATTGTAGTATTGTGTTATTGTAAGTAAAGGTGAATGAGGACATCGTTCATTATTGTAGTATTGTGTTATTGTAAGTAAAGGTGAATGAGGACATTGTTATCATTGTAGTATTGTGTTATTGTAAGTAAAGGTGAATGAGGACATTGTTATCATTGTAGTATTGTGTTATTGTAAGTAAAGGTGAATGAGGACATTGTTATCATTGTGTAGTATTGTGTTATTGTAAGTAAAGGTGAATGAGGACATCGTTATCATTGTAGTATTGTGTTATTGTAAGTAAAGGTGAATGAGGACATTGTTATCATTGTAGTATTGTGTTATTGTAAGTAAAGGTGAATGAGGACATTGTTATCATTGTAGTATTGTGTTATTGTAAGTAAAGGTGAATGAGGACATTGTTATCATTGTAGTATTGTGTTATTGTAAGTAAAGGTGAATGAGGACATTGTTATCATTGTAGTATTGTGTTATTGTAAGTAAAGGTGAATGAGGACATTGTTATCATTGTAGTATTGTGTTATTGTAAGTAAAGGTGAATGAGGACATTGTTATCATTATTGTAGTATTGTGTTATTGTAAGTAAAGGTGAATGAGGACATTGTTATCATTGTAGTATTTGTGTTATTGTAAGTAAAGGTGAATGAGGACATTGTTATCATTGTAGTATTGTGTTATTGTAAGTAAAGGTGAATGAGGACATTGTTATCATTGTAGTATTGTGTTATTGTAAGTAAAGGTGAATGAGGACATTGTTATCATTGTAGTATTGTGTTATTGTAAGTAAAGGTGAATGAGGACATTGTTATCATTGTAGTGTTATTGTATTGTGTTATTGTAGTAGTAAAGGGTGAATGAGGACATTGTTATCATTGTAGTATTGTGTTATTGTAAGTAAAGGTGAATGAGGACATTGTTATCATTGTAGTATTGTGTTATTGTAAGTAAAGGTGAATGAGGACATTGTTATCATTGTAGTATTGTGTTATTGTAAGTAAAGGTGAATGAGGACATCGTTATCATTGTAGTATTGTGTTATTGTAAGTAATGAGGACATCGTTATCATTGTAGTATTGTGTTATTGTATGGTGAATGAGGACATTGTTATCATTGTAGTATTGTGTTATTGTAAGTAAAGGTGAATGAGGACATTGTTATCATTATTGTAGTATTGTGTTATTGTAAGTAAAGGTGAATGAGGACATTGTTATCATTGTAGTATTGTGTTATTGTAAGTAAAGGTGAATGAGGACATTGTTATCATTGTAGTATTGTGTTATTGTAAGTAAAGGTGAATGAGGACATTGTTATCATTGTAGTATTGTGTTATTGTAAGTAAAGGTGAATGAGGACATTGTTATCATTGTAGTATTGTGTTATTGTAAGTAAAGGTGAATGAGGACATTGTTATCATTATTGTAGTATTGTGTTATTGTAAGTAAAGGTGAATGAGGACATTGTTATCATTGTAGTATTGTGTTATTGTAAGGTGAATGAGGACATCGTTATAATTGTAGTATTGTGTTAGTAAAGGTGAATGAGGACATTGTTATCATTGTAGTATTGTGTTATTGTAAGTAAAGGTGAATGAGGACATTGTTATCATTGTAGTATTGTGTTATTGTAAGTAAAGGTGAATGAGGACATTGTTATCATTGTAGTATTGTGTTATTGTAAGTAAAGGTGAATGAGGACATTGTTATCATTGTAGTATTGTGTTATTGTAAGTAAAGGTGAATGAGGACATCGTTATCATTGTAGTATTGTGTTATTGTAAGTAAAGGTGAATGAGGACATTGTTAAGTAGTATTGTGTTATTGTAAGTAAAGGTGAATGAGGACATTGTTATCATTGTAGTATTGTGTTATTGTAAGTAAAGGTGAATGAGGACATTGTTATCATTGTAGTATTGTGTTATTGTAAGTAAAGGTGAATGAGGACATTGTTATCATTGTAGTATTGTGTTATTGTAAGTAAAGGTGAATGAGGACATTGTTATCATTGTAGTATTGTGTTATTGTAAGTAAAGGTGAATGAGGACATTGTTATCATTGTAGTATTGTGTTATTGTAAGTAAAGGTGAATGAGGACATTGTTATCATTGTAGTATTGTGTTATTGTAAGTAAAGGTGAATGAGGACATTGTTATCATTGTAGTATTGTGTTATTGTAAGTAAAGGTGAATGAGGACATTGTTATCATTGTAGTATTGTGTTATTGTAAGTAAAGGTGAATGAGGACATTGTTATCATTGTAGTATTGTGTTATTGTAAGTAAAGGTGAATGAGGACATTGTTATCATTATTGTAGTATTGTGTTATTGTAAGTAAAGGTGAATGAGGACATTGTTATCATTGTAGTATTGTGTTATTGTAAGTAAAGGTGAATGAGGACATTGTTATCATTGTAGTATTGTGTTATTGTAAGTAAAGGTGAATGAGGACATTGTTATCATTGTAGTATTGTGTTATTGTAAGTAAAGGTGAATGAGGACATTGTTATCATTATTGTAGTATTGTGTTATTGTAAGTAAAGGTGAATGAGGACATTGTTATCATTGTAGTATTGTGTTATTGTAAGTAAAGGTGAATGAGGACATTGTTATCATTGTAGTATTGTGTTATTGTAAGTAAAGGTGAATGAGGACATTGTTATCATTGTAGTATTGTGTTATTGTAAGTAAAGGTGAATGAGGACATTGTTATCATTGTAGTATTGTGTTATTGTAAGTAAAGGTGAATGTGGACATGTTATCATTATTGTAGTATTGTGTTATTGTAAGTAAAGGTGAATGAGGACATCGTTATCATTGTAGTATTGTGTTATTGTAAGTAAAGGTGAATGAGGACATTGTTATCATTGTAGTATTGTGTTATTGTAAGTAAAGGTGAATGAGGACATTGTTATTATTGTAGTATTGTGTTATTGTAAGTAAAGGTGAATGAGGACATCGTTATCATTGTAGTATTGTGTTATTGTAAGTAAAGGTGAATGAGGACATTGTTATCATTGTAGTATTGTGTTATTGTAAGTAAAGGTGAATGAGGACATTGTTATCATTGTAGTATTGTGTTATTGTAAGTAAAGGTGAATGAGGACATTGTTATCATTGTAGTATTGTGTTATTGTAAGTAAAGGTGAATGAGGACATTGTTATCATTGTAGTATTGTGTTATTGTAAGTAAAGGTGAATGAGGACATTGTTATCATTATTGTAGTATTGTGTTATTGTAAGTAAAGGTGAATGAGGACATTGTTATCATTGTAGTATTGTGTTATTGTAAGTAAAGGTGAATGAGGACATTGTTATCATTGTAGTATTGTGTTATTGTAAGTAAAGGTGAATGAGGACATTGTTATCATTGTAGTATTGTGTTATTGTAAGTAAAGGTGAATGAGGACATTGTTATCATTGTAGTATTGTGTTATTGTAAGTAAAGGTGAATGAGGACATTGTTATCATTGTAGTATTGTGTTATTGTAAGTAAAGGTGAATGAGGACATTGTTATCATTATTGTAGTATTGTGTTATTGTAAGTAAAGGTGAATGAGGACATTGTTATCATTGTAGTATTGTGTTATTGTATTGTGTTAGTAAGTAAAGGTGAATGAGGACATTGTTATCATTGTAGTATTGTGTTATTGTAAGTAAAGGTGAATGAGGACATCGTTATCATTGTAGTATTGTGTTATTGTAAGTAAAGGTGAATGAGGACATGTTATCATTGTAGTATTGTGTTATTGTAAGTAAAGGTGAATGAGGACATTGTTATCATTATTGTAGTATTGTGTTATTGTAAGTAAAGGTGAATGAGGACATTGTTATCATTGTAGTATTGTGTTATTGTAAGTAAGGGTGAATGAGGACATTGTTATCATTATTGTAGTATTGTGTTATTGTAAGTAAAGGTGAATGAGGACATTGTTAT
>CM065681.1:88363621-88366121 GCA_017654935.2 Phymorhynchus buccinoides
TCGCACCCCCTTATCCTAAGTTCTTTTATTTCGCTACAGCGATTTTGTCATCAACTTTACATGTTGCTTTGTTTTTTTTTCTTTCGTTTGGCATGTGCCTTACCCTATCCTGTGTTAATAATTGCTTTGTTGGTTGCACAACAATACAAATAGTATGAGTTGAGTTTTGAGGTCAACAAACACATTTTGTCAAAGAATTTCGAAAAACGTGGTTGTGTCGTGCATGGTCGATGAAAATGAGACGATGAATGATGTTTAGGGAGATGATCAGAAGGGGCGAATTTCTAATTATGATAAGCTGTACGGACTATATCCTTTCTTCCATAGAATAATCTACGCGAAAAATGTTGTTAAGGAAAAACATTCAATTGCCAATAACAGATATATTTTTTGTGGATCACTTTGACGATGTTATTGCAGGCAGAAATAAATTCTGACCGCAGCCACAAACACTGTATCTTGGAAATCCATTCAGTACTCGAAAAAAACGAAACCAAAAAGCCAGACATAATTAATGATATATTGTACATGTAGGAAGAAGGTTGTATGCTGGATGTACTATATCCTTCTCGGGTACAAGCAAGGAAGGAAGTAATACACACACAACCAAACAGAAGGATCATAGTACCAATACTGGCAATTTCCCCCAAAACAATGATATCTGGTATGGCAGTTAGCACTAGGCAGAGGGCTAAATCCTCCCTGCGCGAGAAACCAGCACCACTGCTACTACTAACCCATATACAGAAGCGGGCTTGTTGGACATTCTATCTAACGAGTTACTTAGTCGTTAGTGTGGTTAATCTGACCTATGGAGACCTTATACCAGGCTGAACGAGGGACGAGGAGGGTAGTACCCCATAGTTAACAAGGTGACGACAATCTTTACACAGCAAATGATAGAGGTTACCGAACTGCGACAATGTCCATTTGTGACCTCACAATGGAGAAGGGAAAACTGATCAGACACATCGTTAAGATCTGGCAAAAATCAATTAGAAGCAAAACGAGAGGTCACAGTAATCATTGTTTTCTGACCAAACGAAATCGTTGAGTTATCCCAGAGATCTATCTATATTAGCCACTGTGCTAACGTCCTAACGTCCACGCCCATGTACGATACGTATTCACGAGGAGGGTAGTAACGTGTAAAACTATCATAAACAGCAAACATATCTAGAGCAGGGTTTTGTATTATAATGTACACGTTACTACCCGTTTTAGCTCTTTAATACGCACTCGTGAATATGTACCACAGCGCCAAGTAGCACGCCTGTAACATAATATACGCTTGAATGAAATTAATGAAAATCTGTTTAACGTCTTCCGGTCTTTAACAGACACATATGGGACATTTGTAGTTTAAAGATGGTGGGAACGATCATGGAGGTAATGCCCGGAGGCAATGCAACTCCAGTAATGTCTCGATTTTTCTTAACAATACAGATAGGCGTAGCGGTAACCACACCTCGGTTTTAAAAAATTTCATCGGCGAATGAACCTATGGTTTTTACGCCCCTCGACCCGGCAACGGCACGTTATGGGGAGACATTAAACCGCATCGGCTATGGTACCGCCACAATCGTCCGCTCGGCCGCAAGCAGCATTATGTGAGACGAGCCATAAACCATCCACCATTAATTAAAAAAACAAATCCAAGTACCATATACTCCGAATCCGGTTGGTCGGGATATTTTTTATAGGTGCACAGCAAAATGTGCAGAAAACAAGTGTATACCAGTCACTGGACAAAGATAGAAAGAGTGAGGCAAGGAGATAGGATAACATAGTAAAGTAAAGAAAGGTAACTCCCTCTGTAATTAACTCACCAAAGTTACTTACGGCACCAATTCGCCTAGCTAAGCATAAGCAACAGCCACATTGAGACAGACCAAGGTTCATCCTCAAAAAAAGGATAACTCCATGGATACTCACAAGATAGTATATACTTCGCGTTGTTCTTACTCAATGTCCTTCCAAACTGTTTTAAATAAAACATAAAAGAAACAGGAAATACCTGGGAAATGTTCGGCCACCTTACTGCTGGCCTTTTATAGTGTTATATAATGTTCGGCCACCTTACTGCTGGCCTTTTATAGTGTTATATAATGTTCGGCCACCTTACTGCTGGCCTTTTATAGTGTTATATAATGTTCGGCCACCTTACTGCTGTCCTTTTATAGTGTTATATAATGTTCGGCCACCTTACTGCTGGCCTTTTATAGTGTTATATAATGTTCGGCCACCTTACTGCTGGCCTTTTATAGTGTATTGTCCGAGACCAGTCGTAGTTTTCTGCTGCCGTAATCAGAAGCGCGAATTAAACATTTAACATGGGTAGTAAAGTGTAAACTAGACTTACAAATTATTATTATCTCTTGCTATTTCGATGGATTGGAGTCAAAACGGACATTGACAAATTATTGAACTTATTACGAAAACTAGGTCATTGACAAATTATTGAACTTATTACGAAAAACTAGGACATTGACAAATTATT
>CM065681.1:88371121-88376121 GCA_017654935.2 Phymorhynchus buccinoides
CACAAACACACTTACACATATATACAAGCAAAAATGCACACACAAACATACACTCACAGAGATATATACACACACAGAGACAGATACACACACACACACACACACACCACACACACAGATCTCTCACACACACACACAATGCCTCTCTCGCAAACACAAACTCACTCTCTCTCTCTCTCTCTCTCTCTCTCTCTCTCTCTCTCTCTCTACTCTCTCTCTCTCTCTCTCTCTCTCTCTTGTCTCTCTCTCTCTCTCTCTCTCTCTCTCTCTCTCTCTCTCTCTCTCTCTCTCTCTCTCCTCTTCAAGTACATATTAACACTGGCAATTTGATCTGCAACGTTGTTTTAGGTATATTATTATATAAATACTAGTCATATCCGATAAAAAGGATGTTGAGTCCCAAAGAGCACCTCTTTGATCACCATCTTCTGATTCCCGATGTATGTGGAATAATAAGGCCATGTCTTGAAGTGTGATACATCCCGGTGTCATGAGAAATAAGTACCTACCGTGAAATAAATACCCTTCAAAGGCGCACTAGAACCATTCTTCTTTCATGTGATAAATAAGTCAACTATTATTTAAAATATTGATATTTAAGTGCTCAATCTACACGGAAAGAACCAAGAAATAGAGCGGGAGGGTGTAAATCTACATGTTTGCCGAGAACTCGATATATCAAGCCATGTTACTTAGTTTCGTATTTTCCAAAAATGGCGGACCATATAAACAACCATCCGTGCAAACAAAAATAAATAATAATAAATGTTAGAAAAATATCCCTGACTGCTCAATATTTAATGATGAATCTTCTGTTCTTCCTGCATGCCACCAGACGCCTCTGAATGTATTTAGGGGCGAATCTTTCCCAAACAGCAAACAATTTGAATGAGGAAAAGAGTATTTATTTTATGGGTAAAATATATTACGCAACACCGGAACACGTTCATTGTACTCTAATTCTGGGCTGCTCCGAAACGGGAATGTTAAGGACACACTGACGCACCACGATTAATTCATTACGGAAGAATTATAGTTGAGTTGTGATCACGAGCCTAGCAGGTTGTGGTGTCTGGCTCTGCTGTTTTACATTTGTTTGGTTGGTTTTTTTCGTCTTCTGATTGCGTATTTTGAGAAATTGTGTGTGTGTGTGAATGTGCCATGTTCGGCTTCACATTTTGGTACCAAAGTTTGACGAGTATAGAGGGTGGGGTGGCGGAGAGGTAGAGGGGAGGGAGGGAGGTGGGGGAGAGTATGTGTGTGTGTCCAATTAACTTGTGTTTCCCTGTGGTACAAGTATTTTTGATTTCTGATGTATTATTTATTGTTGATTGCATGTATATATATCGCAATGTTTATCTATTGATTGTAATGTGTTGTTGTAAAGCGCTTTGAGCTGCATTTATCAGGATATTGCGCCATATAAATATTATTCATTATTATTATTATTATTATTAATTACGAGTATTTTCGGAACAGGAGAACGCCAGTCAGGGCCTACTTACGAGTATTCTCGGAACAGCGATTTTTTTAGTCTAAAACCTGGCTACATCCATGATTGTTTTTCAATCCAAACCACGTTTTTCGGGTTACATCTTTTCATCACTGTTCCAGCTTTCGTTTTACTTATGTTTGGAACTTCTCGAAAAATAAACTCGGATCAACCGGATCCAGTCCAAACTGAATCATTGGCAGTGGTGAGTTTTGTTGCGTTTCTTATTTGTTATAACATTGTTTTTCTAGGCAGCCCCAGGCCAGTAATGGAGTTTACCTAAGGCACTGAAGTCCTGAAGGGGTTAAGTCCCTTGTTTTTTTCTGGGTAGCTGTGATTCAACATACAAATGTCCCCAACTTCAAATTGAGCCTGCTCTTTAAAATGTGCCGTTTTCAGTTTGGGGACATTTGTATGGGAGTCAAACCTGGTCAAAACAAGATTTCTTGCCAGCTATAAGAGGGGAAAACACGTGAAACCCGTGATTTTGACACGGGACCTGGTGGGTCTTTGAGCAGCCAGTGTCAATAACAAGGCCAAAGAGTGTTGTGGATTTCTTCTCAATAAGGAAAGTAATAATACAATCAATTTTACTAGTGCAATTCTTTTTATTATTATCATTATTATTATTATTATTATTATTATTATTATTATTATTATTATTATTATTTAGAATTATGGCAATCTTGTACATTACTCACCCCCCAAAAAAAAACTCGCATTGAAAATTTTCACCGACAGAAGCAACATTCTGCCATTGTTTTGGGAAAGAGAAAGGGTTAGGATCAGCCTAGAATTAATTGAATAATACTGAAAGAAGCAGACTTTGAGTTTGAGGGTCGTAAATATTTTGATATTTTGGTATTTTGGTATTTTAGTATATTCTAGTCACAGAGACTTACCTCTGTGAAATTCGGGCTGCTCTCTCCCAGAGAGCGTGTCGCCGCAAGTGCAGAGCCTACCCAATTAAAAACAAATTGGGGGGCACAGGGTGAGGAGGGGGTGTGGGCACACTTGGAAAACCTAGCCATCAGTTTGTCCATAGCAGGCAGTGGGATTTCTCCCTGCTCTTACTACCGACTTCCAACTGCCGTAGGACTTTTACGTGCGGAACGCGCACGGGTCAGACTAGCTTTAAGTCCCCATCCGAAGGACTCGACGTTCGCTTCGATTTTCCTGTCAAACTAGAAAGAAAGGGCGAGGCCGGGATTCGAACCCGGGACTGAGGGGGTGATTAAAGTACAAGATTACCAGCATGAAATTCATACTGGATATTACAAAGATCCCCTACACAAGTCCACCCCTAACCACACCGAGCATCTCTTGTCTTTCATCTCGTAAAAAGCGGTTCAAAGCACGCAGAAAACGAAAAGAAGGGCCGTTGCCCTTGTCATAAATCTTTAACACGAAAAACGTACACAGCTTATTGTATGTAGCCTAAAGTCTAAAAGTCACGCACACACGATCACGGACTGAATGCTTTCTGTGATTCTATCAATTCTATCAATTTATTGAAAGCTTTTTTTGGTTAGTCGACTGATCTTGTTATTTTGTAACACGTACAGCTAAAAGGAACCGGGGAAAATATTAATATCAAACTGTTAAAGACCCACTGACTAACCACGATTAAGTCCCTTGTTTTTTTCTAGATAGCTATGACCCACATACAAATGTCCCCAACTTCAAATTGAGGCTGCCCCCGGCCAAGGGTCCTTGGCTATTCACTGTGTCTGTACACGTGATGCAAGTGAAACTGACCCATGGCCAATATTAAAATGATGCGGCTGTGCCCAATGGAAGCTGTCTTTACCAGTAGCAGTTATTTCTACACACCGTAAAGAATTGTTGGTTGTTGTCACTCCACGGGTGGAGTGAATGTGAGGGTGGCTCCATGAATGGAGCGAAAGTCCTCTGGAGACGGAGTATGGCCGCCCATGTGGCGGGGCACTTTAAAAGCAGCCATACACGTAATCTTCCCACCCAAGGCCATGAGAAATGTTCACATGGCACTGGGTGTGCCCCCAGAGTGTTAAGCTGGGGAACGAAACAACAACACATTGAGGCTGCTCTTTAAAATGATGTTTCGGTTTCAATTTTGGGGGCATTTGTATGGGAGCAAAACCTGGTCAAAACAAGATTTCTTACCAGCTATAAGAGGGAAAACCCGTGAAACCCGTGATTTTGACACGTGACCTGTTGGGTCTTTAAGAAATGCTAAAAGAGGTATGATGTCTGATGGTAAAATTAGTCGAGAGAGACAGGCTGTGAGTTTTATTCAACTACACTTTTACTGAGTATTTTGTTGTGTGGCAGCAAACTGCTTCTCGCTGGCCTTATCGATCAAATTGGACAGTCGTATATATGGCCAAACGCTTGTCAGTGAGCATGGCCACAGAAGCACGGCCACGTCTGTTTTGTTTGACCGTTAAAGACCCACCAGATCACGGGTCAAAATCACGGGTTTCACGGGTTTTCCCTCTTATAGCTGGCAAGAAATCTTGTTTTGACCAGGTTTGACTCCCATACAAATGCCCCCAAATTGAAAACGAGACATCATTTTAAAGAGCAGCCTCAATTTGAAGTTGGGGAATTTGTATGTGGGTCACAGCTACCCAGAAAAAAAACCCAAGGGACTTAATCGTGGTGGGTCAGTGGGTCTTTAAAGACCCACCAGATCACGTGTCAAAATCACGGGTTTCAGGTATTTTCCCTCTTACAGCTGGCAAGAAATCTTGTTTTTGACCAGGTTTGACTCCCATACAAATGCCCCCAAATTGAAAACGAGACAACAATTTAAAGAGCAGCCTCAGTTTGAAGTTGTGGGATATTTGTATGTGGGTCACAGCTACCCAGAAAAAACCCAAGGGACTTAATCGTGGTGGGTCAGTGGGTCTTTAAAGACCCACCAGATCACGTGTCAAAATCACGGGTTTCAGGTATTTTCCCTCTTACAGCTGGCAAGAAATCTTGTTTTTGACCAGGTTTGACTCCCATACAAATGCCCCCAAATTGAAAACGAGACAACAATTTAAAGAGCAGCCTCAGTTTGAAGTTGGGGATATTTGTATGTGGGTCACAGCTACCCACAAAAAAACCAAGGGACTTAATCGTGGTGGGTCAGTGGGTCTTTAAAGACCCACCAGATCACGTGTCAAAATCACGGGTTTCACGTGTTTTCCCTCTTATAGCTGGTAAGAAATCTTGTTTTGACCAGGTTTGACTCCCATACAAATGCCCCCAAATTGAAAACGAGACAACAATTTTAAAGAGCAGCCTCAGTTTGAAGTTGGGGATATTTGTATGTGGGTCACAGCTACCCAGAAAAAACCCAAGGGACTTAATCGTGGTGGGTCAGTGGGTCTTTAAAGACCCACCAGATCACGTGTCAAAATCACGGGTTTCAGGTATTTTCCCTCTTACAGCTGGCAAGAAATCTTGTTTTTGACCAGGTTTGACTCCCATACAAATGCCCCCAAATTGAAAACGAGACAACAATTTAAAGAGCAGC
>CM065681.1:88381121-88386121 GCA_017654935.2 Phymorhynchus buccinoides
TGTAGTATTGTGTTATTGTAAGTAAAGGTGAATGAGGACATTGTTATCATTGTAGTATTGTGTTATTGTAAGTAAAGGTGAATGAGGACATTGTTATCATTGTAGTATTGTGTTATTGTAAGTAAGGGTGAATGAGGACATTGTTATCATTGTAGTATTGAGTTAGTAAGTAAGAGGTGAATGAGGACATTGTTATCATTGTAGTATTGTGTTATTGTAAGTAAGGAATGAGGACATCGTTATCATTGTAGTATTGTGTTATTGTAAGTAAAGGTGAATGAGGACATCGTTATCATTGTAGTATTGTGTTATTGTAAGAAGGTGAATGAGAGAGAGAGAGAGAGAGAGAGAGAGAGAGAGAGAGAGAGAGAGAGAGGAAGAGAGAGAGAGAGAGAGAGAGAGAGAGAGAGAGAGAGAGAGAGAAGAGACCTGTTGCGGAATTCGTAAAAAAAAAAATAGAAAAAAAAAAAATACCAATGTTTCTTAACCTTTTGTAAACAGAACATTCTGGGTTGGCATTTGTTTTTTTAATGTAGGGATTCAACATGTCTGTCAAATGCAAGCTTTGTGTCGAGGACTGTACCCATATATCGATATTCTTCCACTCTCTCAACACTCTCACCATCAATCACAAGCTGTGGTACTGGCAGTGACTCCTTGCATAAAATCAATTAGCATTTCTAATTAAACTGACAGGCTACAAAAGAAACACAAACAGGATTTTGTTTTTGTATTAAACGTTTTTATTCGGTTTTTTCATTTAAATGTACATAACCAAAGAAAAACAAACAAATATATAACATACATACATACCCACATACATATATACACAATACACACATACATAAACAAACATATATATCAGACTAAGAAAAAAAAAAAGAAATCAACACCCAAATCGAAAAGGAAATACTTTAAGAAACGCGGGTATTAATATAAACTATGATGCCAGTACCAAAAACACAAAACAAAAAAGTAGATTACAAAATCACAGAAAACCCCCCACCCAACAACAAGTCTTTTGGAGAAAAAAACACAACAAAAACCAACCCATAAGGCCTCTGTTTTACATATCAGAGTGAGCATCCGTTACAGTTGTTTACCCTGTACCTCAAGAAATAAGGGGTTTATACAGTGACCATTTGGAAGTAAAGTCTTCATATGCCATATTTATGCGTGCAATGTATTCCTCGATTTTGAAACGATATTTTAACCTGCAGACAAAAACATTTAATACAGGAGGCTGACTGTTCAGTCTACATTTATATATATATTGCTTGGCATGTAGCATTATGTAATAAAAAATATTATCAATGCGCATGTTTTTATCATATCCAGCAATAACTAATGATTTCGTCAAATTTAAATTAATAGCATTCTCACACTTCTCTTTTAATAAGTTTGCCAGTGTTTTCCAAAACTCTTGGATTATTGGGCATTCCCAGAACATATGAAATATGCTATCTTTGGAGATGGCACAAAAGCTACATCGATCTGTATTTAATACACCCATCGATTTGTTTTGTAATGGTGTGCTTTATTAGTTGGATTTCTTCAGGTCTTCAATCTGACACCAAATGCAGCAGTTTGAAGCACACATTTTCAATGAAAGAAAGAAGTTTTATTACATGATATCATTGTTACTACCCGTGTCAACCCGTTTTAAAACGCGTTCCTGGTTACGGTATCAGATTCGTCCAGACATGTGTTGTTGTCGTAGCCTGGCTAAAGGACTCCAGGGATCCTCCCAACAGCCGAAGCACTTGAACACTTTTATGGCACAAATGCACCAGCTAGGGATGAGAACATTACGTGTGTGACCGTTTTGGATTAACCCGCCATGGGGAACAGCCACACTCCGACTTCGGAGGATTGACTGTAGTATTTCGTCAGACGTCATAATGGTACTAATGGTTTAAACAAATCTTTACTCTTTCCAAACAACACATATAACATAAAGCAAAAGAGAGCATCAACAAGCTAGCGCTTATAGCGTGCTCCTGAAATATTTAATGAAAAAATATTTGGTGAATGGCAAACTGTGTAAGTACAATAATACATCATTTATACTTGATAATTGAGCAAAAGAAAAGGCAAAAAGAAAAAAAAAAAAATAAACACACACAAAGAACATAATTTATTATGTGCAATCAATTTAGAGACATAACAAAAAATTATAGTCAAAAGAGAAAATACGAAGCCATTGAAGTTAGATGTGTGGAATAGAGCCTTCGGGGCTTGGTTCGGTAAATGAAAAAAAGAAAATCCATCTCTCTCTCTCTCTCTCTCTCTCTCTCTCTCTCTCTCTCTCTCTCTCTCTCTCTCTCTCTCTCTCTCTCTCTCTCTCTCTCTCTCTCTCTTCTCTCTCTCTCTCTCTCTCTCTCTCTCTCTCTCTCTCTCTCTCTCTCTCTCTCTCTCTCTCTCTCTCTCTCTCTCTCTCTCTCTCTCTCTCTCTCTCTCTCTCTCTCTCTCTCTCTCTCTCTCTCTCTCTCTCTCTCTCTCTCTCTCTCTCTCTCTCTGTCTTTCTAAAGGGCCTGCTACACTACATACAATTCGGATCTGAATACGATACGATTGTGACGATGCGAGTCATGATTCACGTGAAATTCATGTATTGGGTCTTACTGGAGTACAGTGAGCGAAAGGAGCAGAATTATTTTCAAAGACCCAGTGACGCGCCACGATTAAGTCCCTTGTTTTTTTCTGGGTAGCTGTGACCCACATCCAAATGTCCCCAACTCGAAATTGAGGCTACTCTTTAATTAAACTCATACGTCGGTTTGAATGTGGGGCCATTTATATGGGAGTCAGACTTAGGTCAAAACAAGATTTTGTTTCCAGTAATAAGAGGGAAAACACGTGAAACCCGTGATTTTGACACGTGATCTGGTGGTTCTTTAAATGGAAGTATTAATTCCCGTAAAAATGAAACGTGACTCTCGTGGCCCGGTTGGATCGCATCCCCATACGATTTTACGCGCGTGTGGCGCCGGCTGAACTAACCTACATCCTGCTCCCACCAGCAAAGTCACTCCAGTCAGGCAGAAGCGCCAGCAGACTAACGTACCTAAGAAAAGAATAAAAGTACATCTATCTCTTCGATCCTGTCAATTACGAGTTGTAATCTCCTTTTAAATCAGATTCGTTTTCTTTACGCTAGACTGCATGTATGTGGGATCTGTCAAGGGTGTAGGAGACCAAAGTCTATATGTGTAGAGAGAAACTTCTTCTTCTTCTGCTGCGTTCCCAGGCCATATGGTCATAATGGGTAAGATACGTATGTGTCCGGTTTTCAGTTTTCGCTTGGTCTCCCCGCTGCGTAGTACAGCCGACACATTCCGATTTCGGAGGAGCTCAAAAGAGAAAAATATTTTGAAGATTTGGGTTTTGGGGGGAGAAAAAACAGGCAGAAGAATGGGACAAAAAGTCCCAGAAAGATAGTAGATGATAGAAAGCAAGGGGAAAAGGCAGAGTCAAAGAGAGTGGCAGATTAGAGTAAGCTACAAGCACAGAATTTCAAGAAGGTGGGGGGACTTTTTTTTAAATACAAAACACCCCCCGGTATCCCCACGGGGAGAGACTCGTGGAGGGGTCGGGGGCCTCCAGCTCCCCGGATGGAGGCACGAGGCATCCACCCCCTGCCCTAAGAGAGAGAGAGTACCGACATCGTTCTTCTTCGGATGGGAGGAGGGAAGAGGGGGGGGGGGGGAGGGGCAAGGTAGACTTTAAACACTGTTGATTCTGCGTTAGGTACTGAAAGTGTAAGTGTTTGTTTGAAAGGAATGAGGCTGAGGGAAGTCTGCCTTCTTTTTCTTTGCTCTTCTGAGAACTCTCTCTTTCTTCTTTCTCTCTCTCTCTCTGATCTCTCTCTCTCTCAATCTCTACTCTCGGATTCATCTTTATCTCAACTCTTCTCTCTCTCTCTCTCTCTCTCTCTCTGCGTCTCTCTCTCTTCTCTCTCACTGTAAGGGGGGATGGTCTCTCCTCTCTCCTCCTCCTCTGCTCTCTCTCTCTCTCTCTCTCTCTCTCTCTCTCTCCGTCTTCTCTCTCTCTCTCTGTCTCTCTCTCTCTCTCTCCAGCTCTCGTGCGTCCGCCGATAAGCTCTCTCTCAATCTTCTGGTCTCTCTGCTCTCTCTCCTCTCTCTCTCTCTCTCTCTCTCTCTCTCTCTCTCTCTCTCTCTCTCTCTCTCTCTCTCTCTCTCTCTCTCTCTCTCTCTCTCTCTCTCTCTCTCTCTCTCTCTCTCTCTCTCTCTCTCTCTCTCTCTCTCTCTCTCTCTCTCTCTCTCTCTCTCTCTCTCTCTCTCTCTCTCTCTCTCTCTCTCTCTCTCTCTCTCTCTCTCTCTCTCTCTCTCTCTCTCTCTCTGTTCTCTCTCTCTCTCTCTCTCTCTCTCTCTCTCTCTCTCTCTCTCTCTCTCTCTCTCTCTCTCTCTCTCTCTCTCTCTCTCTCTCTCTCTCTCTCTCTCTCTCTCTCTCTCTCTCTCTCTCTCTCTCTCTCTCTCTCTCTCTCTCTCTCTCTCTCTCTCTCTCTCTCTCTCTCTCTCTCTCTCTCTCTCTCTCTCTCTCTCTCTCTCTCTCTCTTCTATGGACACTGTTATTAATCGTTTTGGCAAATCGATGATTGATTTGTGTTCTATGTTTGATTTAACACCTTTGAATGGTCTATGTGATGGAGACAGAAATGTTCAATTTACCTTCTTATCTGAACGCGGAAACAGCGTTATTGATTATTTTTTGTGTTCTGTGAATTTGATGTCTAGTGTGAAATGCTTTGGTGTACCGAAACGGGTGGAATCCCAACACATGCCTGTTGTTCTTTCTTTGTGGTGTAACGATATTGACAGAACTGATGAAGAACAAAGCCAAGAGCCTTTTCACATAATTAAGTGGGATGGAAACAAAGCCAGCGAGTTTGGTGATTTTTTAAAGTCGGAAGAAGCTAGGGAAATACTTGCTGACTGCATGAATGATGTTGTAGTTAACGTGGACTCGGCTGTTGAAAA
>CM065681.1:88391121-88398621 GCA_017654935.2 Phymorhynchus buccinoides
TAATACCTAATACCAAACTGATGAGCTGAGAAATAAAGGAGTGACATAAGGGGACTAATCGTTTGTCTAGTACTCATTAAAACATCAATGAATACGTATAGTGGTGGTGGTTTTTTTACAACTTTTGCTTTCCATTACACATTGTATACAGATGCTTTAAAAATGGCGTTCTTCTCAAGTCAGCACACAGTTTCAAATAAAATAAAATAAAATAAAATTGACTTTATTATCTCACAAGGAGAAATGTTGTTCAGGTGCCAGAACAACAAAGACATCGACATTCAGCATGCATGAATAGGAGCAAAAGTTACACATAATACACGCTTAAAGATACACATTATATGTGGATACATACACGTCTAAGGATAAGCATGAATAGTTTCTTTTAACACGATGAACACACATTTAAACCTAAAAGGATCATGAGTTTAGGAGGTGGATGGATCTGGGGATGAAGGATTTCTGTGCCCTGGAGTTGACTTTAAACGTTTTGTAGCGACGTCCAGAAGGTAATAGTTCGTAATGTTTGTAAGCGAAACACAGTTGAAACCCTTTCAATTTCATAGTTGGGGCCTTTGGACAGAAACGATAGGATGCATGTTAGTCCGGAAGGAAACCGTCTCTAAATCGCCTGGAAAACGAGATTTAAAAACCCAACTTTATTTGGGATGGCTTAAAACAATTCCAATTGGTACTGGTAGTATTATGTCTAAGAAGTATTATGGTTAACATCGCTACTTGTATCCTGATCAGTATGAAAATATAACCATTTAAAGATATAATTTGCGTAAAGTTCTATCTTCAACCCTTTCGCCGCCAGCCATTTTTTTAGCCAAAGAATACCATTAAGCTTACCTGGGTAGAGAGGGGAAAAAAATCAGCAATATTTCAAATTCCCCTGTGACATGTAAAACATTAGGCCTAACCTTACCTCCCCAAATTACGAAAATAGGGTCTTCCGGAAAACAGGCCCTGATTTGATGCTTTTTAGTGACATTGGTGTTAAACCATTGTGGTGCAAAAATGCGACATTGGCGGTGAAAGGGTTAAACGGTTATATCTTCATATTGATCAGTATATAAGTGGCGATTGTAACCATAATACTTCTTATGGTCTGTGTACACGTTAACATTATTCACGAGATATTTCTATGGCAACACAGTGATAACCCACTCTTAATATGACTTACAGCTCACTGTGTTGCCATGAGGAAATAGAAATATCTCGCGATTAGTGTTAACGTGTACACAGACCTTAATATGACTTACAGCTCACTGTGTTGCCATGGGGAAATAGAAATATCTCGTGAATAGTCTTAACGTGTACACAGACCTTTCTAATGACTTACAGCGCACTGTGTTGCCATGGGGAAATAGAAATATCTTGCGAATAGTGTTAACGTGTATACAGACCTTAATATGACTTGCAGCTCACTGTGTTGCCATGGGGAAATAGAAATATCTTGCGAATAGTGTTAACGTGTACACAGACCTTAATATGACTTACAGCTCATGATCACTGTGTTGCCATGGGGAAATAGAACTATATTGCGAATAGTGTTAACGTATACACAGACCTTAATATGACTTACAGCTCACTGTGTTGCCATGGGGAAATAGAAATATAATGCGAATAGTGTTAACGTGTACACAGACCTTAATATGACTTACAGCTCACTGTGTTGCCATGAGGAAATAGAAATATCTTGTGAATAGTGTTAACGTGTACACAGACCTTAATATGACTTACAGCTCACTGTGTTGCCATGGAGAAATAGAAATATCTCGTGAATAGTGTTAACGTGTACACAGACCTTTATAATGACTTACAGCTCACTGTGTTGCCATGGGGAAATAGAAATATCTTGCGAATAGTGTTAACGTGTATACAGACCTTAATATGACTTACAGCTCACTGTGTTGCCATGGGGAAATAGAAATATCTTGCGAATAGTGTTAACGTGTACACAGACCTTAATATGACTTACAGCTCACTGTGTTGCCATGAGGAAATATAAATATCTTGCGAATAGTGTTAACGTGTACACAGACCTTAATATGACTTACAGCTCACTGTGTTGCCATGGAGAAATAGAAATATCTCGTGAATAGTGTTAACGTGTACACAGACCTTTATAATGACTTACAGCTCACTGTGTTCCCATGGAGAAATAGAAATATCTCGTGAATAGTGTTAACGTGTACACAGACCTTTATAATGACTTACAGCTCACTGTGTTGCCATGGGGAAATAGAAATATCTTGCGAATAGTGTTAACGTGTACACAGAC
The DNA here is from genome assembly GCA_017654935.2 of Phymorhynchus buccinoides. Classification (NCBI taxonomy): domain Eukaryota; kingdom Metazoa; phylum Mollusca; class Gastropoda; order Neogastropoda; family Raphitomidae; genus Phymorhynchus; species Phymorhynchus buccinoides. Next base: position 88,393,412 of record CM065681.1, read on the forward strand.
CTTAATATGACTTACAGCTCACTGTGTTGCCATGGGGAAATAGAAATATCTTGCGAATAGTGTTAACGTGTACACAGACCTTAATATGACTTACAGCTCACTGTGTTGCCATGGGGAAATATAAATATCTTGTGAATAGTGTTAACGTGTACACAGACCTTAATATGACTTACAGCTCACTGTGTTGCCATGGAGAAATAGAAATATCTCGTGAATAGTGTTAACGTGTACACAGACCTTTATAATGACTTACAGCTCACTGTGTTGCCATGGGGAAATAGAAATATCTCGTGAATAGTGTTAACGTGTACACAGACCTTTATAATGACTTACAGCTCACTGTGTTGCCATGGGGAAATAGAAATATCTTGCGAATAGTGTTAACGTGTACACATACCTTAATATGACTTACAGCTTACTGTGTTGCCATGGGGAAATAGAAATATATCGCGAATAGTGTTAACGTGTACACAAACCTTAATATGACTTACAGCTGACTGTGTTGCCTTGGGGAAATAGAAATATATCGCGAATAGTGTTAACGTGTACACAGACCTTAATATGACTTACAGCTCACTGTGTTCCCATGGGGAAATAGAAATATATCGCGAATAGTGTTAACGTGTACACAGACCTTAATATGACTTACAGATCATGATCACTGTGTTGCCATGGGGAAATAGAACTATATTGCGAATAGTGTTAACGTAATAATTGAACTAAAAAAAATCAAAACGCTATACTCACACAATAGTGTTAACGTGTACACAGACCTTAATATGACTTACAGCTCACTGTGTTGCCATGGAGAAATAGAAATATCTTGCGAATAGTGTTAACGTGTACACAGACCTTAACTGCCCCCAATCCCAACAGAAATGGAAACAGAAATTGAGCAGTTGACAGAAAAGTGTTGTTGTTGTTGTTTTCTTTTCGTTAATCACTCGTTTCTAGCAGAGAGAGGGTGAATTATTTTGTTGAACCTCAGGCGGCTGAATCGCTCCTCCATGCTTCTAACGGCCTTATATCCACACTACATAGGATCCGATCTCAATGCGATGCGATTGTTGACAGAAAAGTGTTGTTGTTCTTGTTGTTGTTTTCTTTTCGTTAATCACTCGTTTCTAGCAGAGAGAGGGTGAATTATTTTGTTGAACCTCAGGCGGCTGAATCGCCCCCTCAATGCTTCTAACGGCCTTATATCCACACTACATAGGATCCGATCTCAATGCGATGCGATTGTTGACAGAAAAGTGTTGTTGTTGCTGTTGTTGTTTTCTTTTCGTTAATCACTCGTTTCTAGCAGAGAGAGGGTGAATTATTTTGTTGAACCTCAGGCGGCTGAATCGCCCCCTCAATGCTTCTAACGGCCTTATATCCACACTACATAGGATCCGATCTCAATGCGATGCGATTGTGACAGAAAAAATGTTGTTGTTGTTGTTGTTGTTTTCTTTTCGTTAATCACTCGTTTCTAGCAGAGAGAGGGTGAATTATTTTGTTGAACCTCAGGCGGCTGAATCGCCCCCTCAATGCTTCTAACGGCCTTATATCCACACTACATAGGATCCGATCTCAATGCGATGCGATTGTTGACAGAAAAGTGTTGTTGTTCTTGTTGTTGTTTTCTTTTCGTTAATCACTCGTTTCTAGCAGAGAGAGGGTGAATTATTTTGTTGAACCTCAGGCGGCTGAATCGCTCCCTCCATGCTTCTAAAGGCCTATCCACACTACATAGGATCCGAGCTCACTGCGATGCGATTTTGACATTATTAGGCATATATCTACTGTCTAAATAAATCTGACGAACCCCTACTAGTGATGTTTACTGTATTTGTCACCCATTTATGTCATCCGTGTGTGTTCTCTTTTTATTGCGTTTTTGTTTGAATGCGTTAAGGTCTGTGTAGACGTTAACACTATTCACAACATATTTCTATTTCCCCATGGCAACGCAGTGATAGCCTACTCTTAGTATGACTTAAGGTCTGTGTACACGATAGCACTATTCACAAGATATTTCTATTTCCCCATGGCAACACAGTCAGCTGTAAAGTCATATTAAGAGTCGGCTATCACTGTTTTGCCATGGGGAAATAGAAATATCTCGTGAATAATGTCAACGTGTACACAGACCTTTACAGCTCACTCTGTTGCCATGGGGAAATATAAATATCTTGTGAATTGTGTTAACGTATACAGAGACCTTTATGAATGCTAACGTGTGTGTGCGCTTTGATTTGATTTCTATCAAGATTCAGCGCCGTATAAATACTGTATGTTGTTGTTGTTGCTATTTGTAGTCTCTCGTATAGGGGAAGACGGGGTAAAAAGCCCATGGGCGGGTAAGAAGCCCATGCCAATTATCTCATGAAATGAAGCAAATTTCAGTCACATTTTGCCCATGAGACGAGTGTTAATGTTTAGCATTCGTCTCATCTGCAAATTTTACTGAAATTTGCTTTATTTCATGAGATTATTGGCATGGGCCCCTTACCCGGCCACGGGCTTTTTACCCCGTCTTCCCCTACGAATCTGACAAAATATGTTATTTTTTGTATCGGACATTGTATTTTATTCTATTGCGGTCAGCATGAGTATACGGAACGAAAATAGTCGAGTTATATTTAGACTTTTAGTATTGCACGTGAATCACAAACACAGACATTGTCACAATCGTATCGTATTGAGGTCAAATCGTATATAGTGTGGCGCCGGCTTAACCGCAGAAGTTTTTTTTAACAGAAAAAATCGCGATGTTGAGAAGGAGCGCTTCTCACCGCCTCACAGGAAATCCATGTACTCCTTTTGTGAAATAAAAAGGCAAAATCTATTTTTGGCCGTTCACGGGCGAGAGTGGAAGAGAGAGCGAAGAGGGTCGTAGGGAAAAGGTTTTGAACTTTCGAACTTATTCTCTTTTTTGATATTATTAACCCTTTCGCCGCCAGCCATTTTTCAGCAAAAACCATCCATTAAACTTAACTGGGTAGAAAACAAAATGTATCTGCAATATTGAGAATTGCCCTGTGACATTAGGCCTATCCTTACCTCCCAAAATTAAGAAAATGGGGTCTTCAGATAACAGGCCCTGATTTGATGCCTGTTGGTGACATGGGTGTTAAACCATTGTGGTGCATAAATGCGACATTGGCGGCGAAAGTTAAATAGAAGTGCATTACATTTTGTGACGGTGCATTTGTGTTCTGATTTTTCCCCCTGCAGCCATCACTCTGGAGGAACATCGAAAGCCTCCCGAAACATGAACGTGCATTGTCAATTTGTTGATTTCACCTTGGCAGAATGATACGGACATACTTAGACAGTTTCCGCGATTGCCCGTGTAAGGTGTCACTAATGGGTATTACAGGATAATCATCCTTTACGTGGAAGAAGGCACCTCATCTCCAGAGTGCTGGATTCAGCTAATTTTAGGTCTGCAACAAGGTGGAACTTATTTTGCAGGGACATTATTTTGAAAAGATGCTGTATGATCATGGAATACTTTGGAATGAGTGTATGTAATGAATATGTTTTTGTGGGGTTGTTGTTGTTTTGTTTGTTGTTGTGTGTGTGTGTGTGTGTGTGTGTGTGTGTGTGTTGTGTGTGTGTTGTGTGTGTGTGTGTGTGTGTGTGTGTGTGTGTGTGTGTGTGTGTGTGTGTGTGTGTGTGTGTGTGTGTGTGTGTGTGTGTGTGTGTGTGTGTGTGTGTGTGTGTGTGTGTGTGTGTGTGTGTGTGTGTGTGTGTGTGTGTGTGTGTGTGTGTGTGTGTGTGTGTGTGTGTGTGTGTGTGTGTGTGTGTGTGTGTACGTGCGTAGATGTGTGCGTGTTGCACAGTAGCTTTTCTCAGCTCCTTTCAGTTCATGCCTTTTGTTAACACTCGTCACCAGCATAAACCAATTTAAAGTATTTTATCCATTAGGCTTACATTGTTTTATGATGGTATGTCACTTTTAAGGTCTTTTCCTATCCCTAACCAAAATCAATGATAAGAATATTTGCCTCTGTTAAAATAAAAAAAACCTTGAAACAAATAGTTATCTGTGGAAAACTGAAAGGAGCCAGAATGAGGGGAATTAGTGTACTGTGGTTGGTATGCTTCTGCATTTTCACTTATGAACTTGAGCTTGGGTGCGAGTGCGTGCGGGTCTGTGTGAGGGTCCTTATGTGAAGTCCCTTCCTGGATATAGCCGATTTACACTCTGTAGGCTATGCTATGCCCATGCACGTGAAAACAAAAGTATCAAACAACCGATCTTAAGTGTTTCTCCCTAATTCAAGCAACAGAAGAGAGACGGACAAAGTCAAAGCAAATCAGCCAACAACAACACAATATGTCCCTGGAATCCTATTAATCTTCTCAGAGAACAGGGTTGCATCTGTAAAATGCTTTGTCGCAAAAACAGAAATTAACCACGAAGAAACAATACAACAATCCCATCAGACACAGAGAGAGAAGCACCTTGTTTGAGACAGGAAGTGAACCTTCCCGTCATTCCCTTTCTCCATCCTGTCCATGACCTCCGGCGCATTATGGGAGGAGAGCGAAATCAGAGGGACACGTTAAGGGTTTTTAGACAAGAACAAAATAGTGTTTCAGCCAGAAATGGACTTGTGGAACATTTTAGATTTGTTCATACAAGCAGATATTGTTTGCTGCTGATGATGGGTTTTTTAATTGTCCGTCACCTTAAGATGGACTTTGCGATGGGCTGGTTTGTATGTTGTTTTTGTTGTTGTTTTTGTTTTTGTTTTTTTTTTTCTGTCTGTCCCAAGGATATCTCCCGAACCGCTTGACCGAATCGCGTCAAATTTTCTGTGGAGGTGTGCCACCTTAATAGGAATAGATCCGCGCAAACCATTTTGCCGTCGTGACCTTGTTTTTGTGTTGTTGTTGTTGTTGTTGTTGTTGTTGCTGTTGTTGGTAGTGGTGGTGTCGTCTGTTTGCACGTCGTTTCTTTGTTACGTGGTGTAGGTGTGCTCATTGTTTTGTTTCTTAAATAGGGTGACGTAAAGAATGGCACCACAACCTCCATGAAACGCTAAGGAATCCTGCTGTCGTAAAATATTAGGACAAACCTTTAATGCACGAAGGGTGGAAAGTACATGTTGTTCCACGATGGCTTGTACAGTTAAAAACAATCGATGCAAATTACACCGAGTAAAAAATACTCTATTATGCGCTATCGCAAAAAAACGTTTTCAGTGAAAGTT
>CM065681.1:88403621-88408621 GCA_017654935.2 Phymorhynchus buccinoides
TTAATAAAACTACACAATTTTGCACCAAAACTACTCATTTCAGCTATCCAGACTACTCAAGACTTGTGTAGGGGGTAAACAGGTCTGCATATGAAGGAAAGTCAATATTGGAAACAAAAAGTTAGCAGGGTGGGGGATGGGAGGGGGATGGGAGGGGGTGGGGGGGGGGGGGGGGGCGATGAATCAGCGATAATTCGATTTTGTTTTTAAAGCTGTTCTGAAGTTAACAATACATACTCATTATATTCCTTTGGGATAAATATTAAGTTCAAATGTCTCGCCCTCTTGTCTCTTCCCGTTTGTTGTAATCTACAGCAAATACACAAAACGTAAGACGACAGTTCGAACTAGGGATTTGTTCAAACATGTTAAGTGCAACACCATCGTGTTGGAAAATAGGGCGAATAATTGAAAAAAGTTTATAATTGGAAACAGTTTTTAAATTAAGATTGGCCATCATTTGTATTCTCTCTCTCTCTCTCTCTCTCTCTCTCTCTCTCTCTCTCTCTCTCTCTCTCTCTCTCTCTCTCTCTCTCTCTCTCTCTCTCTCTCTCTCTCTCGCTCGCTCTCTCTCTCTCTCTCTCTCTCTCTCTCTCTCTCTCTCTCTCTCTCTCTCTCTCTCTCTCTCTCTCTCTCTCTCTCTCTCTCTCTCTCTCTCTCTCTCTCTCTCTCTCTCTCTCTCTCTCTCTCTCTCTGGCTTTAATTTTGTATGTTCTATTTGTTTGTTTGTGCTAACGGCAAGTATGAACAATGGCTACTCTATGTCAATACTTTTACCGTTGTAAAATAAAGGTTCATTATCATTATCATCTCTCTCTCTCTCTCTCTCTCTCTCTCTCTCTCTCTCTCTCTCTCTCTCTCTCTCTCTCTCTCTCTCTCTCTGATTAAAAACACAACATATAGCTTATTGTAGGGGTTGATAATAAAGAAGACCTACTTACAAAATAATAAGTAAAGGCACGATCTATGGTTGAAACTTACCGTGGTTGAGTGCAGTTTATGTTCACGTAAATGTGTGTGTGTGTTGACTTGTAACAGTAAAAGCTTTAGACAGCCTGTGTGTTGTGTGTGTGTGTGTGTGTGTGTGTGTGTGTCTCTGTGTGTGTGTGTGTCTGTGTGTGTGTGTGTGTGTGTGTGTGTGTGTGTGTGTGTGTGTGTGTGTGTGTGTGTGTGTGTGTGTGTGTGTGTGTGTGTGTGTGTGTGTGTGTGTGTGTGTGTGTGTGTGTATGTGTGTGTGTGTTTGTGTGTGTATGTTTGTCTGTCTATGTGTGTGTTCGTGTGTGTTCATGTACGTGCATGCGTTCTTGTGTATATGTGTGTGCTTGTGCATGTGTATGCGTGTACGCGCGTGTGCGTGCATATATATATATATATATATATGCGCGCGTGCTAAAACAAATTCAAGTTATGTTGCTATTTCTTGAACTGGCTATCCATTGGAACTGACGTTATCTTCAAATTTAACCCTTTCACCGCCAATGTCGCATTTTAGCACCACAGTGATTTAACACCTATGTCACTAAAAGGCATCAAATTGGGGTCTATTATCCAAAGACCCTATTGTCTTAGTTTTGGGAAGTAAGGATAGACCTTATTTTATATACGTCACAGAAGAATCCCCAATACGGCAGATGGATTTTGTTCTCTACCCAGGTACATTAATGGAATTTTTTGGTTGAAATATGGCTGGCGGTGAAAGGGTTAAGAAAAGAGACTCGCGAATCAAAGAAAAGCTAAGCTGTGAAGGGAAAAGGCTTGCTGGAGAATGCTCTGTTTTATGTTGGGATTGTCTCAGGATTGTCTCAGTAAAATACGGCGGGACGCTAAAGTGGAGCTTGATGATGGATCCAGAAGAGAACAGAAGACTGTAGTCCTCATTACAGCAACCGCAAAGCATCCACTAGTACTTGAGTGAGTGAGCGAGTGAGCGTGTGCGTGTGTGTGTGTGTGTGTGTGTGTGTGTGTGTGTGTGTGTGTGTGTGTGTGTGTGTGCGTGTGCGTGTGTGTATTTGTGCGTGTGTGTGTGGGGTGGGGGGAGGGGTGCGCGTGCGTGCGTGTGCGTATGCGTGCGTGTGTCTGCGCGCGTGTGTGTGTGTATGTTTGTTTGTGTGTGAGTTAGAGTGTGTGTGTATGCGCGCGCGCGCGTGTGTGTGAGTGTGCGCGCGCGAGTGTGTATGTGTGTGTGTGTGTCTGTGCGCGCGTGAGTCTGCGCGCGTGTGTGTATGTTTGTTTGTGTGTGTAGTGTGTGTGTATGAGTGTGTAAGCGCGTGTGTGTATGTTTCTTTGTGTGTGAGTGTGTGTGTGTGTGTGTGTGTGTGTGTGTGTGTGTGTGTGTGTGTGTGTGTGTGTGTGTGTGTGTGTGTGTGTGTGTGTGTGTGTGTGTGTATGTGTGTAAGCGTGTGTGTGTGTATGTGTGTGTGTGTGTGTGTGTGTGTGTGTGTGTGTGTGTGTGTGTGTGTGTGTGTGTGTGTATGTGTGTAAGCGTGTGTGTGTATGCGTGTGTGCGTGTTCATGCGTATGTGTTTACGATGTGTGCGTTATTGCGTATAATTATGCACGTGTGTGTAACATTAAGGAGTGTGCTAATTAATTGTTGTTGTTGTTTTCGTTCCCCAGCTTAACCCTTTCACCGCCAAAGTCGCATTTTAGCACCACAATGATTTAACACCTATGTCACTAAAAGGCATCAAATTGGGGTCTATTATCCAAATATCCTATTGTCTCAGTTTTTGGAAGTAAGGATAGATCTTATTTTATATATGTCACAGAAGAATCCCCAATATTGCAGACAGATTTTGCTCTTTATACAAGTAAATTTAATGGACATTTTTGGCTGAAATATGGTTGGCGGTGAAAGGGTTAAACGCTCTGGGGGCACACCCAGTGCCATGTGAACATTTCGCATGGCCTTGGGTGGGAAGATTACGTGTAAGATTTCAGAAGGAAACATCAAAAGTCAAAAACGTTTCATAGAACATGACCCGCACTTGTAGATAGATATACTGGTAGGCAGGCACTCAAGACAAAAAGAGAGACAGACAGACATTCCCACATACTTATTAAACTGCTCACAAAAAGCAGGGAATATTGACTTCATAAGAATCATCATGGGCTCAAAATTGAAATTTTACTTATAATTAACCCTTTCACCGCCAGCCAATCTTTGAACCAAAAATTTCCATAAAATTTATTTGGTTACAGAAAAAATGTCATCTGCAATATTGTGGGATTTCTCTGTGACACATTTAGAATAAGGTCAATCCTTACTGCCCTAATTTAGAAACACAATGTCATTGAATAACAGACCCTGATTCAAGAGTTTTCATGACACGAGTGTTAAATCATTGTGGTGCGAAAATGCGACATTGGCGGTGAAAGGGTTAATTCCACTTGCAAACAAAAGTATGTTCTTCTTTGAACGTGAAATCGAAGACTAAACCCAAGTTTGAAACGTCACGTGACTATCAGAAAAGATGGACGTCAATAGGTGCAAAGTGCAGAATCCCACAAAATAGTTATAAAACTGTTGGAAACGTATCGGGCCACGGTTTCCTAGAAGGCATTGCAAGGCATTCGATTGAAAATGGTCAGGGGACCTTGTAAGCCGTGGAAGGGTCTGGGTTTCATGGATGTGAAGGTGATCTTGCACACAATGTGCTCAGTAGAGACGCGAACTGTCGTCTAAGAGATTAAAATCTGCCCAATGTTTTGTTTGTTCAGTTTTAAAGACCCCCCACGTCACGCGTCACATTCCCTCTTATGCTAGGAAGATTTCTTAAGATTTCTTACTAGCCATAAGATGGAAAACACGTGAAAACCGTGATTTTGACACGTGACGTGGTGGGTCTTTAACCTGCACTATTGTAATGGTCGTAAGAGGATCTAGGGACGCCAGGAAAACAAATTAATCCTCCAGAATATCTTCCGGAGACTGTTCCAGAGCTTAAGAAGACATTGCCTCGAAAGCCTGGCAATAAACTGTTCAATGTTTTTTGTTTTTTAAAGTGTCTTGCGATTTGGAATAACACACCCACTGATATTGGTCTTCTCTGGCAGTCACGTGACATTATAACATTGATTTTTGTCTTCGATTTTACGGTCCAAACTGGTTGAACGTTTGCTATATAATGAAAACAACCTTGTGATTTGGTTATTGAACCCATGGCGAGATTACGAAGTGAATATTTTATTATCCCCTAGACAGATTGCCAGGGGAGCTAACTTGCGTAGATTTAGTAAAAAAACAATTGTATCGATAACGTTAACAGTTGTTTTTCTTTGTGGTTATTGACTATGTTACTGTCGCTTGCATTTCGTTTTTCATCTTTTTGTCTTAAGACGAAAAGAACAACAGCAAGCAGACGTTTCTCTATAGGAGTGTGCGAACAGTAGATTGGTATTTGGAATCTTGTAGTCACAGAGACATATGTGGAATTCGGGCTGCTCACACCTGGAGAGCGCGTCGCCGAAAAAGCAGCGCCACCTTTCTTTTCTTTTTTTTAGGGGGGCGGGGTGAGGAGGGGGGTGAACTTGGGAAATTTAACTACCAATTTGGTCATACCAGGCAGCGGGGTTTCGCCCTGCTCTTACTGATTTTGAACTGCTGTGGGATTTTTACACGCGTAAAGAGTACGGGTCAGACTAGCTTTAAGTCCCCAATCCGAAGGACTCGACGTTCAGGTCGATTTTTTTCGTCGAAAAAGAAAGAAATATCGAGGACGGGATTCGAACCCCGGTCACTCACGCATTGAAATAGGCAGGCGAACGTCTTGACCACTCTGCCACCTTTCTTCCTTCCTGCAACATATTGCTGCACCAGAAACGGAGAGAGGGAATCAGAAGATTGAGAACGCAGAAATTCCGTGTTGATGTTACGATAAATACCCCGTGTGTATTAGTGGTGTGTGGAACTAATCTTCTGTTGACACGCATACGTATCGATTAATCTGATGGATTACAAATGAATCTAATACGGATGGCCTTTATAGAACAGGACATGC
>CM065681.1:88416121-88431121 GCA_017654935.2 Phymorhynchus buccinoides
GTAGCTGCCAACCCCACTGCTCTGGCTGTAGTACTGGAGATAAATGCATCCACTCCTGAAAAAGGCATTAAAATAACTTTTAAGTTGTTTTGTGGAAGCATAAGCTTTTCAGTACTTCCTATCAATGTTGACGTTGAATCAATGCAAAAGATTTTTCCTACTCTGGATTTTGTAGAGTAGGAAACAATGTTTTGCATTAGTTTAAGTTTCTTTGTTTGCTATTGTATCAATGGCCAGCATACTATCCAAACATGTTGAGAAATATATGTAAACATTTTTATTAGACATTAGAAATCTACCTGCTATCATAAGAACAAAATAGATGTACTACTTTTGTTATTTTCTCATATTTTTAGACACTAAGATATGTTATAACTAGTGGGTTATAAAGTGAATGCAGTTTTTGTTTATCAATCATTTCATGGCAATAGATGTAAAAAAAAGAGACAATGCAAATTACCTGTACTTGAAGATACACCCGAGACTATGGTACTTGTCTGCAGCAGTGGTTGGTGGCAGGGTCGGGATCTGGACAGTGGTTATGCATGATGCCACTCTGGTACAGAACCTCTCAAAGCGGAGTTTATCCAGACTTGCAGCTCCATCCCCATTGCAAAGAATAATGAGGGCCTTTTCTCCGGCTTCAACGATTTCATCTTGGGTCTTCCCCGCAGTGCAGAAGATGTAACCCTGCTCTTTGGACATGTCCTCCTTCAGTTTCTTCAGAGGAGCTGATTTCCCCAACCCAAAGAGCCGTGAGGTGGAATCACAGCCATTGATGGCATGAAGGAATGGTAGAAGGTGACATGTTTCTTCTCCCAGCTGTTCCTTTAGAGACAGAATGTTTATGCTCTGACTTTTTGCCCCAGTGTTCTTGTCAGAACGCAGGAAAATGGGTTTGTTGCATAGCTGTGCGTGGAGGCAGAGAAGTATGAGCAATTCTGTGTCCTCTCCCACAACACTACTACTACTGCAGTTTGAGCTATGAGTGTGTCAGCATCTCCTGCGGCATGCAGACATTGACAACCATGGAGAGTCAATGTTTGACTGAGGAACTGAATGAAGGCCTCCTTGTTTTGAGGATTGGAGAGGAAATGTAAGATGGGCACTGTCCTTAGTTGATGGGCCAGATTCATACCCATCAAACACCACAATAGGTCTAATGTAGCGTCTGCTTATGTAATCAGCATACCTATTGCAAATTGCAGAGAACAGTTCTTTCTTCCTCCATGGAATCCTGTGAAGAAGTGAGCCTCCATCTATGATGATCACCATGTCTTTACTGTCATTTTCCAGTGTTGGGCCATCTTTCACATAATCTCTTAGAGAATCTGCAAGTTTATGTTTCTGAGACTCCCTCATTAGCCCTGAGGGTTCAAAAAGCGATGATGGTGGAGTCGTCAGTTCAAACTGAAACACTTCGGACAGATCTTTGTTTTCAGCATTTGCTGCTGTAATTAGCCGTTGGAACAGCAGCTGCGGGTCTACTTGAATGCTGTCATCATCAAGTTTTGCATTGACTTTAATGTCCATGCTCACAGCCTGATTTTTTTTCTTAAAAGTGAAGTCCTTGACAAGCTGTCCTTCCATGTTATGCACAATCAATGACCCAGTCTGCAAGCCTGCCAAACGCATTAACACGTGAAGTGTGAATGTTGTAGGCCCTAGGCAAAGACAATGGCCAATGGCCATAAATAGGAAGCAATTTCGATTTTCAAGGTAAAACACCAAGACCAAGATTAGCATAGTAATATTTATTTCAAATTACTGTAATTCTTACAACGTGATACACAACCACATAAAATTTGATGCGATTCTATTCATTAGTTCGTGACTTATAGCTTGATCATGAAATACATAACACAAAAACTAAAAATCTGGTTGTCAAGGTCACATTTCATGGTTGGGTCATCACGGTTACGAATCTCAAAAGCAACACACACACGCGCACGCACACACACCTCTCTCCTCCACCCCACCCCACCCCTTTTTGTTTCTTTGTTTGTTTGTTTTTTGTTTGTCTAATGTCACTTGAGGGTGAACAGACGTTAAACTAAAGAACCAACACACACAAGAACTCAAGAACTCCCCCCCCCCCCTTTCCCCTCAGCATGTACCTTCTACAAGGCTGAAAAGTGAGAAAATGGCTTAATTTTTAACTTACAAAAATGTCCCATCTTATCATTCTATAACCTTTGCAGTTCCCTATACCCCACCCCCCCCCCCCCCCCCCCCCCCCCCCCCCCCCCCCCCCCCCCCCCCCCCCCCCCCCCTCAACCCTCCCCTTACGAATCACTTGGTCCGACCCTGCACGCACACATAACATCTCTCTCTCTCTCTCTCTCTCTCTCTCTCTCTCTCGGCCTCTCTCTCTCTCTCTCACACACACACACACACACACACACACACACACACACACACACACACACACGCACACACAGACAGACAGAGAGACACAGGCGCGCACACGCACACACAGTGACACACACACACAGACATGCACACACACACACACACACACACAACACTAAACACTAAGTCTCACGGCACACACTGTGACACACACACACACAGACACGTGTGCGCGCACACAGACACATCCACACACTAAGTCTCACACACACATAGGCCTACTCACACTCGCACAGAGTTACACACACACAGTCACACACACACGCGCGCGCGAAAACACTCAGACACGCGCGCGCACATGCGCATGCACATACACACACTCAATCACATTATAGATTAGATCTAGTCTATATAGATCTAGATCTACTGAAAAACAGAAAACGTAGATCACACAGCAGTGACCACATGGATTAAAGAAAAAAAAAGAGTTTTAAAAACATAAATGATGGGCAGCATAAAAGATTTTATATGTTACCATTGCAGAAACGCGATTATTTGGCCACTGGTGCACTCCATAGTAGCTTTCTCATTACGTTCCCCATTCGTAGTTCCCGTCTTCATCGCTCCGCGTGACGTAAGTGTGCGTCGGATTTTAAGCGTCCGCAACCAAAGAAAGAGTTCCGTTTTGGGCTTACATTTTTTGTACTTTTGCCGGTGTACATTTTTCTACACTTTTTTCTCAGGCATGTTCAAAGGCCCCTCTTAAAGATGCAATGAAAAAAGTTTCTTTTGGAATTTGTTCCTTTATTTTTTCTGGGACCGCTAGGCTAGGTGGTGTAATTGCAAGCAGTAAAAATTGTATGACCGGAAAGAGCAATTATCCGTGAACACAAGTTCACTCAAACCTGTTTTATCCAACTTCCTGTTCACGAACATCACGTGATTTTCGCATGCCACCCCCGAAAATTGTCAGTTCGTGGAATTGGAGTGAAAACACAAAAGTGAGTAAAATGTTCAGAATCAACGCCATTTCTTGCTCACATCGTAAACGTCGTACACGAGACAACGCATCATGACCCAAGTGAAATAATGACGTCATTTTACTCGCAAAGAGTTGTCTTTCTGTGTTGGCATGCTGGAGAACAGATGTTCACAGACTCGTTGGTTCATTCATGTTTGGAATATCGCAATGCTTCGCTTCCAGAGCTTGGATTCACTGCCATGAGGTTGGTACTGCTGATAGATGTCGTGAAGTGGGCAGACTTTGGGAGAGTTGTAATAAAAATAGACGTTTTCTGCTCTCTTTTTTCAGGCCTTCCAAAAGCGTTTCACACACGCACTCTGGTAGTATTTTGATTTGCTGAATGCCTCAGTGCGGAACATTTCCATCCAAACTGTGAGGAGCGGACTCCCTGATGCTGCCTTTACTCCCCCTGGGCATGTTTGGGCATCCTGCACATTCCAGCTCATGAGGAGCCCTGTCTTTTTAGAGCCAAGAACCACGTCATTTGGACATTATAAAACTGGACATGAATTCTCTTCACCAACGAGTTCAGGATCAGTCATAATTTCATGCATGGTCTTGCTAGGCTATGGAGATTCTCAGGAGAGCATTACCGGGAAATGTGAGTCAGAGAGCATGACAAATCTCGATGTGGGTTTTTGGCGGTCTGGGCCTGTGTCAGCATGGTCGGAAAATGGTGTCACAAATTCTTCAAAAGGAATCCCTGAGAGCTATTCCCTACAGGGATGAGGTCATCGATGTCCACGTCAAATCTTCTGCTGGCATGATCCGAGATGACGTCATCTTTATGCATGATAATGCACCTTTTCATCGAGCATGGGTTGTTGACGCACACCTGCAGCAGGAGATCATCGTCCATATGAGGTAGGTTTCCCAATCCAGAGTCCTCAATCTGATAGAACAATGTTAATACATGCTCCAGGTAGCCGTTAGAAACCGTTCACAGCAGCTCAGAAATCTACATGACCCAGAACAGCGCATGTTAGAGGTGTCGAACACCCTGGATCAGCAGGAGCTTTACAAGCTCCTCCAGAACACACAATGGCGTTTCCAGGCTGGAATTGCAATGAGCGGGTCTCGCACATGCTTATCCATTACATTTCTTTCCACAAATAACAAAAAATCTGAAATGAAAAAATCGCTCCATTCGGTTGTTTTATGCATTTGGAAGGAATATCACAAACTTTCCTTGACGTAAGCCAATAACAACAGTCTCAGACCTTGTTTTCCATCAAAATGTGAAGACAACATGTTAGTTAAACTGAACAAGTAAAAATAAGTAATGACTTTACGTTTATCTTTGATAATTTTGTATGTTTAAGACAATATCCTTAGCACATTTTGAGCAGTTTATATCTGTCTGTTTGCTCTATTAATTTATCAGAGTAAGAGGCAAAGAGAAGAAATACTCACTTCCTCTTTTCTCTCTCTCTCTCTCTCTCTCTCTCTCTCTCTCTCTCTCTCTCTCTCTCTCTCTCTCTCTCTCTCTCTCTCTCTCTCTCTCTCTCTCTCTCTCTCTCTCTCTCTCTCTCTCTCTCTCTACTTCTCTTTCCTTCTCATTCCCTCATCTCCATTGTTTTCCAAAATTAATCTTCAGAAGATGAGTTCGTCAGCAACCACCACCACCACACACTCCGTCCCCACACACCCCACTCCAGCGTCTTGGAGCCATACAAAACATGTTCCGAATGGGATTTTCTGCTGTGTTGTTTCGCCTCAAGAGATTTTTCCTGCATGCTACTTTGAGTTTCTTTGCCTTTTGTGGAAATTATTCATCATTAAGGCTCTTTGTCTTTCAGTGGCTTTGTCTGTCTGTCAGTCTCTTATTGTAGCTTTAGTTTTATTTGTTCGTTTGTTTTACTTTCTCTCTCTCTCTCTCTCTCTCTCTCTCTCTCTCTCTCTCTCTCTCTCTCTCTCTCTCTCTCTCTCTCTCTCTCTCTCTCTCTCTCTCTCTCTCTCACACACACACACACACACACACACACACACACACACACACACACACACACACGTCTTCTCTCTCTCTCTCTTTGCGTCTCTCTCTCTCTCTCTCTCTCTCTCTCTCTCTCTCTCTCTCTCTCTCTCTCTCTCTCTCTCTCTCTCTCTCTCTCTCTCTCTCTCTCTCTCTCTCTTTCTCTTTGTCTCTCTCTCTCTCTCTCTCTCTCTCTCTCTCTCTCTCTCTCTCTCTCTCTCTCTCTCTCTCTCTCTCTCTCTCTCTCTCTCTCTCTCTCTCTCTCTCTCTCTTTATATATATCTCTCACACACACATACACACACACACACACACACACACACACACACACACACACACACTCCTCCCTCTCTCTCTTTGCGTCTCTCTCTCGCTCGCTCTCTCTCGCTCTCTCTCTCTCTCTCTCTCTCTCTCTCTCTCTCTCTCTCTCTCTCTCTCTCTCTCTCTCTCTCTCTCTCTCTCTCTCTCTCTCTCTCTCTCTCTTTGTCTCTCTGTCTCTCTGTGTCTCTCTCAGTCTCTCTCTCTCTCTCTCTCTCTCTCTCTCTCTCTCTCTCTCTCTCTCTCTCTCTCTCTCTCTCTCTCTCTCTCTCTCTCTCTCCCCCCCCCCCCCCCCCCCTCTCTCTCTCTCTCTCTCTCTCTCTCTCTACAAAATAATGAGCATATTAATAGAACAAACTCCTCCTGTCTCTGTTCATGAAGGGGATTAATCCATTTAAGTCCGGCTTATAATCCTGATGGATCAAACACTGACAGGTGTACAATGAGAGAAACATCTTCCAACCATGTAGTATGCGAGACGGTGATTTGGACGGTGGTATCATCCTCCATCATTCAATGATTCATTGGGAGCGATGGCCTGTCATAAGATTTCCTGTCTTCGCCATTATCTCCTTTTCTACTGTCTGTCTGTCTGTCTGTCTGTCTGTCTGAGCTCACTGGACACTTGGCATTAGACGATTTTCGGAGAAAAAAACACCTAGAGGAGAGCACTTCGTGAAAATTATAGTTGCTTACCGTCATTACTCGGTCAAATGCCATAGCAACAATGTAACAATGGCGTCGAAGTTTGAAACCGCAGGATGCGAGTCAGCGACTTGCAAACCTTTTTTTTGAAACATTAGGGGTGGCCAGTAGCCACAAACTGATAACACGTGCAACATGTGACGTAAAAATATAAATGACGTCTTTTTTTAGAATGACTCATGGTGTTCTAAGTGCTGTATGTCTGCTCAAACACACGAGTCGATAGCTACGAGAGCTGAAGGTAGAGTGACTTCCCCTGTTTGACAGATTGAATTAGGCAAGATCACTCCCACACACCATGAAATTACTCGCCTTAATTATTTTCGAACAATTCCTATTGGCCGACGGACATTTTGGCCGAACAGAATGATGATTGGGCGATGGACTTCCCCAATAAAGATGACACAGAGAGAGAGAGAGAGAGAGAGAGAGAGAGAGAGAGAGAGAGAGAGAGAGAGAGAGAGAGAGAGAGAGAGAGAGAGAGAGAGAGAGAGAGAGACAGAGACAGACAGAGAGAGAGAGAGAGAGAGAGAGAGAGAGAGAGAGAGAGAGAGAGAGAGAGAGAGAGAGAGAGAGAGAGAGAGAGAGAGAGAGATAGAGAGAGAGATATGGAGAGAGAGAGATATGGAGAGAGAGAGAGATGATATGGAGAGAGAGAGAGGGGGGCTGAGAGAGAGGGGGGAGAGAGAGAGAGAGGAGAGAGAGAGGGGGGGGGGGGGGTGGAAATGTATATTAAGTGTTTACAACTCATCCGAAATTCCCCTCAACTTTGACGTTTTTTCTGACCTCAAAGTTCTGTAGGTAATTTGTGCGTCATCTGTGAACCCAAACTTAGCCAGACTTAGTCATTCAGTGAAAAAGCCTTACGGCGAAACGTTCTGAAAATAAAAAGGTTTCAGAAGAGATGCAGTGGGTTGTTTTTCTATTATAATATACATACATACATACATACATACATACATAGGTTAAGACGGGGTAAAAAGCCCACGATCTACGATCTACGATCGCAAAGGAGTCTAAATTCGCTCGTGTATGTTTCTTTTGTCTTCTTTTTTGTTTGTTTGTTTTTATGTCTGTCTCAAGGATATCTCCCGAACCGCTTGACTGAATCGCTTCAAAAATTTTGTGTTGGTGTATTAACACGAGAGGAAGGCATTCTGCGTAATCTGCTGCCTATTCCGTGAAATAGGCAAGAAAAAAACACCCTTTACACAGATTCGGCAAATCGTTGTTTAATACGTGAAATAGGCAAAGATTTGCCGATTACGCGGAATAGGCAAAATTACTGCCGATTCGCGGAATCGGCAAATAAACAGATTCGGCACGACGTATAGGCCTGTGGCAGCGCAAAATGTTACAACGCGTCAAAATGTTACAATTGTAACAAATTTCGTGAGGTGCCCGGGGCTCCTCGCGCAAAATGTTACAATTGTAACATTTTGACGCCTTGTAACATTTTGCACGGAAAGCCTGAGGCAAAATGTTACAATTTGTTTAGAATTGCAACATTTTGCGCGAGGTGCCCCGGGCAAAATGTGACAACGCGTTAAAATGTTACAATTGAAAACTTTCAATCAAAGGTGGGCGCCTCGCTCAAAATGTTACAATTGTAACAAACTGCGCTTGGCGCCCCGGGCGCCCCGCGCAAAATGTTACATTTGTAACAAAATTGAAACATTTCGCCGCAGGCTTTCCGCGCAAAATGTTATAACGCGGCAAAATGTTACAATTGTAACATTTTGCCGCAGGACTTTCCGCGCAAAATGTTACAAGGCGTCAAAATGTTACAACTGTAGCATTTTGACGCGTTGTAACATTTTGCGCTGCCACAAGGCCTACAACGTTCAACAATGCAATGACGGAAACGACCTTTGAAAAAGTATACATACGTTTCTTTTTCTCGACAGTGTAGTTTTGATTGGGCTTTGTATATTATTAAACACTCTTGTTGCACTTTCCGATTACTTTGATTGTGACATTTGATGTGATCAAAATGCTCAATAACCAAGAGAATATCGCTATACACGCGACTCTTAATACAGTTTTGTCTTTTTAAAGACACACTGACGCATCATGATTTAGTCCCTTGGGGGGGGTTTCTGGGGTAGTTGTGACCCGCATACAAATGTCCACAACTTCAAATTGAGGCTGCTCTTTAAAACGATGTTTCGTTTTCGATTTGGGGACATTTGTATGGGAGTCAAATCTGGTCAAAACAAGATTTCTTACCAGCTATAAGAGGGAAAACACGTGAAACCCGTGATTTTGACACGTGACCTGGTGTGTCTTTAACATTAGTTCTGCTTATCTGGTTTTCATCAAAGATATTCTAAAAGGGTAAGATGGACTACTTAAGAGCTCGGCGAACCGGGCTGATAGAGTTATCGTTAGTGCGGACAGTACACTATTCACAGTGCAGGCTATCCAAAAACTCAGACTGGAACTTGAACGGATAATTCAACTGGCCTATCGACACGTAAAATGTGTCCTGTTTAAAAGGGACATAACCAGTGTTTCTGTCCTCACTACTCATATAGGGAAAAGAGACCGGATGCTTATCTTCCCCTATACAGTCTTTGTTTTCATGCACTTTCCCAGTTACAACGCTATTCAACATGGAACTAGCCGCTAAGGGGCGAAACTCTTGTATTGATTAATCCACTTGGGGTAATTTTGCTGTAGCTTCAATTGTATCTTGGGGGGAAATCTGCGTTAATTATATTAATAATAATAATAATGCATACTTGTGGCGCTTAATCTTTAAAAAGCCCTAAGCGCTTACAATCATAAAAAAGAATGCAAAGATAATGAAACAATAGATAACACACAACTATTCTCACACACACAAACACGCACGCACGCCAACACACAAAGACACACACACACACACACACACCACACACACACACACACACACACACACGGACTCAAGGGGTAAGCTTTGCATGGTAGGAAGAGAAAGATTATGACCTGAAAAGAGTTGTTTTAGAGATTATATACAATTAAATAATGAAAAAACTATACTGCTCATAATTTGCTAAGGATATTATCTTAAAAGCATACAAAATTTCAAATATAAACATAAAGTCGTTACTTTTTTTTCTTGAACACACGCTTGTGATTTCACTCAATTCTACACAAGTCATAATGACCTGCAGATTTTTCTTATTATTATTCAGGAATCAATATGTACAGAGGCTCAACATTTGACGAGCGGTTTAGCTATACGTATTCTTGAACTGTCTGTGGCTATGCATCACATCATTTTGCAGCTCTCTTTGGTGAAGTTCCTTGATTCCACTCCCGTTGATAACGCCTCCATTAACTGACAAGTGTAGCCTATATCTGACCCAGCACCACGAAAGGGACATTAAGTCGCTGGGATAGTTTCTCACAACAGGCTTGCAAAGTCAAAAATCTAATTTTTTGTCAATTTTGAGTTATGGGTACGTTTGTGTTCTCTAGCATCGTAACTTTCATATTTATAAAGGATAATATCTAATATGGTCTCTAAATTGTCTTATAAGTGTTTTTAAACGAGTAGGTCAATGCATTTTCTTCAGCTAGGCCTGAGTTTAGACAGTGTTTTCTCAACATGGCCGACGCTCACCCTACAAACTTTAAAATGCTCATAACTCCGGAACGGAAAAAGATACAAGAATGGTTCTTGCATCATTAGAAAGAGAATTGTCCGAAGTTGCCAAATGCAGACTTTTCTCAGAATGGTCAGTTTGACATTTAATGTCCTTTTCGTGGTGCTGAGTCACATATTTGTTGCATCTTTGTGCTTACAAAACGCAATGGAAACGATGATAATAGGACCCCGTATCTATGCACACGCACGATGATTTGGCTGGCCGTTTATTGTTTGTCTGTGTAGACATCGCAGTCATTTTGAGCGCGGATACCCTTTCAATGGGCAATTACAGAGTGCGGAACCCCAAAAATGTTACGTTCTGTTGGCGCTGTGCTGACAAACAAACTCAGCAATAGAAATAAAGGTCTCTGTACACGTGACTATTTATTTTAACACTCTTTCGCCATGGCAACACAGTGATATGCAAAACATTATCATGACTTGCCTATCACCGTGTTGGCATGGGGAAAGAGTGAAACATGTTCACGTGTACAGCGGCCTTAAGTAACCACCGACCCCCCCAATACACCAAGCACCAGAACTCGATGATAGTATCTTTCTTCTTCTTTTGTTCTCTTTGCCTGCCCAGATTGCAGTTGATGCACACGTGAACAGTTTTCACTCTGTCCCCATGGCAGCGCAGTGATATGAAAGTAAATCGTACGAGTGGCTATCACAGTGTTGGCATGGGGAAAGAGTGAAAAATGTTAACGTGTATTGAGCTGAGAGCATTATCAGAGCTCCCAGGGACCCCTATTTGTGGGTCTATGAAGCACTAACATTCTCCAAGGACCCTCTAAAAGAATGTGCAGGCGGTCCCAGGGATGCACTAGAAACATTCTTTTTAGCATTCGCTATGCCACTGGGACCCTCTATCCCGCCTCTAGGACCCTCTATACTGTAAGTGAAGGAGTCCCTGGGACCCCTTGTTTTGCGGGACGATTGGGAGCCCTGCGCCATTAAAGACCCACTGACCCACCACGATTAAGTCCCTTGTTTTTTTACTGGGTAGCTGTGACCCACATACAATGCCCCCAACTTCAACAAATTGAGGCTGCTCTTTAAAATGATGTTTCGTTTTCAATTTAGGGGCATTGGTATGGGAGTCAAACCTGGTCAAAACAAGATTTCTTACCGGCTATGAGAGGGAAAACATGTGAAACCCGTGATTCGGACGCGTGATCTGGTGGGTCTTTAGCAACGCCTTCGTGAAACTTGGGTGTAAGTAATTTACTCATGCTTTGGGATATGTTGAGGAAGGACTGGGAAGATTTCTTACCGGCTATGAGAGGGAAAACATGTGAAACCCGTGATTCGGACGCGTGATCTGGTGGGTCTTTAGCAACGCCTTCGTGAAACTTGGGTGTAAGTAATTTACTCATGCTTTGGGATATGGTGAGGAAGGACTGGGAAGAGGTCCAGTTACGTACGTATGTCTGAAACGTCTCTGATTGGGATCATGTACACGTAATGTTGAACGATGCAAGGGAGCTTCTTTAGGAATACAAATATACTTCGGATCGTTAGCATCCATTCTTCACGTATTATTATGCTTAAATGTTGTCAAATATATTTCTTAACAAGAGGCAAAGCCTTCAAGGCTCACTCGAACAAGACCATGTGGGACAACAAGAAACAAAGATTGAGGGGGTGTCTAAAGTACAAGATTGCCAATACAATTTTAAAGTACAAATGAAACTATCGTTAATGGATACAACTAAAAATATATAAAAAAAAGTGCCCTGCCGAGAATCGGACCCGGAACCATTGGCATGACAGACAGACACTCTACCAATGAGCTATCGAGGCTTTCAGTGTTGATGAGTTTCTTAACTCGTGTTGCCTGTTGAATACTCTCTAACCCACTAATCTAAAATGTTATCTGTTTGTTATCTGTTCACAGTGTTGTATTAAGTATTTAATTATTCAAATCATTATTGTTTGAAAGCTTGCATAGACATCTATATGTGTGCAAAGTTTGTAGTGGGTTAGAGAGTATTCAACAGGCAACATGAGTTAAGAAACTCATCAACACTGAAAGCCTCGATAGCTCATTGGTAGAGTGTCTGTCTGTCATGCCAATGGTTCCGGGTTCGATTCTTGGCACAGGCACTTTCTTTTTCATTATTTTTTAAAAAGTTGTATCCATTAACAATAGTTTCATTTGTACTTTAAACATTTTATTGGCAATCTTGTACATTAGACACCCCCCTCAATCTTTGTTGTTGTCTCACATGTTCCTGTTCGAGTGAGCCTTGAAGGCTTGAAGGCTTTGCCTGTTGTTTATTTAATGGGATGAGCAGGTATTGTCAAAATGGAGCGCAATGTACGTGTCCACATAAAGGAATCGTGGCGACACTTGTCTGGAAGTCCCATATGTTCTTTTTAAGAGCGGGAGGACGTATAGCATAATCGACCTTGTCTGGAAGACAGAATGCTGAAGAACAAATTGTAGACTGGAATTCCGTGATACTAATAATTTCGTTTTCCACCCGCATCTATCGGGTTGTTTCAGCCACCTGGTAAGGTAGGCATGAGTGATTCTCTAATTCCCTTTCACCGCCAATGTCGCATTTATGCACCACAATGGTTTGGGCGTCTTTGTGGTGCATAAAGTGTTTCACATTGGCGGCGAAAGGGTACTGACGCAGTCATTAATATTGTTCTTGATTGCCTGGTTGTGCGGTGTGCGTGGTTTAAAAGGGTGTCAAATCAGGGCCTGTTATACCAAAGACTCTATTTTCTTAATTTTGGGAGGTAAGGATAGGCCTAATGTTATATAAAAGTGTCACAGATAAATTTAAATAAATATTGCAGATACTAATTTTTCTCTACCCCCCGCAGTTTAATGGTATTTTTTCAGCTGAAAAATGGGCATGGCGGCGAAAGGGTTAAACAGTTCCACGGGTATCAACATGTGAATTAGCAAAAGTATGTGACTGTTGGCTGATTTTGCTAATTTACGTGCTAATACTCGTGTCAGCAGTTTAACCCTTTCGCCGCCAGCATTTATTCATAAAAAATACTATTAAACTTAACTGGGTAGAGAAAAAAACCACTGCAATATTGAGAATTCCTCTGTGACATGTATGACATTAGGCTTATCCTTACCTCCCAAAATTAAGAAAATAGGGTCTACAGATAACAGGCCCTGATTTAATTCCTTTTAATGACATGGGGGTTAAACCTTTGTGGTGCATAAATGCGACATTGGCGGCGAAAGGGTTAAGACCCAGTCATTAATATTGTTCTTGATTGCCTGGTAGTGCGGTGTGCGTGGTTTAAAAAAAAAAATTAGGAGGGTAATAATGATTAGGTGGATTCGTGATGACGATGATTATGATGACGATGATGATGATGACGACGACAGTGACGATGATGATGATGATGATGATGATGACGACGAGACGACGATAATGTTTAGGAGGAAACTTCAGGAAGACGAAAGAAGAAGAAGAAAATAAAAGAAGAAGAAGAAGAAGAAGAAGAAGAAGAAGAAGAAGAAGAAGAAGAAGAAGAATCACAACCACAACCACAACCACAACCATAACAACAACAACCACAACAACTGCAGTAACACAATAATAAAAAGACAACACGATAAACAGTAATACATATTACACAATATCACAACCAAAACACTTTTAATTCCTATATAATGGATTCTGTATAGGCTTTAAAGGGGCACCCTGACGGATGGGTTTTTGCAAGAAACACGTCGAGATCACCAGACTCAGACTCAGAAACTTTATTTTACAAGGAAAAGAATTTAGGCTGGTGCCTAGTCTTCCATTCTGTCCTTGGTTCTAAACATGCAATACATAACTAATACTATAAATGAACATTGAGACACAGGAAAATCGCCAACAACAAAAACAACAACTAACAGTAATATAGCAACAACATGGTGGTCAGAGCATCAGCATCAGCAATTAAAACCAAAAAAATAGAAAACTAACCAACCAAATAAACAAATAATTGGATGAAAAACACATCTTTCACTACAATTTACTTCTTCTACTACCATTACTTGTGTAAGACATGTCACAAAGCCCAGGAAACATAAAGACCCTCTACAGAGATCGCAACACTCACTTTGTTCTGGTTTCCTATAAATCAAACCGTCAAATCGGCGGTTCCTCCTCGGCGGAGGTGCTGGAAGTCAACTTCTTTCAGTGAAAGAGAAAGCATGTGCCTTCTCTTTTCTAATGGTAGCTTAAGTCGCTTAGACCAAAGCACGACATTTCCACAATACAAGCCTTTTTATTTACAGTTCACCAAATGGAGTTTCGCTCACAACAAAGGAAATAGCTCCCTTTTTGTTTCCTGCACTACAAAGAAGAAAAAGCTTCAACTACTTTGAGTGTCCTCCAACCACCCCGTCCAAAATGGCTTCTCTCTCCGGCAACTCCGCCAAGGCCAAGGAGGAATCGCCGTTTTGACGGTTTGATTTCTAGGAAACCCAGCAGACCTGTTTATCGAGTAGTATTCTACTCAATTTGGATCTCGACTACTCTTCAAATTTGAAAATAATGATAGATTCTACTCAAATGAATAGGACTACACATTTGGCACCAAAGCTACTCTCTTCGGCTATCCAGACTACTCAAGACTTGTGTAGGGGGTAAACAGGTCTGGTTCAAACCAGAGCAAAGTGAGTGCTCCGATTCTTGATAAGGCTGTCTTTCTGCTACTCTCGACGTGTTTCTTGCTAAAAACTAATCCGTCAGGGTGTCCCTTTGAACTTCAAGGACAGTTAAGAGAAGAACCCGAATTTATGGCTCCACCTAGCCTTGACGTTCCCAGCTGGTGTTTTAGAACTGTAATTAACTTCAAACGGCTTAATTAAACATTGTTTCATGTCTTTCGACTTCTTGATCGAATGTTTGTGTAGGTGTTTGCATGATTACATACGCGTTATGTTTGTATGTATGTGCCTGCGTGGGTAAGGAGTTACAGACCCGTGGGTGACTCTTGAGTTCTGTGTGTGTT
>CM065681.1:88438621-88441121 GCA_017654935.2 Phymorhynchus buccinoides
TTGATCTTGACCTTCATCAGAACCCAATATCCCAAATCACCTTTAGCCAATGCTTGCCCATCCCAAGTTTGAATATTGTAAATCCAATGATGTGAAAGATATGGCCTCAAGAAGAAATTTCGGTTTTGAAGGTCAAACTTCAAGATCAAGGTCATCACGTCTATATTTGTTTTATTATGGGACCATTCCTGTACAGTGGTACACCACCACACACAAGTTGAAGCCATTCTGTTCACTGGTTCATGAGATACATCCCGGACATGAAATATATAGCACAAAGAAGGTAATTTCGGTTTTATGAGTCTTCCTTGGCGGAGGTTTGCACTGGAGGTTCAAACTTCAGGATCGGAATAGGTTGTGCCATGGTGATCAAGAATATACTTGGTTATAGGGGTCTATGGCCAACGGTTTGGACACAATCGCCTGGACAGACAGACAGACACAAAAATGAGGATTATAAGTGGTCATGAATTGTCAGATTTGTCGAGTGCGTCATTAACAAAACTGGTGACAAAACTGGTCACCTCAATCACCCTCTACCCACTTTTTTTTAGCCACGTCTGTCCTAATGTTCTTCCCACAGGAATGTAACTACCGGTAGGAGCATAATTATACACAGAGAGAGAGGGGCAATTAGCACTACTACAGTGATTCTGCCAGAAACAAAAAAATGTGTGAAGACACAGGCAAGGGAGATGATTAGCGTACAGACTGAAGTGTATCACGTTTGACACCACTGGAGGTGTTGATGACTTGACTATAATGCTTTCCGAGTTGTACTTGAATACGAATACGAATACGAATACGAATGTTTTTATTGAGGTTAAAACAGATAAGCTGGGTAGCCTTTTTTTTACACTATTGCCCTCAAGCAAATAAACAACAATTAATGAAGAAAATGATTAACAGAAACGTAAAAACAACAACAACAAAACCGGCAACAATAGTGACAAGAATATACAAGTAATATAATACAAGGCAAAAATGGCCTAGGACAAAAGGAGAAGGAGGGGGGGGGGATAAGGGGGGGGGCGAGGAGGGGGAGGAGGAGGGAGGTAGAAGGTGGACAGGGAGGAAGGGGGGGAGTAGATAGAGATGTACAAGCCGCCTCACACTATCCAACCAAGTCGGATGAAAATAGTTCTGACCTTTTTCAGTGTTCCTTTCTTTTGACAGAGTGAGTAGAAATCACAAACGCAAATTTTGGTCGGAAGAAACCCTTCCAACAGGAGCAGAAGGGACTGGCGGCTGCACCGTTTACTTCCAACTCACTTCAGGCAGTTGTTGGAGATACATCCGATGCTTGCTGAGAGTGGAGACGGCACACGGCCACAAGTAGTTGAATAGGGTTTACAGCTGAATGTTAATGCAACTAAAATGTTGGATGGTGTGAGGTGGAGGATGAAGAGGGAGGGGGGGGGTGAGAGAAAACAGGAACGCAATGAATACCGAAAACAAGAATCAGAGGGCTTATGCTTGCCTTTCCTAGCAAACATGGGAGGATTCCCCCCTCCTCCACCCTTTCCATCCCCACTTCCGGTTAGTACTTCCGGTTCAGTATTATACCGGCAGTGTTGAAAAGTTACTCTTTAATACATACTGAAAATATGAATGCACTCCAAGCATTATTTATTAAATACTTGTAGCGGTGCCATAGCCGATGAAATTTAACCGAGGCGTGGTCACCGCTACACCTATCTGCATTGCTAAAAAATCGGGACTTTACTGGTTTCGTACTGCCTCCGGGCATTGCCTCCAGTATTGTTCCCACCATATTTGTATTTACAAATGTCCCATATGTGTCTGATTCAGACCAAGAGGACGTAAAACACCATTTTCGTCGCACTCCAAGCATCCGTTTTGAGCTATTTAAAATTAAAATGAGGCTGTATATTTCGCCGTTTTTCGGATGTATTTCGCTGCAAATTCGGCAAGATCAATATTTGCATATCTGACAGTCCTTTAGTAGCCCGCAACTTTCCTGAAAATGTCGGCCAAATCGGACGAAAAATGGGAGGGGGAAAAAAAGAAAAAAGAAACAAGAAAAAAGAGAATTTTTAACAATTACAATAGTATTCTCCCTAAAGCGGAGAATACTAACAATGAGAAAGAAAGGGTAACGCATAGTACTGGAATTACAACATATAACTTCAAATATGATACATGTACATCATTTTTGCTTAGTTTATTTTTCTTTCAATTGCAGTTGATTGTCTCTTAGCTATTCAAGTACATTCATGATGCAGCCTTATTATTTTATGATTAGGTACTTTATAGTCACAGAGGCATCTCTGCGAAAATCGGGTTGCTCCCACCTGGAGAGCGCGTCGCAGCCAGAGGCGCGCCAGCCATTTTTTTAAAACAATTTTGCATGCGATTTTAGTGTGTGACTGATGAGGAAGGAAAGGGGTGGGTGGGTAAATGTGGACCAAATGACAACTTTTTCGTTGCCACTGGGTTTAATTGTGCTAAGTGCATGGGCATACTGGACCTCGGTTTA
>CM065681.1:88446121-88461121 GCA_017654935.2 Phymorhynchus buccinoides
TCTTTGTCTGGCGTGCACATAAAACACACATATAAAAATAGAGACAACGAGATACAGCTTGGACAATAAAAATATAGCGCAAAGAAGAACATTTCGGTTTTCAAGGTCACACTTCAAGGTCAAGGTCAGCATGGCGATACTTTATTCTCGGATATTTTCTACTCTAGATTATACAGTACCACACACAATCTGAAGAGCTTCTGTCAAGTACAAATGTGGTAAATATGGCTTAAAACGCAATTTTTAGACCCATACCATTTCAAGGCCTACCGATCTCCCTGACCGTGACCTTGAACTTGATCGGTATGCCATCATCAGAACGGCCATAAGCCAAAGTACCAACATGCCAAGTTTGAAGTCTCTGAGACTAACGGTGTGGAAGTTATAGTTATAGGTTATAAGTTTCCAAGGTCATACGCCAAGGTCATACGCCAAGGTCATACGCCAAGGTCATACGCCAAGGTCGCCAAGGTCATACGCCAAGGTCATACGCCAAGGTCATAAAGGTCAATGTCACGACGGCGATAATGTATGCGCGGATGCCTTCCTTTCATGGTGACACGCCACCACACAAAATTGGAAACGATTCGGTCAAGCGGTTCGGGAGATATCCTTGGGACAGTAAAACCCAATTTTTAGACCCCTACCACTTTCCAGATCTGGCCCTGCTATTTAAGTCACATAGAATGTGCCAGATTTTCCATATTGCTTTCAAAATCCTATTACTTCCACAATTTAAGGTCAAAGGAATACATAAAGGAAGCATACAAACCTTCACTGATGCGTTTATCATGTGTACACTATGACGATGGCAGGTTTTTCATCGCACCCCTTTTTACACTTTTTCCCCTTCTTTGTCAAGTATTGGCACAAGCTGCCCCATGGGGCGACACAACCTACCCCAAGGTGGGGCAGGTCGTGTCACTTTCACCTCCTGTTTGATTTGAGTAATAATTAAGTAAATATCCTTCAACAGAAAAATCGCTTTGTGTCATTTTGTAGCAAAATGATTTTTCTTTAATTTGGTATGTGTTTGAACAAATTCTGTTGGAAAATGAGTGAATGAAATGAAAACAAAACTTTTCTGGCACAACCTGCCCCTCGCTCCTATATGCATTGAGCGTTTGACCTTCCTTTTGCTTATGCTAGATCACGTTCGTCAGGTATAATGTTAAACAGATTTGTTTGTGTTGCTTCCTTGTTTGTCGTACATTTGGGCTGGTGGGTTCACTGTGATGCATAACCCTATTAAGCATAACCAATGACCGAAATACGACTTAACATTTTTTCAGTATTTCCCCATGGCAAGGCAAGGCAAGGCAAAATGGTTTATTTCATACCCACTTGAGGCACAGAAATGTAAAACAAAGAACACACATATTTAAAGATTCAAACATCAATACAGAGTGATGTCTATACTAATTACTATCAGAAACGACAAACAATATTAACAAGTAGATATGTAACATCATGGACAAATATACCTGTACCATAATAAAAAGAACAAGACATGTGACATTTTATCCATATAAATCATCGAAAAGAACTGTTTATAGCTGTAACGAAGTTTAATCAAAAGTTTCTTATTTCTTGAGACAAAAAAGCATTAAATGCATAACGCATTTGGTCGCACAAAAAAGTACAACATTGAAAAACGGACAAACAAACAAATAATGGAACTCATCTGCCACATCATGTACATTACACTTTTCACAGATTCTTTCACTTCTGGGTATATTATTATAGCGCAATTTATTTACTGGCAAGTTATTATTAGTTGTTCTAAATTTTAGAATGGTAAACACATAATTCTGTGGAAGTACTAAGTAGTATGGATCAGCACCAAATGATGATTTAAACATTCTATAGTTCATATATAATTCATCATTATCAACATGCATGTACCAGGTTTGTAAGAAGCTATCTTTAAGACATCTCTTCACTTTCTCTTTGAACCATAATGGGTGTACACCAAGATCATTTTAATTCAGAGACAGTGACATGCAAGTATGGAAGTTCAGTTTAACGTCGCGTATCGGCTTTCGCCATATACGACGGGATGAACAAACCAACCACGGTGTAAACAAAAATTTATGTTCCTGAATCACTGTCTTAGCCAAAAGGCCGAGAAGCGATCAGTATCTATTGAACATTGAACATGCAAGTAATTTTAGGACAGGCATATATATGACTGTGTTGCCACAGGGAAAGAGTAAAAAATGTTTACGTGTACAGAAACCTTAACGTACTATGTTGCGTTGCTGTGAAGAGCGCATGGTAATCTGCTTCCTTGGCATGCACTCACGCGTTGGTGCGTTGAGGAGCAATCATTCTTGATGAAACGGTTTTTTTCAACATGTAAGCTTACTGAAATTAGTCATGTTTTAAAGGTGGACCCTGACGGATGAGTTTTTGCAAGAAACACGTCGAGATCACCAGAAGGACAGCCTTTTCAAGGATCGGAACACTCACTTTGCTCTGGTTTCCTAGAAATCAAACCGTCAAAACGGCGATTCCTGCTTGGCGGAGATGCCGGAGAGAAAGTAGCCATTTTGGACGGGGTGGGTGAAGGTCACTCATTGTGGTTGAAGCGTTTTCTTTTTTTGTAGTGCAGTAACAAGAAATCGGAGCTGTTTCCTTTGTTGTGAACAAAACTCCTTTAGATAATCTGTATTAAATTTAAAATAATTTTTTTTTAAAAGGATTGTGTTGCGAAAATTTCGTGCAAACGATTTGGTCTAAACGCAGGCGGCCATTATAAAAGAGACCGCACACGCTTTCTCTTTGGGTGAAATAATTTGACTTCCAGCACCTCCGTCAAGGAG
This sequence comes from Phymorhynchus buccinoides, assembly GCA_017654935.2. Taxonomy (NCBI): domain Eukaryota; kingdom Metazoa; phylum Mollusca; class Gastropoda; order Neogastropoda; family Raphitomidae; genus Phymorhynchus; species Phymorhynchus buccinoides. Next base: position 88,448,947 of record CM065681.1, read on the forward strand.
GAATGGCCGATTTGACGGTTTGATTTCTAGGAAACCAGAGCAAAGTGAGTGTTGCTATCTCTGTAAAGGGTGTTTTCCTGGTGATCTGGACGTGTTTCTTACCCAAAAAAACTCATCCGTCAGGGTGGCCCTTTAATGAGCGCTTCTGGCCGACAAACAGAAGATCCCTGTCCCGAAATAAAGTAATTCCATTAGTTTTGTTAATTGAATAAAAAACAAATTACAATCGTACGTGGCACTACGACAGACCAGAACAGAGAAGAAAGAGCCTTAGATAGTGTCACAGCGAGCCAAGATGGCGCACGTGGTGACAAACGAGAATGACGTAGGGAGTGGTATGGGAGAGCAAGTCCCAGCGTCAGAGACGATTGACGCGAAAGGTAAAACCTACATTTTGCTGTGCGTCTGTCTTGTCTGTTACTCTCTTTTTCTGTCTTTTACTGTCTCCTTGTCTAGAGAGAGCTGTTTCTGTCTCTCTGTCTGTCTTTCTCTGTCTGTCTCTCTGTGTGTCTCTTTCTATCTGTCTGTCTGTCTGTCTGTTTGTCTCTCTGTCTCTCTGTTTCTCTCTATCTCTGTCTCTCTCTATGTATCTCTCTCTTTCTCTCTCTCTCTCTCTCTCTCTCTCTCTCTCTCTCTCTCTCTCTCTCTCTCTCTCTCTCTCTCTCTCTCTCTCTCTCTCTCTCTCTCTCTCTCTCCTTTTCCTTTTGACACGGGCATATAGCCCAGATCAAATAAACCATTTTCAAGTTTCAAATCTCTCTCTCTCTCTCTCTCTCTCTCTCTCTCTCTCTCTCTCTCTCTCTCTCTCTCTCTCTCTCTCTCTCTCTCTCTCTCTCTCTCTGTGTGTAGTATGTTATATTTTGCTATCATGTACCCCCTTCATGAGGGGCAAAGGCCTTAATGAATAAAGCAATTGTCAGTGTCACTCTCTCTCTCTCTCTCTCTCTCTCTGTCTCTCTCTCTCTCTCTCTCTCTCTCTCTCTCTCTCTCTCTCTCTCTCTCTCTCTCTCTCTCTCTCTCTCTCTCTCTCTGTCTCTCTCTCTCTCTGTCTCTCTCTCTCTCTCTCTCTCTCTCTCTCTCTCTGTCTCTCTCTCTCTCTCTCTCTCTCTCTCTCTCCCTCTGTCTCTCTCTCTCTCTCTCTCTCTCTCTGTGTCTCTCTCTCTCTCTCTCTCTGTCTCTCTCTCTCTCTCTCTCTCTCTCTCTCTCTCTCTCTCTCTCTCTCTCTCTCTCTCTCTCTCTCTCTCTCTCTCTCTCTCTCTCTCTCTCTCTCTCTCTCTCTCTCTCTCTCTCTCTCTCTCTCTCTCTCTCTCTCTCTCTCTCTCTCTCTCTCTCTCTCTCTCTCTCTCTCTCTCTCTCTCTCTCTCTCTCTCTCTCTCTCTCTCTCTCTCTCTCTCTCTCTCTCTCTCTCTCTCTCTCTCTCTCTCTCTCTCTCTCTCTCTCTCTCTCTCTCTGCCTGTGACTTTCGGTCTTTGTATGTACGAGTGTGTTGTGTATTGGAGAGACAGAAAAAGAAACCGTGTATCTGTCTGTGTCTGTCTGCATATGTGCCTATGTCTGCGTAAGGCACTAAGTGTATATGTGTGCGTATATGCATTTCGTTTTCCATCTGTACTGTGTATCTAGCTATGTGTGAGACTTTCAGATGGATCCCAAAAATCGTCCAGTCAGTCGCGTCACTCATCAAACGGGTACTCTCCTTCCTGTCTTCAAACGATCTTCTCCTGGCGAGCTTCCGTCACTCTACATATGCATCTCTCCCTCGTTATCATGAACACACTGATCCAGAACATGCCTTTCGCTCTGGTATGCATGATGAACGTCGATTCTTCTTTTTCGTCGCCTCCTCCACATTCTTCAACGGATGGGTGGGAAATAACATCCCCTTCCCACAATTCATCTCGTCGCACCACACCCTGGCCGGAAATGACGTCAGATCTAGAAGATTATTTTCCCTCGGTTGGGAGTTATGAAGACAATTCTACCGAGGTAAGATGTTTTAGAACGCGCAAGGGGTATAGTAAAGGGGTTCTCCTGAATGTATGCTGGTGCATTATAGGCTGCCATTTAGTGCACACTAGTTAACTGATAAATGCCTAGTTGCTAGCCAGCTAGCTAACTGTTAAGCAAAGCGACTAACTGCGTTGCACATGTCCAAACTAGCTATCAGCTTCTTACCTATATGGTAGTGTCAATAGCTGTTTGTTAAGGGGGTAATTATAAATAGAATTGGGTATTTCCTTCGACCTACTTCCTAGAAAGCAAAGCTTAGCACATTACAAAAGCAGACAAATGCTCTCTAAAAGTAATACATTTAGTCTCCTCTTCTTAAAAACACACTGATATGAATGCTTGCTGGTCAAAAATAATATTCCTGATACAGTTCCACATTGTAATTATTTCTAGATGTTGTTTTTACCCCATGAAGTTTTGCACATCCACTTCTTGATCTACCACAGCAGCCATTTTGGTTTGATTTAACTGTAAGCTTTGTGATTTAGAGGTACATGGGGGCACCTCTGAAGTTGGTATGCTAACTATGGTTGAATTAGCACTTAGCTAGTGGAAATTGACCCCATGCAACGATGGTTAATTTTAGCTGTACAGATAACCCCAAAATCTAGCTGATGATATTTAAGGGATTTAGCTATGAACTAGCGCTATCTTTCACTCATGCACGGAATATGATTGTGTTGCAAGTGGTGGTGGTGATTGTGTTCCCCACCTGTTCCCCCGTCATTAAAGCTCCTCTCTCTTTATCTTCTCTCTCTTGCCATTAGGTCTGTTTCTGCTATATTCCATTTATGTTATCTGTGTGTGTTCGCGTTGTATTGCGTTTGTGTTTGAATGCGCTTTGAATGCTAACGTGTGTGTGCGCTTTGATTTGATTTCTATCAAGATTCAGCGCCGTATAAATACTGTATGTTGTTGTTGTTGTTGTTGTTGTGCAAATCAGAAAGCAAAAAAACAAAAACCACCACCCAAACGGTGCCACAACATAATCAGTGCAAAGATGTCACAAGTGTAATCAATATTGCTTTGCTGTCTCTTGAAAATATAAATGCTATATCTGGCTTTTAATATAAAATATTTTCATAGGCGTTTATTTAATGCCTTTCATTATATTAAGAAGGTCTTAGGTTCGTTCGCCAGTGTCCAAAATCGTTATATCTAAGCTGGGCAGGTTAAGTAGGGCATGTCAGCCAACAGATGTGACAGTCAAAATATTTCTGTGAAACTCTGGAGAGAAGACACTGGGTGGAAGGGGGGGGGGGGGGGTATTCAACGATTATTGGATATTAAGCAAATTAACACGGACCTTCAAATGGTAAGCAGACAATTAAATGACACGATGTCAGTTAGCTCTTGGTATAAATTCAACAATTATTTATGATTTTATAGTTTGTACTGTCTTCAAGGCTATGCAATCTGAGCAAATGAAGGTAGGATATCGGGTTTTCTACGGATATGTAAAATCACCTTACAGCTAGTGTGTGTGTGTGTGCGTGCGCGTGCGTGCGTGCGTGTGTGCGTAGTTGGCTTTCTTTCCTCTCTCTCTCTCTCTCTCTCTCTCTCTCTCTCTCTCTCTCTCTCTCTCTCTCTCTCTCTCTCTCTCTCTCTCTCTCTCTTGTTTGCATTTCAAGGAAATTTCATCTCTTGTAAGCCATGGCGTAGAATCCATATGGATTGAATTACTATTCAAACAATCAAAACCAGTTTTCATAAGCTTCATCTATAGAAATGCTGCTGAACGCTCTGACTGGACTGATAGGTTCGCTTTAATGATGGAAGAAGCGTCATCCTTTAGTTATGAAACTCTGCTTTGGGGCTTTGATTTACTAAAACCACACAAAACGTGGCTAGAAATGTATGAATCCTTCAATCTTTCACAACTAATTGATAAACCGACAAGAATCAGTGGTACCGCCCAAACGCTTATAAATCATATCTACTCATCTTCAGCTAACACTATAATAGAGACATGTTCACCCACGTAGTGATCACTTCCCTGTCTGCTTTACGTGGTCAAAGCGAAGTGCCAAAATTCCCAAAAATTCCCATAAGCTAATAACTAGCAGATCCTTTGCTCGTTTTCAGAACGAAGCATTTCTTTCAGATTTAGCTCATTCCCAGTCATTGCGCTCTGTCTATCAATTTACTGATCCTGATGAAGCTTTTGAAATTTGGTACCACAGTTTCTTTAACATTTATGATAAACACGCTCCTTTAAAAACAATGCGAGTAAGCAATAATTTTAGAAAACCTTGGATATCGAAATATGTAGATGATGCCATCAATGAAAGAGAGTCGCTTTTGGCATCAGGAGATAAAGATAATTTTAAAAAGCAAAGAAATTTGGTTAATTCTATTAAACGATCTGCGAAGCGAACATACTTTAAAAATCTTATATCTACTACATCTCATAGTACATCAATTTGGAAAGCAATAAATCAATTAACCAATAAATAAAAAAGTAAAGACTAAGATCCTATCTGTTAAATTATCGACAGAAGACATGAATAAACATTTTTGTAACATGGCCACCACAATAATAACATCAAATATAACTTAAGAAAACAATCTAAATATTCTGCAGAACTTCTGTGACACTAAAAAAGTTAAAGAGTGTACTGATATTCCGCTATTGAGTGTACACGAGGTTTTCAACACTCTTACCCACTTGAAACAGACACACACACGAGGCATTGGTGGAATTGATGCTAAGATACTGTAGTTATCTGCCCATGTAATTGCTGAAATACTCACATATGCTTACAACCTATGTATTTCAAAAAATCGTATTCCCAAAGCTTTTAAAGTAGCCAAAATAATACGAATCCACAAGTCAGGTGATTGCGAAGATCCGTCCAATTACAGGCCCATTTCTATTTTATCTACCCTATCTAAGCTTTTGGAAATTCACATAAATAAACATATTCTGAATCATTTCAATTCCTTTGACTTATTTAATCAAAACCAATCAGGGTTTAGAGCTAACCATTCGTGCCACACCGCTTTAACCAACCTGATAGATCAGTGGCTTACTAATATTAACAATAATGAAATTACAGGTGTTCTTGCTGTTGATTTCATGAAAGCCTTTGATGTTGATCGCAACCTCTTGCTAAAAGAACTAAAATATTATGGCATTACTAATAACACCTTAGAATTCCTATCGTCTTTTTTATCAGATCGAAAGCAAAGAGTCTTTCTAAATGAATCTGAGTCCTCTATAATGCCTGTTGATGTTGGTGTTCCCCAAGGTTCAGTCCTTGGCCCCATCTTATTTTCAATATACATTAATGATCTGCCTCTTTTTCTTACAACTCCCACTGAAATGTTTGCAGATGATTGATACGACTATACATACTAGTGATAGTAAAGTAGATAAGGTTTTTACTTGTTTACAGGACAATGTTGACAAACTAATTGAATGGTCTGACATTAACCATATGAAAATACATCCCAAACAATCCAAATACTTACTAATCATTACTAGACAAAAACGTCAAAATCCCTGCCTTGGTTCTCATTCGCTCAATATTAATGGTGAAATCATGAAAGAAGTTGACGTCACAAGATACTCGGAGTTATTGTTGATAACAATCTCTCGTGTTCCTTCCAAATATCTATGCTTTGCAAGCAAATATCTAAAAAAAAGGTTTATCAGCTTTCCTGAATTAAACATTTTCTTGATATAGACAGTCGTAAATTGTTTTTTAATGCTTATATCCAATCACATATTAACTATGCCTCTACACTATGGGATTCAGCTAGTGGAAAGAATCTAAAACCTTTATTTAGTTTGTACAGGCGTGGTCTTAAGTTGATCCTTCTGAAATCATCGTCCATTACTCATACGGACTATCAGCACCTAGGAATACTGCCTCTACAATGGAAACTTGAATATAACAAAGCCATTTTCATGTTTAAAATAATGTCTGATCGCGCTCCTCCTGCTTTAAAGCATAAATTTGATTTAAACCTCGTCCGCAATGTTCTTAAAATCAAAGTACCTCTTCCAAGAGTTGATCTCTTCAAGACTAGCCTGTTGTATTCGGGCGGTTGTTTGTGGAATACGATTTTAGCTTCTTTTAATGTTCATTCACCCCTCAATGTTTTCAAGAAAAAATACCATAAGTACCGTATGATCAAACATATAAACAACATCACATATTAACCTCTTATGTAGCTTCTGAACTTTTTAAATTTTTATAAATGTTTATTCATGAAATGGTTAATTTGTACATAAATCTTGTTTTTAAGCATGAGGTTTTGTTGTTGTTGTTTGTTTGTTGTTGTTTTCTGTTGTTGTTTTTTGTTCACTTTAAGGGGGGGGGGGAGAGAAGATGGAGGAAGAAAGTAATTTCTTGTGTTTTGATGATGTCATACTCATAATGCATTTGTTTAGATTGATTTTTTGTTCTTCCTCCACAATGTATTTCCTGATTCTTGTGAATTGAATTGATATTAGTTCATATAATTACTGTGTTGTGTGCGAGGTTGGTGGTGGGTAGGAGAGGGTGGATGGGTGTATGAATGTGTAGGTTGGGTTTTTTTTGGGGGGGGTTTCCTTGTTGCTTATGTTCATTAATTGAAGTTTTAATTATGCTTTTCTTCTTTTGTTTCGAGGGCAAGATGTAAACAAGCCCATTGTGTGCTTATTCTTTTCCCTCAATAAACAAATGTTTCAAATGTTTCTCTCTCTCTCTCTCTCTCTCTCTCTCTTCTCTCTCTCTCTCTCTCTCTCTCTCTCTCTCTCTCTCTCTCTCTCTCTCTCTCTCTCTCTCTCTCTCTCTCTCTCTCTCTCTCTCTCTCTCTCTCTCTCTCTCTCTCTCTCTCTCTCTCTCTCTCTCTCTCTCTTGCTTTAGGTCTAATTCTGTCGTATATTATTTATTGCAAATGTCTGTGTGTTGTTTTCCTGTTCATCTACAGATAGCGGGGTTTTATTTGTTTGTTTGAATGCGTCGCGAATGTTAATGTGTGTGTGTGTGCTTCGATTTGATTTCGATGAAGATAACTATAGCGCCATATCAATACTGCATGTTGTTGCTGGGGGTTTTCCCCTTCATAGTCACAGTCCAGTGGAGGGGAGTTCGACTGGGACAGCTCCCTTCAAGGTCTGGTGCTGTCGGCCTCCATATTCCTGACCTTCCTGCTCCCTCTGACGGTGGACCGCTTCAGCAGGACTCTGGGCTGCAAACGGCTGATGCTGCTGGTCATGATCACCAGTGCCTCTCTCACATTTCTACATCCCATCGGGGCTCGAGTCTCCCCCTACATCTTGGTGTCTTTGAGAATTGGCCTCGGCTTGTTTGGGGTGAGGCAAGACTTGTTTGGTTAGTGATGACTAGAGGGCTTCTTTTTTTCCCTTGAAGCAAACATGGGAGGATTCCGCCCTCCAGCCTCCCTTTACGCTGTTTCATTTGTACTAAACCTCTTTGCAAAGTACTAATTATATCTCGTATGCTGATTGGTCAGAGGTACACACACTCTGACCAGGGGATAACTTGAGATGCGCGCCCACCCAGGGTCAGAGTGTGTGTACCTCTTCCTAACAGGACACTCGATATAATTCCAGTTAAACTTCGACTTCAGGTAAGCCTCGTTTAACTTTATAATTTTATCAAGTTGTTTTTATTTAGCATGTAAGTACATCTCTGCTTGATTTTTACTCTCTGAAAGAAACGCAATTAACCTCTTTTTTTCTCAAGACTGAAACCAAAACTAAGTTAGCTTGAATGGTTATCTTTCGGTTTTGAAAAAGAGTTGAGCTTGAAACTGTCGATTTCTTTCTTTGTTAATGGTTTGGACTATTTTAACTCAAAGCTTCTTTCATTGATCTATGAAGACAAAAATCGGTTTGCATGGATTTGTTTGCATTTATTTGCTTCAAGACTGGGGGTACAGTTAAGTGTAATTTACAATTATGTTCAACAGAAGTTATTTAACGTTTTTGTTTTAATTCTGAAGCGCTTAAAACATAGACGCGGTTTTTGATATTGTTGTTTTTGTTGACTTTTTGAAGATGTAGCTTCAATTGCAATTAAACAAAATTATCAATTCATTAGTTCGGAGTGATAGATCAGCCACACAATTTGTGAAGATATGCTCGTTCACTTTGTTGACAGCCTGACAAAGATGTTCAAGAAACGAATAGTTGAAATCGCAGAGATCAAATTAAACGCTATGTCTGTTTCATCCATGCATTTTAGAGAGATTAAAGAGTGACACTGAATGAGCTTGCAAACTTGTACTTAAAAACAAATGTTCTTAGTTTTACGCCTGTATTTCGCTGAGATCTGCACAAAACCTTATAACATTTACCATCTGGTTCGTTTGGATATGATGGGTTAACTCATAAACAGATATAAAACCAATAAAGCGCATAAAGCGTTTACTTTTTCTTTTGCTTTTTCATTCTCTTGCAACTTCTGAACATATTAAATTTGTTCCCCTCATGAGCTATGGCAGAGGGGGGTGGAGGGTGTGTGTGAATTAACACAAGCCTGTTTATCTTCTTGAACATGAACATGCTTTGTCTCGTAGCATTTCTGTTCCCACACTTCAAGTTCAAGTTCCAGTTCAAGCATACTTTAATATCTCCCAAAGAGAAATCCAGGTTAGGTGCAGCAGCATGACAGAGATACAACATATCTGTAAGAACATTAATCAAACGTGTGAAACAAAATTATACCAATCCAATAATTATTAAAATTCATTACATGAACTTAGAAATGTGCACATTTATAACAGAGTAGCCGTTATTAATTTATAGCTTTTTGCAGGGCTGCATGAGACCGTTGATGAGTGAGCTGTTTTCGTGGTGGATTCCCAATGATGAAAAGGTCACCTTGGTGTCTTTTGCCTTTTCGGGTACTTGATCCTCTTCGTTTTTAAACAAGAAGACAGAAATATATATACAGAGAGAGAGAGAGAGAGAGAGAGAGAGAGAGAGAGAGAGAGAGAGAGAGAGAGAGAGAGAGAGAGAGAGAGAGATTTATGGAAAAGCAAATAAAAAGTAAAAGGATAAATTAAATGCAAAGAAAACCAAAGCTTCAAGAGTAAGCTTACATGTGAATTTATCTCTCTAAATACAGAACAAGGCTATAAGAATACTTCATTTAAGTCACGCACAATTGTCATTACGGTTGCCTACTATAGGTCACTGCAACTAGGGTTATTAACGCCCTTGACGGCAAGACTTAAGCCCTTGTTGATCAGCATCCAAAAGGGCATTCACTCTTACAAAAGGCAGCCATTAAGTGGCCTCAAATATGGTTATTGGCGAGAGTTCTTCCCTTGTTTGGTCAGTACTCAACCATCTTCCCCCACCCACCAAGGGCATTCACTCTTGCAAAAGGCAGCCATTAAGTGGACTCAAATAGGGGTTTTGGCGAAAGTTATTCCCTTGTTTGGTCAGTACTCAACCATCTCCAAGGGCATTCACTCTTGCAAAAGGTGTTATTTGCAATGGCCAATACCAACTTAGTTGGCTCTGTGCCAGTAGTATGCAAACCTGAAACGGGAACTAATTAAGACCTTTGCTCAAAATAGAAGCTAGCCCCAGTTTTGTTCATGTGCCTCCCCCTTTGCCCAGCATGATGACACAGGAAACACGACAGAGAGAAAGGAAGGAAACAGCAAACAAACAAATAAGCCACGACAGGGACATTAAGTCATTGGGATAGTTTCTCACAACAGGCTTGCAAAGTCAAAAATCTCATTTTGGGTGAATTTTGAGTTATGGGTATTTTCGTGTTCTCGAACATCGTATCTTTCATATTTATATCTTTAATCTTTAATATGGTCTCTTAACCCTTTCACCGCCAAATTCGCATTTTAACACCAGTGATTTAACACCTATGTCACTAAAAGGCATCACATTGGTGTATATTATCCAAAGACCCTGTTGTCTTAGTTTTTGGGAAGTAAGGGTAGACCTTATTTTATATACGTCACGGAAGAATCCCCAAAATACTGCAGATGGATTTTGTTCTCTACCCAGGTAACTTTCATGGAAATATTTGGCTGAAATATGGCTGGCGGTGAAAGGGTTAATGGTCTTATACGTGTTTTAAAATGAGTAGGTCGATTAATTTTCTTCATCTAGGCTAGACTTTAGACTGTGTTGTCTCAACATGGCCGACGCTCACCCAACTAGGGGAAGACGGGGTAAAAAGCGCATGGGCGGGTAAAAAGCCCACCCCAATTATCTCATGAAATGAAGCAAATTTCAGTCTCATTTTGCCCATGAGACGAGCGTTAATGTCTAGCATTCGTCTCATGGGCAAATTTGACTGAAATTTTCTTTATTTCATGAGATAATTGGGGTGGGCTTCTTACCCGCCCATGCGCTTTTTACCCCGTCTTCCCCTAACTTTAAATGCTTGTAACTTTGGAACGGAAAAAGATACAAGAATGGTTCTTGTATCATTTGAAAGAAACAAGTCTGAACTTTTCAAATGTGTAGTTTTGCAGAATGGTCAGTTTGACACGTATGTCCCTTTCGTGGTGCTGGGTCACCCATTACGTGTCTAGTCTGGAATGCGTTACACTTAAATAAAATCAACGACACAGAACAAACACGTGATGCCTTCTAGGACGTTTTACTGGAATCGTAGCAACAATGACTAATCGAGAAAATAAATACTTGCCATAAACAAAGGTAAAGAACTCTACTAATAACGTAATATAATGCAACCAGAAATTCACGAAGATTGAAATAGGAAGACAAGGAGAGGAGATGGTGAAATGAAGAAGGGGGGGGGGAACTCTTTATTAATTAAACCAAAAAGGTGATTACGACACCCACCGCCTAGCACTGCATGAATGACAACCTTAGGGAAGCAGACCCAACATCATCCCCCCTGGAGTTGGGCTGTCATCCGTGCAGTACTAGGTAGTGCTGTCGAAAGCAACTTTTTTCCCCCGTGGGGATACCGGATGGTCTTTTGCATAAATAGTTCCCCCACCTTCTGGAAGTTATGTGCTTGTAACTTCCTCTTATCTGTCACTCTCTTTGACTCTGCCTTTTCCCTTTGCTTACTGTCATCTACTATCTTTCTGCCTTACCGGTCCGTTCTCCTGCCTTTTTTTCAAGAGAAACACTTTGAAAAACAGTTCCTCCAGCCGAAGTCGGACTTGCTGGGCCTAACTGTTTCTTAGTTAGGCGCATAACGGCAGCATGACGCATCTGCGCTCATAATGGACAGGAAACTGTCTGATCGATCAAAGAAGAAGAAGAAGACGAAAGCAACTTTGGTAGGATGGGAGTTAATTAATGGACAGCGAGTTCCCTCCCTTTTTTTTCATTTAACAGAAATTCCTGAAGGTTGTTATTTTACTCTCCTGTCTGTGGTGTGTTCAGGAGTGAACACAGGTGGTGTATTGGTGTCCATCTCCTCAGGCCTGTTGTGTTCTGTCCCTGTGGATCACGGCTGGCCCTTCATCTTCTATGTGCACGGTCAGTGAATCTGGTTGGTTTTTTCTCATCAGCTATGTACGTTACTATAGCACTTAGACCCTTAAAACCCTACCCGAACACTTAGCATTGATATTTGTCAAATACAGAACCCTAAATCACAGGTTACCCATTCAAACTGGGAGAATCCAAAACATCCCACACAATGAGAGACTATGTTGTAAGTGCACTTATCACGTGCTTGGAGACGAATGTCATTATATCTTTGAATGTGAGGCATTCAAGGATACAAGAAAGACGTACTTGACAAACTATTACTTGAAAAGACCAAACGTAATTAAGTTTAAATCTCTATTTCAGAATAAAACATAAACGAACCCTTACCCGCTTAGTTTGTTTTATAAAGGCTATTTTAAAAGAATGTTGAGTATTATTTAACAATGTGACCCATACTGCTTTAGTTTCACAGACTATTAGTCAAACCTGGTACGCAAAATTATATTTTACATAGGAAGTGTTGTATATCCCACGGATGTTAAGCTTACTAGCAACGGGTTTTTTTTAATTAAAAAAATGTTATTTATCTTTCTAGAAATTCAATAACTCGGAGTGTTTGTGTGTATGGGCGCGTGTATGAGCCTTTGCAGATGAGTATTGCAAGTGTATATGTCTGGAATTGTGCACTGGTATGTTGTTTAAAACCAATATGTGTGAAATATTGTTCATTGCCGCAACAGAATTGTGATTATTTTC
>CM065681.1:88468621-88473621 GCA_017654935.2 Phymorhynchus buccinoides
CTACTGTAGCGGGCTGGGTCTGGTGTGGCTGGGTCTGGGCACAGAGCGGTCAGTGGCCGTGGTCCTGGTGTTCCTGGTCATGGTGGGACACAGCTCCTTCTCCGCCTCTGCCTGCATCCTCCCCCTGGACATGGCCCCGAGGTGAACGGCTGCAAGAATGCTGCGGCAGAGAAGATTATGTGTGTGTGTGTGTGTGTGTGTGTGTGTGTGTGTGTGCTGATGTGTGTGTGCGTGTGTGTGTCGTGTGCGCGCGCGCGTGTGTGTGTGTGTCAAGTCAAATCAAGTCACGTCAAAAAAAAATAAGCTTGATGACGCAGTTTTCTTTACATCCTATGTGTGTGTGTGTAGGCCAACGTGTGTGTGTGTGTGGGGGAGGGGGGGGGTCTGTGTGTGTGTGTGCGTGCGTGCGCGTGTGTGTTTGTGTGTGTGTATGTATGTGTGTATGTGTATGTGAAAGAGAGAGAGAGAGAGGGAGAGAGAGAGAGAGAGAGAGAGAGAGAGAGAGAGAGAGAGAGATATATATATATATATATATATATTTATATATATTATATATATTTGTAGAGAGAGAGAGTGAGATTTGTAGAGAGAGATTGAGAGAGATGGTGGTATTTTATAAATGTGAAAATGTTTACACTATTACGAATGATATTATTGTAATACAGTGTATTAGAATGTTATTTCCCCTCATGCGTTGCCCCATGTTATACGAACATTTTTGTTAAAGTCATTAAACAGTCAAAGTGTTAAGTGTCTCTCTCTGTCTCTGTCTGTCTGTTTATCTCTTTCTGCCTCTCTCTCTCTCTCTCTCTCTCTCTCTCTCTCTCTCTCTCTCTCTCTCTCTCTCTCTCTCTCTCTCTCTCTCTCTCTCTCTCTCTCTCTCTCTCTCTCTCTCTCCTCTCTCTGTTTCTGATTTCTTTTGTCTGTTTTGATTGTAGTTTATTTGTGTGGTTGTTTATCGTTTAATTTATGTTTGCTTGCTTGCTTTGTACGAGGACCTGATGAAAAAAAGCCATATTTTGTGCTTATTTAGTTATCCTCAATAAACATTCGAGTTTCATTCGAGTTTCGAGTTTTTCTCCAGGTATGCTGGCTTCCTTATCGGTTTCTTCACTACAGCAAGTTTTCTGTCTGCTTCCCCGGGCGCCTTCCTACTATCGTTGAGTATGCAAGATGTAAGCACCGTAGATTAGTTAGTGCAGCGGAACCTCCCTTATAAGACCAACCATACGTGTTCGAACCTGGGTACAAGGGATTTTTCCTCTCTCTTTGCACTAGGCCTTACGGTCTGAACGTGGAGTCTTTCGGATGAGACGATAAACCGAGGTCCCATGTGCCCATGCACTTATCATACGTTAAGCCCAGTGCCAACGAAAAAGTTGTAATATGGTCAAACTTTACCCCCCAACCCCCCCCCACCCCCCACTTTTCCTTCCTCATCAGTCACAAAAAATCGCATGCAAAAAACAAATTGGCTGGCGCACCTCTGGCTGCGACGTGCTCTCCTTGTGGGAGCAACCCGAATTTCACAGAGACGCCTCTGTGACTATGAAGTATCTAATACCTACTTAATACCTAACATAACCCCTACTTCTCTGAGGCATTGCCCTTCTTTGTCCCAGAAGGAAGGCGAGAATGAGAAATCGCATGATATTGTGTTTTGTTACTGCAGTGGAAAACCGCTTCAGAATGTTATTGTCATGTTGTGTGAATGAATGACCATGACGCTTAAAACTCATTCCGGAACAGGAGAACGCCAGTCAGGGCTTAACCCTTTCACCGCCAGCCATACTTCAGCCAAAAATGTCCATTGAATTTACCTGGGTAGAGAACAACATCCATCTGCAGTATTGGGGATTCTTCTGTGACGCATATAAAATAAGGTCTATCCTTACTTCCCAAAACTAAGACAATAGGGTCTTTGGATAATAGACCCCAATTTGATGCCTTTTAGTGACATAGAAGTTACATCATTGTGGTGCTAAAACGAGACTTTGGCGGTGAAAGGGTTTGAAGCCTTTTAGTGACATAGAAGTTAATTCATTGTAGTGCTAAAACGAGACTTTGGCGGTGAAAGGGTTTGAAGCCTTTTAGTGACATAGAAGTTAATTCATTGTAGTGCTAAAACGAGACTTTGGCGGTGAAAGGGTTTGAAGCCTTTTAGTGACATAGAAGTTAATTCATTGTAGTGCTAAAACGAGACTTTGGCGGTGAAAGGGTTTTGATGCCTTTTAGTGACATAGAAGTTAATTCATTGTAGTGCTAAAACGAGACTTTGGCGGTGAAAGGGTTTGAAGCCTTTTAGTGACATAGAAGTTAATTCATTGTAGTGCTAAAACGAGACTTTGGCGGTGAAAGGGTTTGAAGCCTTTTAGTGACATAGAAGTTAATTCATTGTAGGTGCTAAAACGAGACTTTGGCGGTGAAAGGGTTTGAAGCCTTTTAGTGACATAGAAGTTAATTCATTGTAGTGCTAAAACGAGACTTTGGCGGTGAAAGGGTTTGAAGCCTTTTAGTGACATAGAAGTTAATTCATTGTAGTGCTAAAACGAGACTTTGGCGGTGAAAGGGTTTGAAGCCTTTTAGTGACATAGAAGTTAATTCATTGTAGTGCTAAAACGAGACTTTGGCGGTGAAAGGGTTAATTCCGAGTATTCTCGGAACAGTGATGGTTTTTTTTAGTCTAAAACGTTTGTAGATCCATGGTTGTTGTTTTTCCAATATAAACCACTATTAATAAGAGTGTACCTCTCTCCCACCCCACCACACTCCCACCCACCCTCTCTTCTCCTGTCCCAGGGCTTTTATAAAGCAATGTGCATGTCTTGTGCGCGAAAACGCCTTCCTGTCTCTGGCAGCGGTCTCTGCGCTGGGTGCTGACCTGTTTTCTGTGTATGGCCAGTGCTACACTGCAGGTCAGTGACACACACACATACACACACGTACGCACAGCACTCACACACACACGCACACACACACACACACACACGTGCGGCTGTACGCAACGCACTCACACACACGCACGCACGCGCAAAGGTTACGAACCGCACGCACGGGCACGCACACACACACACACACACAGACACACACACACACGTTTACGCACGCACGCACTCGCATACACACACACACACACACACACACACACACACACACACACACACACCACACACACACACACACACACACATAATTATATATATATATATATATATATAGTTTGCTTTGATAAAGCTTTTCTGTGTCCAATGTCTTTATTTGTGAACCTCAGAAACAAAACCAGTTAACGTTAACTTTGAGTAATGTTCGTGTTCAAAAAATAAAATAAAAAATTAAAAAAATTAAAAAAAATTAAAAAAGTTATATAAATTGTGCTGATTTACTTTTTCATATATATATATATATATATATATATTCTCGACATAGTTTTGTTGTTTTGATTTATAGAGAGAGAGAGAGAGAGAGAGAGAGAGAGAGAGAGAGAGAGAGAGAGAGAGAGAGAGAGAGAGAGAGAGAGAGAAGAGAGAGAGAGAGAGAGAGAGAGAGAGAGAGTGCGGCTGTTATCTTTTTCTCTCTAAATATATATACACACATAGACGAGCGCGCGCGCAAAAACTTACGAACACTCACGCACGCCTATACCCAAATTTTCAAACTCATATGATAGCCTACTAGGAATGATAAAAAAAAATTTTTTAAGACAAAACGTTTTTTTCTCTCTCTCTCTCTCTCTCTCTCTCTCTCTCTCTCTCTCTCTCTCTCTCTCTCTCTCTCTCTCTCTCTTTGTGTTTGTTGTTCTTTAGTGACGCCTTATTTTTTGTTTATCTTAAGTGAATTTTTTTCTTCTCTGTTTGTTTGTAGGTCTGGAATACTCCGAAGAAAGAGAGGCGAGGCGCGGCGGAAGACTGTCCAGAACAGATTGCACGATTGTAAAAAAAAAAAAAAAAAAAAAATCCTATTCCAAAAATATTCTGTCTTACCTTTCTTGTGTACTCAGGGCCAGATCCAGGGGGCAGGTTACCTGCACCCCCCCCCCCCCCCCACCACCACCCACCACCACCAAAGAAAAAAGAAGAAAAAGATAAAATGAAAGAAAGACAGAGTCATACTTATTGTTTTTGTTGTTCTAGGGTACAATTTGAAGGGAGTTTTAGCACTTTATTTTGTTTTAAAAAAAGGTTTTAGCTTCAGTGGGCAACGCCCACCAGGTGGCGTTGTACCCGGGAACCCACCCGGGGAGGGGGGGGGGGGCTGGGGGGGGGGGCTACGTCGGCCCCCAGACCCTCGCCCTTGTTTGTAACCCCCATACTTCCCGTGGGGATACCGGGGGTCTTTCGTAAAAATAGTTCCCCCACCTTCTGGAAGTTCTGTGCTTGTAACTTCCTCTAATCTGTCCCTCTCTTTGACTCTTGCCTTTTCCCTTTGCTTTCTGTCATCTACTATCTTTCTGACTTATTATCGGCCCATTCTCCTGCCTTTTAAAAAAAAAAATATTCCAAATATTTGTTCTCCTTTGAGCTCCTCCGAAATCGGAATGTGTCGGCTGTGCGCAGCAGGGGAGACCAGTGAAAACTGAAAACCGGACACATACGTATCTTACCCGTTATGGCCATATTGCCTGGGAACGCAGAAAAAGAAGAAGAAGAAGAAGTAACCCCCAGTCTAATGTATCCCAGATTCGGCCCTGAGTACTAACAGATCTATCAGACTGGAAGTTGCACTGCCTCCGGGCATTGCCTCCAGTATTGTTCCCACCATCTTTGTATCTACAAATGTCCCATATGTGTCTGTTCCAGACCGAGAGGACGTAAAACACCATTTTTCATCATCACGTAGAGCATTGCGTATGTAGGGAGGAGGGGGGGGGGGGGGGTCTTTATATTAAGCTGTACATTAAGTCTCTCTGTTTTTGTGAGGCAGTGAATATATTATACGCAGACTTCCAAAAGAAACATGAAAACTTCAGACACCGTTTTAAAGGGGCACCCTGACGGATGAGC
>CM065681.1:88478621-88483621 GCA_017654935.2 Phymorhynchus buccinoides
CCGGCCTCTCGGCGCCCGTATCTCCGGCGTTTCTGGGCCGATTGCCTTCGCATTTGGCAGGTAGATGACCATGGACGGTGACTATCGGTGTGCCAAACTGGAAGCGAATCGGTTCAGAAACGCGCGTGCTATACGCCGCTTCACCGTTTCACAAATAACGCCGTTTCTTAACTGAATCGCGCGTTTCAAATTTGCTGTCAGGCTTGCTAAGGCCGTGGCAAAGCATGGCAGAAAATTTGACGAGAATCGGGAGAGTACGTCACTCTCAGAGCAGCGCCAACGGGAAACGGGGCCTTATAACGCCGCCTTTTCTTAACCCAATCGCTTCAAATTAGCTGTACTCAGCGTTACCAGTACTTGGCATTACCGTTACTACGCATTACCATTACTAGGCGTTACCGTTGCTATGGAGAGCGCGTCACTCTCACAGCAGCGCCAATGGGAAACGGGGCCCTATAACTCCGCCGTTTCTTAACCGAATCGCTTTAAATTTGCTGTACTCAGCGTTACCAGTACTTGGCGTTACCGTTACTAGGCGTTACTGGTACTTGGCGTTGCGCTAGTAAATATTAAATAGTGAGGCTAAGAGAGAGGATATAGTGAAATGAATAAAGGGAAGGAACTTCTCGTAATTAACTCCCTTTTGTAACCAAAGTTATTTATGGCACCGATTCGCCTAGCAAAGTGAAAGGAGTTGCCACAACAATACAGACCCAAGTTCATCCTCAATAAAGGATGACCGAGACCTGCTTATTATGACAACCACCCACACAGTACACAACAACAGTGGTAGCGAGTTGCTCCCAAACAAATCAGCATATAAATATAATACATAATAGTTTTCTATATAATAGTTTCCCGGCCGCAGTCTTCTATATCCCACCCTTTCCCTTATTTCCCTCTCCTGATCATACCCCTTACGTCGAAATGTCGAAATTCTGATCGCTTCTCGGCCTTTTGGCTAAGACAGTGATTCAGGAACATAATTTGTTGTTTATACCCTGGTTGGTTTGTTCAGCCCGTCGTACATGGCGAAAGCCGATACGCGACGTTAAACTGAACTTCCATCCACCCCGTGGTTACCGCTAAACCTATCTGTATTGCTAAAAAAAAAATCGGGACTTTACTGGAGTTGCACTGCCTCCGGGCATTGCCTCCAGTATTGTTCCCACCATCTTTGTATTTACAAATGTCCCATATGTGTCTGTTCCAGACCGAGAGGACGTAAAACACCATTTGTCATTCATTCACCCCTTACCTGCCTTTATTATATTGTACAGCCTCCTCCCCTCCCCTCCCCTTTGTAAAGGTGGAAAAACACGTTGTTCATCTTAACTCTTTCCTCATGGCAGCACAGTGATGATCTAGTAATGCTATTACTTGTCTATGACTGGGTTTTTTAAATAAATAATAATTAATAATGCTTATATAGCGCATAATCTTGCAAAGCAACTCAATGCGCTTTTCACTCACCATTCGTACAGACATTTCTAACAAACTGGCCCACGCATCCTCACCGTACATCTCTATGAAAATGAATACATATTAGAGAATGCATTGCATATAATCATAACACAACACACTAACACCCACCTCCCTTCAACACCACCACCCCAACCATCCACCCACTCCCCCCCCCCCCCCCCACCCATCCCCACCCCCACCCCTGCCCCCCTACTCCCCACCCCCACCCCATACACACACACGCGCACGTGTTAACCTCAATGATCTGGAAAACAAGAGTGGGGAAAGGATCATAGACTTTGGAGAGAGAAAGCTTTCCTGAAGAAGTGGGTCTTTAGTTGGGACTTGAAGGAAGGAAGAGTGGACTGGTTACGGGTATGGTCAGGAAGAGAATTCCAAACGTTTGGTGCAACAAAACTAAACGCCCTCTCACCCGAAGATTTCAAGGACCGCTTAGGAACTTTTTACCATGGAGAAAGAGTGAAAACTAATAACGTGTATTTCGACCTTAACCTGCTGGCGTTTATATCCAAGTTGGATTCTGCCAGCGTCGACCCATCAAGATCAAGATCAAGAACTAAGGTTATTAAAGACCCACTGACCCGGCTGGATTACGTCCCTTGTTTTTTTCTGGGTCGGTGTGGCCTATTTACAGACTTTCTTCATAACAAAAATGAAACGATCGAGGCTGATCTTTAAAGTGATGTCTCGTTTTCGTGAATGAGGAAGTTTGTATGGGAGCCACACTTGGTCAAAATAAGATTTCTTAACAGCGAGAGAGGGAAACCCGTGAAACCCGTGATTTTCACTCACGGACCTGGTGGGTCTTTAAAGTCTCTGCACACGTGAACCTGGCCTTTTACCCAACTGGCTTTTACCACTGGCTGACATTAGCCTGTAGAAAGGGCCAATAGTAAATGAGAGCTATACTGATGGAAAGAGTATCTGAATACAAATACTTAGGTACCATTTTTGGACAACAAATTGACTTTCCTTAAGAACACACACAACATACATAAGAAATGTCAACCAAGGTTGTTTATTTTGCATAGACAGAAATATTGGTATTAACTCAAACATTTTGCATACGTACTATAGTAGCTGCATCGAGTCTGTGCTTACTGTTTCCTTTACGTGTTGGTTTGGAAGTCTGTGTTTGAAGAACAAGCGTGTGTTGGATGATGTGGTGAATGTGTGTAGTAAAGTTGTTGGAAAGAGAGAGATGGGCTTGAAAAACGAACCAAGCATAAACCCAGGAAGATTGCAAATGACACCGACCTCCCATGTGTTGACTAAACATTATGAACTATTACCTTCTGGACGCCGCTACGATACTTTTAAAGTCAACTCCAGGGCACAGAAATCCTTCACCCCCAGATCCATCCACCTCTTAAACTCATGATTCTTTTAGGCTTAACCCTTTCACTGCCAAAGTCGCATCTTAGCACCATAGTAATTTAACACATATGTCACTAAAAGGCATCAAATTTGGGTCTATTATCCAAAGACCCTATTGTCTTAGTTTTGGGAAGTAAGGATAGACCTTATTTTATATATGTCACAGAAGAATCCACAATACTGCAGATGGATTTTGTTCTCTACCCAAGTAAATTTAATGGAGATTTTTGGATGAAAGATATCTGGCTGGCGGTGAAAGGATTTTAAACGTGTGCTCATCGTGTTGAAAGAAACTACCTCACGTGCGTGCTTATCCTTATACTTGATTGTACCCACATGTAATGTGTATTTTTAAGCATGTATTACGTGTAACCTTATAATGTGTATGTTATGGTCACGCATGCTAAATGTCTATGTCCGTATGCATTTGATGCATCTTTGTCACACTCGTGTGACTTTGCTTAAGTCAAAATGTGCTGATATTCATGCATTTGGAATGTCGATGTCTCTGTTACTCTGGTACCTGAACAAAACTTCTCCTTGAGAGATAATCAAGTGATTTTGAGGGTGTCTATTTTATGCTATATAATATATAAAATTATGATTTTCTACAGCATTGGAATATCATGGTACAGCTTAGTCTTTCGTTGAAGACCATGACTCTCTAACTAGGGGGGGGGGGGGGGGGGGGGGGGGGGGGGGGGGGGGGGGGGGGGGGGGGGGGGGGGGGGGGGGGGGTGGGGGGGGGGCATTTGCACTGGCTCTGGTGCTGCAGACAATTTGGGTTTGTTGGCCTTTCGGGACCTTCCCCAATGTCAACTCTTGTCCTCAAATCTCTTTGGCCGAGAGAGTGGGGATGTACCCTGGGCAAGGCTTCTCCACTATATAAACAAATTGTAGCCCAGCCTGTTGGAATAGCATCTGTTCCCTCTGCTATCTGGCAGTCATTGTCGGAAACGACAGACAGGCAACAACAACAAACACGTGAACATGTTTCACTATTTCACAGGCCAGTCATAAAAAAACTTATGTATCAGGGGCGGATCTGGGGGGGGGTCCAGGGTTTCCGGAGACCCCCTTTGCCCCAAACATGTACCTTATACAAGGGTAAACAGTAAGAAAATGGCTCAAGTTTTGCTTTAATAATCACTAAATTGCAAAATGTTCCCGGGGGCTTTGCCCCCTGGATCCCAAGGCACACCCAGGTCACTGGACACCTTAACCCAGGACCCCTCCTGGACTACCCCCGGACTAACCCCTCCCCCCCCCCCCCCCCCCCCCCCCCCCCCCCCCCGTTACGAAGTATTTGGTCATTTGGTCCGCCCCTTGCGTATCACTGTATTGCCATGGGGAAATAGTGAAAAATTGGTACGTGTACAGAGACCTAAAGGCAGCTCATTTTAAAGACCTTACAAAAATGCCAGGATTGCCAAAACGGCGCAATCGCCACGCCTAAAACAAAACGCTTGGAGATGTATGGTGGCTATAAGATCGCTTGACACATCAGTTAATTTTCCTTGGAAACAGGTTAACAGAGTGTTCTTAAGGTCTCTGTGAACGTGAACATTTTTCACTCTGTCCCCATGGCAAAACAGTGACATGCAAGTGATCTTATGAGTGGCTGTGACTGTGTTGCCATGGGGAAAGAATGAACAATGTCAACGTGCATTGAGACCATCAGCTCGTGCTGCTTTAAATGATATAACAAGATTCTGTTCCTGAGTGTCGCACGTTTTCCTTGATAGAAACAAAGAAAGAACGAACTAAGAAGAGGGAGAGAGGGGGGAAAGAGGGAGAAGTAGACAACGAAAAAAGGTGTGATAGAAAGAAAGAAAAGAAAAAGAAAGAAGGAAGGAGGCGGGGGAGGGAAAAAAGAGAGAAAAAAAAACTTTTTTTTAGGGAGGAGGAACAGAAGAACAGGAAAAGGATGGGGGAGAAGAAGAACAAAAAAAGGGGAGGTGAAGGAGAGAAGGCGGAGGGGGAGGGGGGCAGAAGAAGAAGAAGAAAAAGAAGAAGAGGAACGAGGAGGAGGAGGAGGTGAGGAGAAGGAAAAGGAGGAGAAGAAGTAGAAGAAGAAGAAGAAGAAGAAGAAGAAGAAGAAGAAGAAGAAGAAGAAGAAAGAAGAAGAAGAAGAAGAA
>CM065681.1:88486121-88493621 GCA_017654935.2 Phymorhynchus buccinoides
ATCACTATTCTCAGGAATGGGATAGCTCTGTAATGTACAAAGATATACATAGCACATAGGGGAAGACGGGGTAAAAAGCGCATGGGCGGGTAAGAAGCCCACCCCAATTATCTCATGAAATAAAGAAAAATTCAGTTAAATTTGCCCATGAGACGAATGCTAGACATTAACGCTCGTCTCATGGGCAAAATGAGACTGACATTTGCTTCATTTCATGAGATAATTGGGGTGGGCTTCTTACCCGCCCATGCGCTTTTTACCCCGTCTTCCCCCTACCGTCTTTTTAAACGGTCTTTGGAATGTGAACCGTATTTTCAGTTTCTTGATTTAATATGTTTTCGTGATGGAATTGTTAAACTTAGAATAGGAGTATTACTTATCAATGGTTCTTCTTTTAGAACAACATTCAGTGAAGATATTAATTTTCCATGTCCTGTTTGTAAGGTAAAAGAGGATGAAAACCACTTTATATAGGTGAAGACGGGGTAAAAAGCCTATGGGCGGGTAAGAAGCCCATACCAATTATCTCATGAAATAAAGCAAATTTCAGTCACATTTTGCCCATGAGACGAGTGTTAATGTTTAGCATTCGTCTCATGGGCAAAGTTAAGAATGATGCTTTGTTTGTCTCACTTTGGTTCTGACCCACGCATTGCTAGATGGTTGGCATCGTAATCAACTTTGGTGGAGGGGAGTTAATTAGAAAGAGAGTATTCACCCTTTGTTCAGTTTCGTTATCAAAGAGAGTGACAGATTAGAGGAAGTTACAAGCACAGAACTGCCAGACGGTGGGGTACTATTTGTACGAAAGACCCCCCCACCCCACCCGGGTATCCCCACATACTGGGGAGTGTCGGCTGCTGTTTTCACTGTTTCAGTCAGCGTCGTTCTTGTCATTCTGGGTCCCTTGCAGAGAGTCCGAGGTCGTCAGCCGCCTCTTTTGTTCCGGGGAATTCCAGCTCTGGAAGAGAAATATATAGAATACGAATACGAATACGAATGTTTAATGAGGGTAAACGGATAAGCTCAAGTTTCTTTACACCATGCCCTCGAGGGGAAAAAGAAAAGCCAAATAACAAGAAAAGGAAAACAAAAAGAAAGTATAAAATGCATAAGAAGAATAGAAAATAACAACAGGCATGTTCACAGTAAATCAAAGAGACATAATGAGGCTTTATACTGACATCCTCTGCCCCTGCTTCGTGCACTGAGATGCGTGCGCCACCTACATAAGATTATCGTCCTTGCCTGTCATGAAGTAGTAGGTTATAGCCACGACATATTATATGCTTCCTGACTCTTCACTGGGTGGCATAGGCAGTTCAGGCCTAAAATTATCGCCCTTTCGTGTCGGCAAGAAGTAGTATAAAGCCCCATTGAAAGCTTAAGGTTTCAAGGTTTATTTCCGAAAGCCCCTTGGGGGTACATGGAAAAAAAAAAAAAAAATTGGAAGAAAATGAACGGAAAAGAAACAAAATTCAAAAGAAAAAGAAATTTTAAAAAAAAAAAAAAATAAAAAAAAATAAAAAAAGAAGAAAAAAGAAGAACACTTTGTCGTCAGACATCATTGTATTCATTTGGAATTATGTAGATATTAGAATGAATACGTTTGTTCAGGTTTTGAATTCCAATTAGAACTTCACTGTAAATTACCCTTTCAACGCCAGCCATTTTTCAGCCTAAACATTTCATTAAACTTATCTGAGTAGAGAAAAGATTTCATCTGCAATATTGGGGATTGCTCTGTGACATGCATAAAATAGGGCCTATCCTTATACCTCCCAAAATTAAAAGCATAAGGGCCAACAGACCCTAATTTGATGTATTTCAGTGACATACGGGTGTTAAATCAGTGTGATGCCAAGAGGCAATGAAAGGGTTTTAAGTTTAACGTGAAACGTGTTACTGTTATGCATAATCGTTCATTTAATAATGAAAAAACCCGTATTCAGATCAGAACTTCACTTTAAATGAAGTTTAACGTGAAAAACGTTACCGTTACGTATAATCGTTCACTTAATAATGAAATATATATTTGGTACCTTTAATATCAAAGCCAAGCCCCTTGCTGAAACGGTTTTATGATTGGTTGGTAGAAGCCTCAAATGGCCGTACACAGAAAACAGGTGGCACCCAGCACTCTGTGTGTGTGTGTGTGTGTGTCTGTGTGTGTGTGTGTGTGTGTGTGTGTGTGTGTGTGTGTGTGTGTGTGTGTGTGTGTGTGTGTGTGTGTGTGTGTGTGTGTATGTGTGTGTGTGTGTGTGTCACTGACCTGCAGTGTAACACTGGCCATACACAGAAAGCAGGTGGCACCCAGCACTCTGTGTGTGTGTGTGTGTGTCACTGACCTGCAGTGTAACACTGGCCATACACAGAAAGCAGGTAGCACCCAGCACTCTGTGTGTGTGTGTGTGTGTGTCACTGACCTGCAGTGTAACACTGGCCATACACAGAAAGCAGGTAGCACCCAGCACTCTGTGTGTGTGTCACTGACCTGCAGTGTAACACTGGCCATACACAGAAAGCAGGTGGCACCCAGCACTCTGTGTGTGTGTGTGTGTGTGTGTGTGTGTGTGTGTGTGTGTGTGTGTGTCACTGACCTGCAGTGTAACACTGGCCATACACAGAAAGCAGGTGGCACCCAGCACTCTGTGTGTGTGTGTGTGTGTGTGTGTGTGTGTGTGTGTGTGTGTGTGTCACTGACCTGCAGTGTAACACTGACCATACACAGAAAGCAGGTGGCACCCAGCACTCTGTGTGTGTGTGTGTGTGTGTGTGTGTGTGTCACTGACCTGCAGTGTAACACTGGCCATACACAGAAAGCAGGTGGCACCCAGCACTCTGTGTGTGTGTGTGTGTGTGTGTGTGTCACTGACCTGCAGTGTAACACTGGCCATACACAGAAAGCAGGTGGCACCCAGCACTCTGTGTGTGTGTCACTGACCTGCAGTGTAACACTGGCCATACACAGAAAGCAGGTGGCACCCAGCACTCTGTGTGTGTGTGTGTGTGTGTCACTGACCTGCAGTGTAACACTGGCCATACACAGAAAGCAGGTGGCACCCAGCACTCTGTGTGTGTGTGTGTGTGTGTGTGTGTGTGTGTGTGTGTGTGTGTGTGTGTGTGTGTGTCTCACTGACCTGAAGTGTAACACTGGCCATACACAGAAAGCAGGTGGCACCCAGGGCAGAGACCGCTGCCAGAGACAGGAAGGCGTTACGCCATCGATGCACGTTGCCCTGGAAAAGAAACAACAAGAAATAAATACAATCGTCATGGTTTTGATGGGTCCTTGATAATCATAATACAAAACTCTTGCATTGAAATTGAACTATCAAAATTTAGATTCACTAATTAATAAAGTAAAACGTTTTACTACACACATCTAATTTTAGTCGCACGGTTATTCAACTGTGACGACGTCTGTGAGGCGTGAACGTAATTAAATACTACCGTCTTCATGAATCTGATGAAAGCCTACTTGTTTTTTTGCTATATATGTTACAGGTAAATTTACAAAACCAGGAAATTTGCAAATTTTCCGGGAATTTGCAAATGTCCTGTTTCACTCAGGATTTTGTAAATTTCGTAACATTTTCATGAAATTTGCAAATGTCCTGATTTGGAGGTCCAGGAAATTTGCAAATTTACTGACTTGCAATCCTCAGTAAAATTGACAAACAAATGCATGCAAAATTGAGGAAATATGCACATTTCCTGAAATTTTTAGGAAATTTGCAAAATCCCTGAATGAAATAGGAAATTTGCTAATTTCCTGAAAATGTTAGGAAATTGGCAAATTTACTAGTTTTGTAGATTTACTGTAACACATATGCAATACTCCTATTTGATGGTCATATTCATGTGAAATACAGATATTTCCTCAGATTCGTGTATGGGTGTCTACATGAATAAACGAAACTATTGCAGGATTTCGTCAGATTGATTCGTGCCTTACAAACGTCACAGATGGATGGTCGTACCACTGAAGTCGGAAGCGTGATGCACGGCCTCAACACACACTTACATATATATTATACACAGAAGTTGAAACAAGGCCTACGGTACGATGGCTAAAGGGGCCAGCACACCGCATACGAGTCAATCCATCTGCGATCAGATTGTGACGGATATATATATATTTATATGCTATACTTATACATCTGTATCGTTAAAAATTCGGGACTTTCCTGGAGTTGCACTGCCTCCTGGCATTGCCTCCAGGATCGTTCCCACCATCTTTATATCTACTAATGTCCCATATGTGTCTGTTTCAGACCGGAGGACGTTAAAGGGATTTTCATTCACGATGTCCGTGAGTCGTGATTCACGTGAAATACTTCCGTCTAAAAACAATTCTATCCCTTGCGTTCACCATCCCGGCCTCGCCCTTTCTTTCTAGTTTGACAGGAAAATCGAACTGAACATATATATACGAGTCCTTCGGATGGGGACTTAAAGCTAGTCTGACCCGTGCGCTTTACGCACGTTGAAAATCCCACGGCAGTTGAAAGTCGGTAAGAGCGGGGAGAAATCCCGCTGCCTGGTATGGCCAGATTGATAGCTAGGTTTTCCAAGTGTGTTCACATCCCTTCCTCACCCCCCCCCCCCCCCAACAACAAAATTGGGTAGGCGCTGCACTTGCGGCGACGCGCTCTCCGGGGGAGAGCAGCCCGAATTTCACAGAGCTAAGTCTCTGTGACTAGAATACGCCAATTACCAATACCAAATTATACTCATTTAGACCCCAATACACGAATCAAATAAAATGCCTGTTACAAAAATACAGATATTTCATGGGAGGACTACACAATATCATGAACGAAACTAGTAGGGTTTCATCAGACACCTGTAGACAGTCGAATCTCACGAGAATCACGCCTCACAAAAGTCACAATCGGATCGCATTTGAATCGCATGCAGTGAGTCGGTCCCTTAAAAGGGGCACCCTGACGGATGAGTTTTTGCAAGAAACACGTCGAGATCACCAGAAAGACAG
This sequence comes from Phymorhynchus buccinoides, assembly GCA_017654935.2. NCBI lineage: Eukaryota > Metazoa > Mollusca > Gastropoda > Neogastropoda > Raphitomidae > Phymorhynchus > Phymorhynchus buccinoides. The sequence goes on from CM065681.1 coordinate 88,491,121, forward strand.
CCTTTTCAAGGATCGGAACACTCACTTTGCTCTGGTTTCCTAGAAATCAAACCGTCAAAACGGCGATTCCTTCTTGGCGGAGATGCCGGAGAGAGAAGCCATTTTGGATGGGGTGGGTGGAGACCAATCCCATTGTGGTTGAAGCTTTTTCTTTTTTGTAGTGCAGTAAAATAAATAAAAAAGGTTTTTCCTTTGTTGCGAGCGAAACTCTATTAAATACACTGTATAAATTACAAACATAAAAAGGCTTGCATTGAGAACAATTTGGTCTAAACTCAGGCGGCCATTACAAAAGAGACAGCACATGCCTTCTCTTTCACTGAAAGAATTTGACTTCCAGCACCTCCGCCAAGGAAGGATCGCCGATTTGACGGGTTGATTTCTAGGAAACCAGAGCAAAGTGAGTGTTGCGATCTCTGTAAAGGGTGTTGTCATGGTGATCTCGACGTGTTTCTCGCAAAACTTCATCCGTCAGGGTCCACCTTTAATGGCCTACTATATAACGGCTAAATAAGAGGTGTACGACTAAGTCACCAACTCACGCTTTGAATCATCAGTGAAGTCAGGAAAGGTCCCGGAGAGGTAGCCAAAAACCCTAAGGTGTCATTGAATCCGTTGAGAAAAGCGGCATACCTGTCCGAACACACAGAAAGAAGGAAAGGGAGACAGAAACATGATTAACAGACAGACACAAAGCGACACACACTGATAGAGAGATACATATAGAGAAGCAGAGACAGAGGAGGGGAAAGACCTGCAGGAGAGGACCCGGAACAAAATGTCCATCTGTTACTCTTTACATTAAACGACAGATGGATTGAGGTACATTCTTTTTTTTTCTTTTTCTTTTTTTTACCTTCACACATCATACTTTACTATAGCAAACTAACACCAACATTACCTTCACACATCATACTTTACTATAGCAAACTAACACCAACATTACCTTCACACATCATACTTTACTATAGCAAACTAACACCAACATTACCTTCGCACATCATACTTTACTATAGCAAACTGACACCAACATTACCTTCACACATCATACTTTACTATAGCAAACTGACACCAACATTACCTTCACACATCATACTTTACAATAGCAAACTAACATCAACATTACCTTCACACATCATGCTTTACTATAACAAACTAACACCAACATTACCTTCACACATCATACTTTACTATAACAAACTAACACCAACATTACCTTCACACATCATACTTTACAATAACAAACTAACACCAACATTACCTTCGCACATCATACTTTACTATAGCAAACTAACACCAACATTACCTTCACACATCATACTTTACTATAGCAAACTAACACCAACATTACCTTCACACATCATACTTTACTGTAACAAACTAACACCAACATTACCTTCACACATCATACTTTACTATAGCAAACTAACACCAACATTACCTTCACACATCATACTTTACTATAGCAAACTAACACCAACATTACCTTCACACATCATACTTTACAATAGCAAACTAACATCAACATTACCTTCACACATCATACTTTACTATAACAAACTAACACCAACATTACCTTCACACATCATACTTTACTATAGCAAACTAACACCAACATTACCTTCACACATACTTTACTACAACAAACTAACACCAACATTACCTTCACACATCATACTTTACTATAACAAACTACCACCACCATTACCTTCACACATCATACTTTACTATAGCAAACTAACATCAACATTACCTTCACACATCATACTTTACTAACAAACTAACATCAACATTACCTTCACACATCATACTTTACTGTAGCAAGCTAACACCAACATTACCGTAACATATCATACTTTACAATAGCAAACTAACACCAGCATTACCTTCACACATCATACTTTACTATGACAAACTAACACCAACATTACCATCACATATCATACTTTACTATAACACTGTGGTAGATTCTAAATATGTTCCGAGTTTACAATCACCTAGCTGAGATCCAACTGTACTCGTAACAGTCTAAACCTTGTCTGAATTCATGATTTGTCAATCCATATCACGTTTACTCGATGACTTACCCTTCATAGTTCTCCATGCCTTGGTTTCACTTAAGTTTCCACACCTCCCTCAATTGTTCTTTCTCTTGAATTGTGTTCACAATTACATGGCTTGCCTTTTAGTTTCAAGTTAACTGTATCATTCACAGATTGGATTGTAGAGGAGAAGATTGCTTTTTGTTCCTTTTTTTATCCTTTTACTATCTTTGCTGTTTGCTTGTATGTCTATGTTGAAAAAGGCGCATTCGCCGAAATATCCAGTTGTTTTGTTATGTCTCTTGTGGATAAAATAACGTCAATTTACACTTGTGTGCTTGTTGGTTGTTGTCGACGGTTTTCATTCATGATTCAACGTTTAAAATGTCAAACAATCGGCCGTATAAGAATAGAAGAAATTGCTGCGATAACGTTTCATTAACCCTTTCACCGCCAGCC
>CM065681.1:88501121-88511121 GCA_017654935.2 Phymorhynchus buccinoides
GCCTGGAAAGAGGCAAATGTGAAGCATCTCAAGATAAGAGTTGTTCAGTTTACAATGTTGTATTGTTACATTTCATAAATAATGCCAATTGATTACTAGGTCACAGTTTGTTTTTAAAGGGGTCGCCACAGACATGCAATTTCTATCCAACTGCGATCCGACTGTGACGACGTCTGTGAGGCATGATTCACATGAAATACTTCCGTTTACAATGATTTTTCTATTTCCGTTCACTATACTCATATAGACCCCAATGCACGAATGTCATAATATGTCTGATGCAAAAATACAAATATTTCATCAGATTTGTAAGGGGGGGGGGGGGGGGGGGGGGGGGGGGGGGGGTGGGGGGGGGGGGGCGGACTACAAATTTAATGAACGAAACTAGTAGGATTTCATCAGCAAATTAATATTTGACAAGAATCATGCCTCACAAATGATAAAGTTTGGTTCGCAGTTGGATTGAGTGCTATGCAGTGTGGCAGACCCTCATCATTACTATTCACTAATGCGTATGTATTGTTCCATATTTGCAATGTATCGCATCACGTAACGGCAAGTCAACAGGACACACTTACTGTCCACTCTTTGCTCACAGACAAGCTTTTATCAATTTATCAGTAATGAAGTAATTATGATCACAGTATCAAGTAGAGACGCTAAAGCCTTGAATAATATAGCTCCTTCATAAGATTTTTATGGTAACTTTAAACATTTCTACATGGTTGTGACGCCTTTTTTTCTGAATGTTCAACAGTGGTAAGGTCTAATTTCAAAGGAAACATTTTCCATAATCTGCACATCTGCTTTGAAGAGAAGACAAAAATTATACCTTGGAATCTTAACTGAAAAAGAGGCCTAGTAAAAAAAAAACTCTTCATGTTTGCCTTCAAAGCTGACATATAAAATGTATTTGAAGTAGCACAAAGTACAGCAACACAACATTCAAGAGAAACAATTAAGTGGTATCTGTTTTAGACATAACTTGTTCAGCTTGTTCTTTGGTTTTGCCTTTTCAGTGTTTTTGCCTACTGAAAACGGACACATACATACCCATTGTGGCTTTTTGGCCTGAGAACGCAGAAAGAAAAAGAACAAGACATAAAACGAGAAAATAATCAGTAGGCAAAAATACTGAAAAGACAAGACCAAAGAACAAGCTGCAAAGAAAGGCAACATTCACATTCAAAATGTAACTTTGCAACTATAACAGTATAATAACAATGTTAGAAGGAAGACCCTCAACTAAACAGTCAGCAAAACTCAAGCTTAGTATCAAAGACTCAAGACTAGGGGAAGACAGGATAAAAAGCCCATGGGCGGGTAAGAAGCCCATGCCAATTATCTAATGAAATGAAGCAAATGTCAGTCAAATGTTGCCCATGAGACGAACATTAAACATTAACACTCGTCTCATGAGCAAAATTTCACTGAAATTTGCTTCATTTCATGAGATAATTGGCATGGGCTTCTTACCTGCCCATGGGCTTTTTACCCCATCTTACCCTACTTGTTATCCTATACAAGAGAAAACATTTTGTGGCACAGCATACTTATAAAAACACATACATTGAAGAACATAATTAAATAGACCAACACAAAAAAACTATATGGGACACGCAAAAGAAATAATAATGCGCATTGAACACTGTATATTCAACATTTCCATGTTTCTTAGCTAAGCGAGGATGATATAGACTGCTGACCGCACGCACTGACCGTGAACATAGAAGATGAAGGGCCAGCCGTGATCCACAGGGACAGAACACAACAGGCCTGAGGAGATGGACATCACCACACTGCCAGTGTTCACTCCTGAACACGCCATGGAGAGAGAGAGAGAGAATGCGACTGCGAAATGGTTCTGTATTTTGCCATTTTGCCTTAACATACTATCACAAAATGAAAAAAAGAAGAGTTTAGACATTTAGTCCTCTATTGCAATTTGGCAATAATTATGTCCTAAACAACATATTGCACTCTCTCTCTCTCTCTCTCTCTCTCTCTCTCTCTCTCTCTCTCTCTCTCTCTCTCTCTCTCTCTCTCTCTCTCTCTCTCTCTCTCTCTCTCTCTCTTAGCATGAGCAGTGTAGAGTGGCAAAGAGGTAATGCGTTTGCCTCGTGCAAAATGAACCCACGTTCGAACCTGGATACAGGGGATTTTTCCTCTCTGCACTAGGCCTTATGGTCTGAACGTGGACTCTTTCCGATGAGACGATAAACAGAGGTCCCGTGTGCCCATGCACGTAGCATACGCTAAACCAAATGCGAACGAAAAAGTTGTCATTTGGTCAAAATTTCACCCACCCCCCTTCCTTCAGTCACACAAAAAGTTGCATCCAAATTAAAAAAAATATGGGTGGCGCGCCTCTGGCTGTGACGCGCTCTCCAGGTGGGAGCAACCCGATTTTCACAGAGACGCCTCTGTGGCTATAAAGTACCAAATACCAAATATTAATAGCATAAGAAGAATAAAACAGTGCAACATGGTTTCCATAGAGGACATTTTTGTTCTTCAACAGTTCTGTCAGGTATTAGAGATAGTCCATGAATGTCTCAGTAGAGCGTGGTGAAGTCCTATAAAGAAATGTCGTCAGCCAGCTCATTCTCAAATTATCAATCTTAGGAATGACCCATCCCATCTCTCTCTGTCTCTCTGTCTCTCTCTCTCTCTCTCTCTCTCTCTCTCTCTCTCTCTCTCTCTCTCTCTCTCTCTCTCTCTCTCTCTCTCTCTCTCTCTCTCTCTCTCTCTCTCTCTCTCTCTGTGAGTTATTTCGTTATTCATGTCTTTGTGTATTATGTAATTTTTTAAATTTATGACAACTACAATTTTTTTCTGTCATTTTTTTGTATCTCACATCCAGTGATATGGGCCAAAGGCCTAATCATTAAGCAATTTGATCATTGTTTGTTTGTTCATTGTTGTTCTCTCTCTCTCTCTCTCTCTCTCTCTCTCTCTCTCTCTCTCTCTCTCTCTCTCTCTCTCTCTCTCTCTCTCTCTCTCTCTCTCTCTCTCTCTCTCTCGCAAGAACAGATTGAAAGAATAGGCTTGGCCTAATATCTCAATCCTTGTGTAATAAAGCTTTTCAGTACTCTCTCTCTCTCTCTCTCTCTCTCTCTCTCTCTCTCTCTCTCTCTCTCTCTCTCTCTCTCTCTCTCTCTCTCTCTCTCTCTCTCTCTCTCTCTCCCTCTCTCAACATGAAACGTGACGAAGCACCCTACCTGAGAAAGCAAAGGACACCATGGTCACTTTCTCGCTGTTGGGAGCCCACCAAGAAAAGACTTCACTAATCAGAGGGTACATCATGAGCTGAAACGAAAAGAATATATATGTTTTACATCTGCCAAGATGTCAAAAACAAAATAAATGAAGGAAGGCAAGAGGAGGAAAGCAACACACTCTGTGTGGTAATCTAAACGGAGTTTTCATTAGAGCAGCTTCAAACTTGATCAAAGCCTTTAAAAGTCTCTGTACACGTGAACATTTTCACTCTTTCCCCATGCCAACACAGTGATATTATGACTGGACAATCACTGTGTTGTCGTGGGGAAAGAGTGAAAAATGGTCACGTGTATTGAGACCTTAAACATGAGACTTTAGAAAACCAGCAGTGTTGATCTACCCAAACCAACCGACGTCCTTAAGCTGCTATATTTTTCCAAGACTAAGCAAGACACAACAATAGAGCTGCTTCAAACGAGGAAGGTAGCTGGAATTGATAACACACTAGCAAAAGAACTACTGCTAAGCACGTGACGCAATAAGTAGTCAGAGTCACTAACACAGTGTGCAACAAGATCTAGACGATAAAAAGATTACCCAAATCATTTTGTCTCAGTCTGGTCCATGATTAGCACTCAGGCAGTCTGATTATCTAGCGGAATTAACAGCTTCACCCGCCATCGTTGCAAAGCACTGCAGGAACATCCAATTCAGAAGCATGAAACCACAAGCAGGGTATATTTTGTTGAGATTAGACCAGTTCCCCAACTGACAAGAGCTGCTTAAATCAACTCATTAACAGATTTGTTTGCATACCTGTACCGTGTCTTCGTTGATTTTTAAAAGGCGTTTAATACTTGAGATTATGCGGTTTTTTAAGCGGCCAGGAATAAAAATACCAATCTGAACATTCTCCGACTCAAATACTTAATGGTAGAACTACCAGCAAGGTCCTCTAAAAGGGTAATTTATCGTTGTGAAACCACATTGGAATGAGACAGGGATGTCTTTCCTGCCCTCTCTAACGTCATTAGGAAAACAATCAGTTCACGGATATTAACAACTATCCCTCCGAACTATTAGAGATGGGGATTGCATCATTAACTTATCAACCTTCTTCAATAACTTTTCTAAAGTAGGCCTACTATTGCATGGGGTAAAAATTAATGACAAATAAAACCAAGGCATCAAAACAGATATTGAGTCAATAATATTTGTTTCTTGAACCTTATCTTTTTCGTATAAATTATTTCTGCGTGTATTTTGGATATATCAATTCAATCTGTGAAAATCATATGGGAAAAGAAAACAAAGCCGTCAGACAGGAAAACAAAGACTAGGCAGACACAGCAAAAGTACTAAATGGAAAGAAAATGTTAAAGGAAAAACGATTTAGTTTTTAACTCTTCTACCGCCATGTGTTTTCTGTTCTTTGTACCCTTCTCTGCCAAGTTACTTTCAAGAAAAGTAAACACGATCACCTACTTAACAAAAGCGTTAAATTAACGGAAATGCATTGATAGTAAAAATTGACGACCACGAGGAAGATGTTAACCGGCGTCCACCCCCAAACACTGGTAATGACGTACAGGCAATGTCAGGGTGCACATCTGCACCCGAGGTAGTAGAAGAGTTAAGGAGGGGGTAATTGGAGATATAAAAAAAACCCACCAGGGAACACATGGTTTTGCGAACGTTCATGCTTTGTACGGTTTTATATAACAATAAGGGTCATATTGGTGGTGGTGGTGGATTCCTCGGGTCCAAGGATCAGTGGGGGGTTGGTCCCTGGCGGCATGCCCTTTGATGGCTGTAGAGTCCGATCCTGGATTTGCAGACTTTCGGACATGATGGGAAATTCAGGGGGGGGATTCTGAGCAGTTGATGTTTTTAAAGATCATATTTTATTAACTACGACAAAGTCCCTCACCCCGATCAAACCGATGGTGATTCTCATAGCGACTAGGATGTAAGGTGAGGCTCGGACTCCCACTGGATGCAGCAAGGTCAGGAAGGCAGTGGACATCATGACCAGCAGCATCAGCCGTTTACCGCCCAGGGTCCTGCTGAAGAGGTCCACCATCAGAGGAAGGATGAAGGTCAGGAACATGGTGGACGACAGCACCAGACTTTTAAGGGAGCTGTCCCAGTCGAATTCTCCTTTACTTGACTGAAACACACACACACACACACACACACACACACACACACACACACACACACGCGCGCGCGCACACGCACACACACTCGCACACACACACACGCACACGCACACGCACACACACACATGCACACACACGCGCACACACACATACGCGCGTGCGCGTTGATGTTTGTTATTTCTGCGCAAAAGTTTGGTGTTGTGTTTATATAAAAAATCCACATGTACAGAATTGAGTCGGAACATGTTGCACATTATTAGACTCCCATTCAGCATTCAATACAATGTATCATATTCCTTTCAATTTACAAATAAATGAAACATATAACTGAAACATATTTGTTCCAGAACAAATCCATATCTCTGGCGTATAGAGTTGTCCATCTAGGCTACAAAGGTGAACATATTTTCTTTCAACTAAAATATTAGCATTGGCGTTTCCCAATGGAATTGTTTTTGTTGTTTGCCTGTAATAATGTCAATCACCATGAATCTAATACTTTGGTTAGTGGGTTGATGACATCACATTACATGGATGATCTAGGATGTTGACAAATAGTTCCCTTGTAATATCGCCACCATTTTCTTTCACTGGCTTTCCTTTTTTTTTACGTTAATGAAGGACAAATAAATTGTTTGAATACATATTCCCCACAATGATGCTCAGTTATGAACATATCCACCCCCACAGTCCCAAAACATTTCACCGCTACTTACTTCTGTATAATTATCAAACCTTTCCACATTTGGAGGCCGTCTTTCATCGAAGATAAAAGATACGTTTGTAGTCGTTTCTGGCAAGACTGTGGTGGTAACATTGTCTGAAGATGACGTCACATCCGGTTCTGCCACAGTGGCGTTGTGTGTTGTAGGCCAAGGGACCTCCTTCATCATACAGACCATAGCGAAAGGCATGTTCTGAACCATAGTGTTGATGACGACGAGAGAGAGGTGCATGTGCAGGGTCACAACTGCTCGCCAGGAGAAGATCGACTGAAGAACTGAGGGGGAAGACGCCTTTGACGGCTGGTCCTGGTGTGCTGACAGTTCATAGGATGCATCTGAAAGATAACAAACATTGCACGTTATAATGACCACCTGCATGTGCATGCAACGGTAAATGATCGCTTACTTGTGCTGATGATTTGCTTTTCATGAATGCAAAAATGACGTTTGCTCCTTTTTCATGTCTTCAAGACATAAGGTCATATGTATATCCTGTAGGTTATATACCATTGATAAGAGAACAACCACTAATCGCAAATAAAAAAGCAAAATTATAGTGGATGAAACCTTGTTTTAAAACAAAAATGTATTGGGCCTGGTATTCAATTTGAGATACAGTAGACCTGGTATTCAACCCAAGGTGCGTGATAACTTGTGTTCAATGTAGGATCTATAAAAAAAAATTACTGGATCTGGAATTGACCTTGATATATGTTGAACTTAATTGTAGGCCTTTTGCACGGATATTGGTTTATCATTTGACGACATGACCTCAACTTTGGTTCTATATTTAAAGTGAAAATGAGATATGTATGGTAACTGATTTTCTACAGTAATGGAAAATCTATTACAGCTTAATCTTTTATGAATGACTATGACTCTCAAACTAAGAGACTTTTCCAGGGGTTCTGAGTGTTAGCGCTACCACCTCGGGGGTTAGTTGACCTTTGGGGACCTTCCCAAACACCGACGGTTATAATGCCCTCATAGCCAAGAGAGTTGGGATGTCCACTAGGCAAGGCATATCCACGACAAATAAATCCCAGCCCAGCTTTACAGATTAGCAGTTGCTTCCTCTACTATATGGGGTTCATGCTCAGACAGGACTAACTGGCACAAGCTTAACACCATAAATGTTGGTATTACTTGGAATTAATTATACACTTCGAAGGAATTAGACGTGGAACTGTTTCTGGGATGGAAACGGTTAGAGATTAGAAGGAAATCATCTCTAAATGGCCTAGAAAATTGGAGTTTTCAAAAACACATTTTTTTTAAAATTAGGGGGGCGTTTAAAGATACAAACCGTCGAAAACAAATCGAAAATATTTGCTGGTTTGTATCTTTAAACGGTTATATATTTGTATTGCTCAGTATATCTGAAGCGATCTTTTACCATAATAACTTCTTAAATTAAACATCATGCTACCAATACCAGTTATCAGAAATGTCTGCCAAAGAAAACAAAATGGTTTTGAAAACTCACATTTTCTAGACCACTTAGAGACAATAGACGATTTTCGGAAGAATAAACAAACCTAGGGGAGAGCACTTCGTGAAAACTAGAGTTGCTTACCTCCATTACTCGGTCAAATACAATGGCGTCGAAGGTTGAAACCGCAGGATGCGAGTCAGCGACTTGCAAACTTTTTTTATAGAAACATTAGGGGTGGCCAGTTGCCACAAACTGATAAAACTCGCAAAAGAGCTGGGGATCTACTTGAAGGTATAGTAACTTCCCCTGTTTGACCGATTGAGTTAGACAAGATCACTACTACGCATCATGAAATTACTCCCCTTAATTGTTTCCGAACAATGCCTATTCCCTTCTAGTCTACTACAGACACAAACATCTTACGATTCGTGAACTCGGAGATAATGTGTAGAGAAAGAGAGACAGACAGGCAGACAGAGAGGGAGACAGTTGGACAGACAGATCGAAACAGAGAGAAAAAGGAAGTAAGGATAAAGGATAAGAGAGGCGGGGGGGGGGGGGGGGGGAGGGGGGCAATTTATCCTATTTCCTGATTGCATTTTCTTGTTGTCTTTTTTCTCGTAATCTAATAACAAGTTACATACTTTCAAACAGACCACCCTACACTTTGAGACCCAGTTCAAGATCACGCACAGAACTAATTACCTTCCGTCAGACATGTTTGTTTGGGTGTTTTTTCCCCACTGTCTTTCTGCTTCCATCTGTCTGTTAATACTTGTATGTGTTTGTCTGTTTGTACATAAAACACTGAACCTATAATAATCAAACGTGATTTGTTTTGTCATGGTGCTTTGTTGTTGTTGCTGTTGTTGTTGCTGTTGTCGTTGTTTTGAAGAGGATATCAACTTATTGTTTTAGGGGCGGGGGTGGGGTGGGGGGGTTGGGGTTGTAGACTGTCGCAATTTCATGATTAAGCTTCTTATTTCAGAATGATCCTCAACAGTCTCGAATGCATCGACATCACCAGTCTGAAAAACTATCGATGGCTTGGAGTCAAAACGGACTATCTTTAGATAGTCCACTGACGTATTATTGAACATATTGTGAAAACTAATAACTTGCATAAAAAAAGACTGCAGAAATATAAAAAGCATAATCCCCATTTTATATTATTTGCAGTCTTTTTTAATACAAGTTCTTAGTTTTTGCAATGACATCAATAATAAGTCAATGGACTATCGAAAGATAGTCCGTTTTGACTCTAAGCCATCGCTATATAATTTGGAGGTTTTCGTTTAAGTTTTACTTTTTTTGTATTATCTCCCTTTCGTAAAAGGCGAACATTCAAAAAACAAAAAAACAAACACAACAAATGGGAATAACTGGCCATTCTTTATTTAACCTTCACCGGATCCCCTGTTCAACTACACAGTCACGATGGGGCGGGTTTTCCACTACCCATACTCATTAAAAAGGAAAGGGACATGCATTTTAACAGTGTTTATCCCTATTCCAGATGATGCGGGTTCTCCAGTACCCATACTCGTCAAAGAGTCACCATGTGTTTATCCTTATCCAGATGCCGCGGGTGTCCCACTACCCATACTCAATGCACTGCAGTGGCATATTTCTGCTCTTTAAAGTATGGGTTGTAGGATACCCGCGCAATCAGTGACAAGCATGTTCAAATGACGCATTATATTACGTCATTCGTATTTTATACACATTAATGAAATTTAAGACACATAAAGCCATTAACGTTGTTGATAAACTCATGAAATTTCATGATGATTGCTTAAATACTTTTTGAGATATAACAGTTTTTATGTGTCTCTGGGTACTAGAATACCCAGGAAGCATGGTGAAGGTTAACAAATAGATATATACTTCGAGCGACGCTTGTTCTTTGTCAATGTCTGTCAAATATCCTAATGCCAACTTATTTCCAAAAAGTCCCCCTTGACTGCCAGAGAAAATTAAAGAATTATTTGGGGTCAAATCATGACATGAAAAAGACAACTGATAGAGAAAATCTGAGAAAATGGTCTGGGGATGTTACTCTCTTGATTATGTTAGAGCAAAAGCCAGCATATCAGAGTTATTCCTCTTCATCTGATGACATCATCAGTGATGTCTTCAGGTCAGTACATAATACGTTGGTGGCAGTTAAGGGGTTTTAACCCTTTCACCGCCAATGTTGCATTTATGCACCACAATGGCTTACCACCCACGTCACTAAAAGGCATCCAATCCAGACCTGTTATTCAAAGACCCTATTTTCTTATTTTTGGGAGGTAAGGATAGGCCTAATGTTATATCTGTCACAGAGGAATTCACAAAACTGCAGAGATATGTTTTTCTCTACCCAGTTAAGCTTAATAGTATTTTTTTGGCTACAAAAATGGCTGGCGGCGAAAGGGTTAAAGAAAACGAATGATCATATCCCTCTCAACAGC